>CM075856.1:22745225-23345225 GCA_037975125.1 Latrodectus hesperus
CATGCTATTCAGACATAATAAAAAATATAATTCTAGCTTGAACACTAGAATTATATTTTTCATTATGTCTACATTATTATTAACTTCATATCATATATAGATGTTACACATTTTTATCATGTTACACAATCATGTTATCATGTTACACATTTTTAAGCAATATAAAATTTGTTAATTTTACAGCTTATTCCAAACTAGTGTAAATAAGTTTTCGCTTTAGATATTTCAGAAATACTGAAATAAAGAAACATAAATATGAGACGATGTTCTGAAATTATTATAAGATAAATTTTTTCGGTAAAAAAGTAAATTATCTTAAAAGATCAAAATTTAAAAACACTGGAGGAGATAAATAATGAATAGAAAATGCTTCTGAGTTGATTTTTATTTTTATATTAATATAGCTTTAAAGCATTAAGCAACATTAAAAGATAACATTTTTTAATATGAGAATAAAACAACATTATAAAGTTTTTTTTTATAAATTAAGCCTCTTAAAATAAACTATACCATGTGAAGAATATAATTAAATTCATAGTCTTTTTTTGACACTTTCTAAGTATTATATCTATAGAAACTTATCTCTTTTCTTAGATAAAATTTTCTAAAGAATCCATTATTTATCTTTATTATTATAGAGTCATAAAGAGGTACTTTATAGGATTAATTTTTTCAAAATATATTTTTACAAATTAAAAAAGCAATTACCATTTTTACAATGTGCTCTTATCTCTAAAAATATGAGATTTTTAAATAAAAATATCGGTGGAGTTCCGTAGTTGTGAGTAATGATTGGATTACGAAAAAGTATTCTTGAATTTCCGTTAAATGTTCATAAATATAATGAAGTTTTTTAGAATTCTCCTAAAATCATTTATGAAAATGGATAAATGTATGTTAATAATATATTAATATAGACTTACTGTAACTATGTGTATATCTTTGATCATATTACAATTTCTTAGAAATTGTTTATCTTACGGCATTTAGTAACTAATTTTTAAAATATTTAATAAAGTCCCTCCAACAGATCCAAATATAGTTTATTTACGATTTTCTTTGATTTTATAAGTGTAAACATCTTCATATAACTATCAGTGCATTTTGTACTTCATTTTACGAATGTGCTTGATTAAGTTCTTTTATCATACGCGTATTCTAAAATTGTATAAATAACATACACTGATGATTTTCACACAATCATACTAAACGGTTCATTATCAAAAAGTCATCCTATTTTAAATTTTCTATAATAACAATATCCTTTTGCAGTAAACCTCGTTTTTCTTCAGATGCAAAGGAATTTAAAATTATGCATAAATAAAATAATAATTCAAATTCTATTGCACTTAATAACTATGTTGTTGTCTTTAAAAATTAGATTCTTTAAAAGCTAATATTCAAGCTTATTCTTTTGATAAAAGATTAACAAATTTTTGTGAAGTGCAAGTTTGACAAACTTCTCCGAAACGATTTTAGACATGTCACCAGATAATAAAATAAAGAAATAGATTTTAAGATTGAAAAGTCAATCTAAAAAAGAAAACGATGATAAAAAAAATAGTCAGTATATTTATTCATACTTTTCAGGATAACAAAGTGTCAAATTACCAGATTTGTTACTGTTTGAATAAAAATTGACTAGTTGAAACGCACAACTAGGAATACGTTATAAATGACAGGGAAATACGTTATCAACAATAATAGTTATTGTTGTTGTTACTAATGACACTTGGACAAACAAAGCTGGCTATGCCTTGGCTATACAAATTGAAGTCAATTGAGAGCATCTTACGTTTAATCAGAGCACCATGAAGGTGAAAGTACGACTTTTGCTCTTCAAATCCTCCGATAGATGGTAGCACTAGAGGATCTACTCCCTCAATTTTGGTATTGATCTAGAAGGGGGGATAAATTTCTCCAGACCATTGCACCCATGGTAACTGCTCAACGACCGACGACAGGAATTTCGATTCCACAGATTTAACGAGCGCGTATATCGCATGTACTCGGTGGGACTTTGGCGGCATTGGGAATCGAACCCCACCCTTCCAGATGGAAGGCCAATACCCTAACCACTAGGCTACCACGGCTCCACACTAATAGTAAAAGCTGTAAATGAATGTGAATTTACTCCAGACAATGAATAACTGAGATGTTTGTTTATTTAAGCTTAAAATCTTTATATTTATGGTACAATTAAGGAAAGTAGAAATTAATATCGAATCTATTAGTTTTTTAAAATGTTGGTAGAATTCATTGAGGGAATTATTTAACTGATGATTCTTTTTCCTCGGGACAGTTGAAGGTTTTGCAGCAATATTGCTAAATGAATAAATCTATTATTGAAAAGAAGCCTAAGTAGAACTTTGAAGAACAATTGTCATTTAAATTTTTATATATATTAAGATAATGTAAGGTATATTTAAAAATTAATGGTCCTTTTACAAAATGTATAATATAAAATTTTTATTTTTCTCTACTATTATAAATCCATAATATTGTATGAAAAGATGCTTTGAAAATACTTTAAACTTATGAGTTGACTTAAGGAATTATCCAAGCTGCCAATCGATTGGTTAGTGTTCTTTCCATCAGTTCAGCAGTTCTTAGGTTCGAATCTCACCTCAGTGTTTTGTAGTGGTTCGAAACCTAATTTAAATTGTGATTTTTGGTCACATCCAAGCACTCTTATGGAAAAATTGAAAGATGAGAGACAACCAAACTTTGACCATGAGAATTTTCAGAATTGAATTTTCTATTTTTTAAAAAAAATGTATAAGCTAGGAATTTTTGCTTATAAATATTTAAAATCATATTTACAAAAATTAATTACTTTGCTTTTAAGAGTAAATTAAATTAAAAAACTTTTGAGGATAAATATGTAATGAATTTATCCGCAGTAAAAAAGGATTAGAGTAATCAAAAATATTCTGAAAAATAAAAGATAAGACATCTTTTTAATTTATTGAAAAAATTTGATTTAACTAGAGATTTAATAACTTTATGACACGTTGTACTTGATATATTAGAGACTGAATTGTATTTTCAGAATAAGAATAATATAAAATTTGGTTAATTGAAAAAACATATCCATGGCAAAAAATAAACCTCTCAACTATATAATTTCTCTTTTTATTTAAAGCATCAAAAATTAATTTTAATACGATATTCTATAAATTAAAATCTTAACACTATAATTTCAGTTTCTATATAAATCTATAACTAGGAATTTTCCTTTTAAGACATTGGGCCTCTACATGTATTTATTACATGTAATATTTAAATTCAAAATAATGTTGATTTGTAAATTTCTATGAAGTTGTTAGTTTAATTGAACAATTGTTTTTTACAAAATTTAACAATATTTTCTATACTCAAATTTATGTTGCAAGAAACACCTTAAAAATTTCTTTACATTTCAATACAAAATAGAAACAAATTTCTCGTGATAAATGTCATCCATTTCTCATCATCTTAAAGTCAAAGGTTGACAGTTTAGGATAGATTGTAGCTTCCCTTAAAGTCTAAAACGAAAAAGTGAACAGAATAAAAATGAATGTATAAAATATACATAAAATAGTTTGTCAAGACTTACAAAAACTAAATGATGGAAAAGAAATACGTATAATATTTTATCTAAATGCATTCTACCATCATCGGACAACTGGATATGACATTTTGTTCCTATCCCTTTTTTTATTTACTGACTTTCGGCCTGTCGATTCTAGTTGCCAAATCATCAACCAACTGAATTTGACTCGACAGGTTTTTTCACCTTAAATTCTGTAGTTGAATGTACTGAATAAATTCTTAAAATTCTATATGATTTGGATGAAATATCTCTTCAATAAGCCATTTTTTTAAATATTTCTTGTCTGAAGGATTGGTGAGAAATATAATTTAAAATGTTGGAATCCTGAAAAAAAACTGTCCAACCATTCAATTTCTAACAATAATTTTCAATTTTACGTTTATTATAAAACAGTACTTTGAGTAACTATAAACTCTCTCTCTCTCTCTCTCTCTCACACTCTCTAACTCTCACTCTCTCTTCTTTCCCGCTCTCTCTCTCTCCTCTCTCTTTCTCTCTCTCTCTTTCTCTCTCTTTCTCTCTCTCTCTCTTTCTCTCTCTCTCTCTCTCTCTCTCTCTCTCTCTCTCTCTCTCTCTATGTTGTTCAATAAATTGTAAATCAAAATTTCAAAATTTCCATTCCTTTAATAAAAGAATTAAATTTTAAGGGAAAGTGTTTAGCAAAGTAGCACAGTTAAAATTGTTCGCTGAGATTTTCTTAAATAATTCTTACATATTAACAAGTTTGTTAGTGTTTAGTATGTGTGATGAATTGTTAATAAAAAATGACAGTATTCAATTATGGCAAATGTTTTGTCAATAATATTATATAAATTAAATTAACTAAATTTTTTTTAATTTTTAATCATTTTTCACAATATGAGGATGATTTATTATTAGAACATTTTATAGAATTATAAAGAAGAAAAAATTATTTTAAACACAGAGATATTTATATAAAGAACGATAAATCATTTTGTAATCTTATGAAACAATTTGATGAACAAGTTTTAGACTAAAACGTATGAGAAACAAATAATTCCACTTGAATTTCGCGTACATTTTTAATCGTAATAATTCTCCCTTTCGACCTCATCCTAAGACAAGCTATAAATATCTTAATCATAGTGTTTTCTCATAATATTAAATTACTCATATAATACAAATGTTTATTTTTACTTCATTGCAAATTGTACTCTCTTTGACTTTGTACTCAAATTATACTCTCTTTGACTTTGTACTCAAATCATGCTCTCTTTGACTTTGTACTCAAATCGTACTCTCTTTGACTTTGTACTCAAATCGTATTCTCTTTGACTTTGTACTCAAATCGTACTCTCTTTGACTTTGTACTCAAATTACACTCTTTTTGACTTTGTACTCAAATTATACTCTTTTTGACTTTGTACTCAAATTGTACTCTCTTTGATTTTGTTCTCAAATTGTACTCTCTTTGACTTTGTACTCAAATTATACTCTCTGACTTTGTACTCAAATTGTACTCTCTTTGATTTTGTACTCAAATTGTACTCCCTTTGACTTAGTTTGGCATCAAAAATACAAAATCAAAATAAGGTAACCTAAACTGCTTGAAATTTTATTCATGTGTATGCTATGATAAGATGCGTAAATGATTACAATTTTCTCATCATCTCTCAAAAGAAAGAGGGTATTCTGATGAAACTTAATGTTTCTCTCATACAGTTTCTTTTTCATTATAGAAGTTTTAGTAAGCTTCTTAAAATAAAACGAGCCTCATTCGACCAAGTTTCTGAGTTCAAGTTAAGAGGACTTGTTTCCAATAGAGATTACAGATTGTGCTTCAATAAAATCATTCATATTGAGAAATTTAACAAACCAACAGTCATTCAAATACAATATTGAAGAATGCAAAAAACAAATACAGAAAAACGGGAGCAATTACAGCCACTTCATCATACAACAATATGCAAGGACAAACATTTCGCTATGTATAGATAAAAAAGACCCCTACTGAATCCGTAATAATATAACAATATAAACAAGCCGAATCAATATAATCTGCATCAATTGCATACGTATATGTTTGATTAAACAAATGTAGATTAAATTTTTATTGCTGTGTATTAATCATCGTTCATTGATAGTTTAATTCTAATTTATTGTATACTTCATTTGTTTACATTATTTTTATTTGTGTTTATTGTTCATATTTTCATTAAGGTTTTCATATCTATTTATTGTTCCAACAAAATTACAGAATCCCTTTCTTTATCAAAAACTATCTGCTTAGCATACTTTGAAGAAAAATTGACCTTGGATTGTTTTAAAATTTAAATAGTCAATAGTAAGTGAATGTGATCTCAAATTTCACTACGATAGTATTTCTTGCAATATTTTTTTTCCTTTTTCTTATCAATCTTCTCAATCTAATGCTCACAAATATACGAAAGAGTCAATGAACAAAATCTGTGTTAGTTTTATATTTCTATTTTTGCAGATTAAGAATTGAACTATTTTTAATTATTTTCCAGGCATAAGAGAATTTAATGATGTTTAAACAATAAGAGTGGAAAAAGTCACTTAACCCAACATTGGGAAATGTATTATACTCAATGCGTTTGTCGCGTAGTAAGTCTAGAATATAAAAAGAAAAGAATAAATATAGAGACGTTTCATTTATATTCATATCTCAATGTACAAACTATTAGAAATAATAACTATAGAAAGATAAATATAGAGACGTTTCATTTATATTCATATCTCAATGTACAAACTATTAGAAATAATAACTATAGAAATGATTAAATAATGGAAATACTACGAATTTAAACGAAATATTAGTTTAATTTAGTTTAAACATTAATTTACGTTTTCCACGTGTATGTTTGAAAAATCAAATGAGTTTTAATACCAATTTGTACACTTTTGCAATGTTGAAAAGATAGCAAAAATTTGTTTTTGATATTGCCTTATCACATGAGCTTTAAATAAAATATTTCAAATTGTAAATGAAAAAAGAACTATTTTATAGAAAAAAATAGAAAAATAAAGGCAAAAAATTAAATGAACTCGTCTGAAATACTGAAAATTCAAGAGTTTTGGATATTTTTATTAAATTCTTTAAAAGAAAAACAAAACTCGATATTTCTGTTACATATTTTAAAATATCAGTTAAATTTTAATAACAGAAAAAATTTGATTTAAAAAAAATTCACTTAGATGCATTAAAATGTTTAATTATTTTTAATAAAAAGAAAATATGACTTTAATGATGTTAAAAATGAAATTCATAAAAATAGCATTTCTATTTTATAAATTTTAACAATTTATTATAACTTCTATTATATTTTACATTTACCCTTAATTTTATAAAACAAATACCTGAAACATTAAATTCTCGCTTTTACATAAATAATTTTTAAAGATATTTTAAATGTAGCATGAAAAAATTTATACACTTCTCAGAAATAATTTCAAAGTTTGTTTGCTGTAGTTTACTTCCACATAAAATTAGTATGTGGAAATAATAACTATAGAAATGAGAAAATAAAGGAAATACAGTTAAATTTAATTTAAACATTAATTTACGTATAATTTTTTTAATAATTTAAAAAACACTTCATTGACTTTGTACTACTTATTTCAAAAAATAGGACTTAACTTCAATAAGGATTTTCGTTGTAATCATGTTTCTAAAAGAAAATTTAATTATTTCGCTTCTTGAACAATCTACAATATACATTTTAAAAACATATTAAATAAAATTATCTGTGATGGTTGAAAGATGATTTTTAAATTTTATTTGAATAGCAAAAAGAAATTAACTAAATACATGCCTTTATAAAACTGAAACTATTAATTTCCTTTTAAAGACTCCTTTTCAGTCTTCATATATTAAATTTCAAAAAGAATCTTGTAAATAATAGTAAACTTCAAGTCAGCTATTTACCAAATACATTCTCTAGATACCGCCACATTTTAACATTAATTATGAGAACGCCTTTTAAGCTTTTTAAAATACCCCATGTTCTAAAAAGCTCAATGTTATGGATTTTACTAGCATAAATTTTCATGAAAAAGCTCTTATTTATTACACTAAGCTACAAATTTTAATATATTTTGTTTCTGTATTTAAAAGTGAGCTAAATGAATTTGTCGGAAACTTCTAAAATTGAACATAGCTTTTTTCCTGTTATTTCTTAAAATATTAAAAACACAGCATGCTAAAATCTTTTTATGAAGTATGTAGGAATTATGGTTTTTAATTGAATTTGCTTCAGAATAATATCATGATAAAAACTTTTAAAATTTTATTTCTATTAGATACTTTTAGAAACAAAAATATGAAATAAATAGACATGAGATCGTATGATGAAAAAAATCAGCTGTTAAAAAATTCACTTAATTCCAAATGTTATTGCTTAGGATTCCATGTAAATATATACATTTGAACTACACTGAAAATAATAATTAGAGCACATTACTTTTATTATTTTACGCACGAAATATTTTGCTATTAAATAAAATTTCGTCAGTATATTTTAATATATTTTATAACTTTAAAATAAAGTAGTTTTGCCGCTTAAAATCATTTTTAACTATAGTTAAAGTTTTTATATAAATAGTTTTAAAATTTTGATTCAAGATTTATTAGGGTGCCCGGTTTGTTGTAACTATTTAATAACTTTTTAAATATAAATTGTAAAACTTTCAAATGTGAAGCTCATGTTAGCTCCTCTGTCCAATAAAATGTGTATTTTTATACATGCAATTTTAGTCTCATTAATTAATAAATATTTTTTATAAACGCATTAATTATATTCATTAGTGAAAAAAAATCATGATAACAAAGCAGTTCGAAATTGAAACCTAAATTCATTGAACTTTAATTTAATAAATATATGTTGGTCGGACATTTTGATTTCTGTTATATATATATATATATATATATATATATATATATATATATATATATATATATATATATATATATATATATATATATATATATATATATATATAATCTTTACTCCAAAATAAAAATTTTCAATAACTCGAATCAAGTATCATATTTGCAATCTATTTATTAATAATTACAAAGAAAATTATGAATAAATAAAATCAAAGATAAAACTATTTTTCCCTATTTAATTGGTTGTTGGCATACATCAAGCTATTTAAGAGCACTTCTACGAGGGTTACTCTGAACTTTATGAGATACGCGCAGACGAGAATTTACAAAATAAAAGTAACGGTTTAATTTTAAAGTACAAAGTATTTTAACACAGAAGACGATTTTTTACTGATTTACTTCAACTTGTTTAGCGTGGAATAAATTTTAAACAGAAGAGAAAATGGAGTTGACGCGAGAACATTTTCGCGCTATGATTTTCAACGATTTCAAACCAGGATTAAATCAAGAAGAATGCGTTCAACGGTTGCAGTTAGCAGTTGGTAATGAATCTCCAGCTCGCGCTACTGTATTCAGAAGGTTTAGAGAATTTAGAAGAGGTCGCAATTTTTTTCAGGATGAAGAACACACAGGAAGGCCGCCGTTGGCAGTAATCCTGGATAATGTGTCTGCCATACGAAAAATGTTAATGGATGATAATCGCTGTATCTATCAAACGCTATAGAAGGAACTTAACATTGGATCCACAGCCATACACAAAATCATTCATGAAGAATTACATGTGAAAAAAGTAATTTGCCGTTGGGTTCCCCATAATCTAACTGAGCATCAAAAAGAGGAGCGTGTCAGAATCAGTAAAGAAACTCTTAATATGCTGAATGATGGTGGCCACCGCATCATTTCTAAATTTGTATTGTAACAGGTGATGAAACGTACATACCGTTTTTTATGCTCCAACACGTCAAGAAAGCAAAGTATGGGTCTTTGAAGATGATCCCACGCCGACAATGGTGAAAAAACAACGCGCACTGAAAAAAGTGATGTATGCCGTTTTCTTCAGAAGTACGGGATTGGTCAAAGCCATCAAGTTGGAAGGGCAGAAGGCAGTAACAGCAAACTGGTATACCATTAAATGTCTTCCAGAAATTCTACAAGAACCTGAATGTTAGGGGACTAATGTTTCACCATGACAATGCATCTTCACATACAGCCGGATTAACAGTTGAGTTTCTTAAACAAAAAGAAATTAAAGTGATCGAACATCCGCCGTATTCACCTGATCTAGCTATGTGCGACTTTTGGTTATTCTTTAATCTAAAAAAAACTTACGTGGACGTCGTTTTCATTCAGAAGAAGAGATTGATGTGGCTAAAATTGCCTTTTTTCATCTATTCGAAGAAATGAATGGCTTGAGGCATTTAATCTGTGGAAAATTCGTCTACAAAAGTGCATTCATGCTGGAGGAGACTACTTTGAACACACCTAAAATATTGTAAGTTTAACACTAAAAACCTAGTTGTATCTCAAAAATTTCAGAGTGACCCTCGTATTCTTTTTGAATTAATAAGAATCAATTTTATGATACAAATAAAACAAGTAAAATCTAATCATAATTTAACCATTGTACAGTAAACACAACATAAATGCCGAAAAAATATGTAGAAAAAATCTTATTTTAAGTATTTTACGCCTGAAATAAAAATAATTTATATAATGAAGGTCTATGCTTAGCTTTTTAAGGAAAATTTAGTTACATATGATGTTTTCTCCAATTAAGATTTGAATGTCATATTAATATAAAATGTTTTTAGTAATTGCTGTAAAACATAGAATGATCTTATTCTATATTGAGTTTATTATGTTTAAATATTTAAATTATTAAATGCTATGGTTATTCTTCAAGCTTGTTTTAATAATTGTAAACGAAACTAATTAATTTCAGTAATTAATTTTTATAATAAGACTTAATTTTATTTTCATAATTTTTGAATCTATATTATTAAAAATTTTTATTTTAAATTAAAATAATGTAACTATAAATAATAAATAATGTCATTTAATTATCTTACTAATTAAAATAATGATATATTTTTCTAAATTTGCAAAACTAATTAATTAAATAGAAGCTTTTTTAAAGTTTGATGTCTTCTGCATTGTCTTTGGCAATTTAATTGTTCTTTTTATTTTCAGAATAAGTGAATTTAATTAAAAGTTTCTAAAAAAACATTGCTTGGTACAAGCAAACCAACTTTAGTTAGATCAACAAATAAATCTTAAAAAATTTAAACTATTCCAAAAGATTTTTATTGTTTTTGATATTTTCGCCAACTTTTTTTTAATGTTATAAATGTTATATAATATTCTATGAGGAATTATATATACAGGTGTTTATCAAAATAATGGTAATACTCCACATTTATTAGAAATTTTTTGTAAATATTGGGTGGAACAACCTTGGTAAATCTTCCTCTCAGTATCAGATCAAACAGATGCAGCTAGCGATTGTTATTTTATATTATTTTTTTTCCAACGGCGGGCGCTTAAATGACGAACTCTATGCCACAACAAGGCCAGAAACTGCTATTCATTTGTCACTACCCAGCGGGCATCTGTGAACCAAGTCACAGAGGCGAGTAGCGTTGCCCACGCCATACCACCACAAACCCGTTTATAGTGTAGGCCACATTCATACATCATCACAGACAAACAGACAACGAGAAGAAGAGGCCCTGTTCTATTCCTATTGACTATCAGGTTGTGCCTCTACTTCAGTCTAGAATGTCGGGCGCTTAAATGACGAACTCTATGCCACAACAAGGCCAGAAACTGCTATTCATTTGTCATTACCCAGCGGGCATCTGTGAACCAAGTCACGGAGGCGAGTAGCGTTGCCCACGCCATACCACCACAAACCCGTTTATAGTGTAGGCCACATTCATACATCATCACAGACAGACAGACAACGAGAAGAAGAGGCCCTGTTCTATTCCTATTGACTATCAGGTTGTGCCTCTACTTCAGTCTAGAATGTCGGGCACCTTGCACGGAGTCCCAGGTGCCCACTGGGAACTGTAATCTGGGAGCGCGAGCCTTAAGATCCAGAACGCACGACACATTGTTTGAGAGACAAATGCTTTACAAAGGTGGGGCTTTCAAGCCTACAGTGATCTACGCAGTAGACCACTGTATCGGAATACAAATTTGAAATAACAGAATTAATAGCATAGAATCAAGTGAAACAGAAAAATTAAATGTTAACAGGATCTAAATAAATTTAAGTAAGGATGGCTCATACATCATCACAGAAGAAGGGACACAGAGAGAACAGAGAAAGAAAGAAACATCCATGCCCGAACCCAGGACCCACAGCTCAGGAGTCAGAAGTGCTAACCATTCAGCCATCGGTCGGCTTATTTTATATTATTAGTTATTCTTTTCTGATAGTGTTAGATTTTCTAGACATAATTCACCTGCAAAATGGTATCAATTCATAAATCTGAGTGTGTGTATGGAATGAGTTCCTAAGACTTGTTTAAATATTTTGTACCCTTTTTTGTTCTTTGAACTATTACTCTGCTGAGCATAACATGGTGCACACTTAATTTCATATCACTCATGGATACATTATTTTATGTCCTCCATATGTTTGTCAAGTCATGTATAACTTATATTTGCAGAAACTTTCCTGAAAGTATTTTCAAATGATTTGATAAAAATATAATAACAAATATATAAATTGTTTTCATTGATGCTACTCAAAGTAATTAAGCTGTCTTTTATGGAATTTCAAGTAGCAAAAAGTAACCAAAATAATACACAAAATATTATAATGCCTAAAGTCTTCGAAGACGCATAAGAATTTTATGAATCACAAGCTAATTTGAATAAATTAAATTGAATCGAAATTTCTTAGTTACATGTACCCTGAGAAATTTTCGCAAAGTCTAAATATTAAGGAATTATGCAAGAAAAAGTAATGATTTATATTTTCCTTATTCTTCAAAGCATGAAAAAAATTATCAAATAAAATATGAATTTATACTTATGCTAAGTAATTGTTTCTGTTAACTATGGTAAAATTGTTAGAATTTTAAAAATAATGGACCATTAAGTCTACAGGAAAGTTCTGTCCATTTTTGGAATAAAAACAAAATACAATTTTTTTTTAACTTTATACTTTAGTAAATAATATAACTGCCATTATTATTAATGAATTCTTGCCAGCGTGGGGGAAATTTTTATATCCCTTTTTCTGAAACTTTTTTCATCTTCTCATAAAAAAAATTTAAACAGTGCTTTATTGATGTCTTCTTTATTTTTTTTAATTTCTTGCCCTTCAAAAACATTTTAAAAGACAAAATCAAGTGATAGTTGGAAGGGGATAAATCTGGAGAATATGGTGTATGAGACAGAATTTCCCAGCCTAGTTCTACACTTTTTAGACGAAATCTTTTCTTTGCTTCTTTTTTGGACTGCTCCCTTTAAATTATTCAGTTGCTGACAATACTTTTCCGAATTGAGTTTTTCGTTCAATTTTTAATGGTGATAATGTATTGGTTCTCAAATGTTCCATTATGTACACAATATTCTCTTATTAAGAGTCAAATTTGTTTTAGAGTTGGATGAGCTACGTTTTTCGCACAATATACCCTTTTAATTTTACTAATTTACTAATTTTTCATAAATAATCCAATTTTCATCCCCAATTATCATCCCGCTCAAGAAGGGCTCGCTTTTGTTCCAAAAAAGCAGAGATAAGCATGTGATGACTCGATCATCAAACTTTTTCTGACTTAATTCATATGGAACCCGTTTTGAATACTTCCACAAAAATCCTATCTTCCGAATATGGTCCGAAATAGTTTGCCGATCTGAATTAAGCGTTCTGAGATATCCGATGTTGTCAGAAAAAGATCTTGCTCTAATATAATTTTAACAACATCGTTCGCTCAACAAGCAGAATTTTCCGGTGTATGTATATTCATGCAATGCTATTTTATATATGTTAAAAGAATTGTTAGCTTTTTCAAGCTTTACGTATTAATATGAGCATTTTACATATTTTTAATTAAACAACGCTTTTGATTTAACAAAATAAAAATATTCATACGTTGTCTTAATTTCTATATAATTTACATTAAATAATTAAATTTAACTTTCCTATTAGCTTATAATACAAAATAACTATTAAATGGAACCATACATATAAAATAAACAAAGCAATAAATTCTATTTCTAAGAAATTTAATTTTAAAAATAAATACACAACATACCTAAATATAATCGATGTGTAATTTAAAACAAAATAAAATTACGGGTTATTTTGTTTTAAATTACACATCGGTTATATTTCTACTCCATTGATTTTTGTGAGAGTTATTTAAAATAAGTGATACAATGTTTATATTTTTCAAATGTTAGAACAGTCAAAAATTATTCAAAGTACTCAAATAAAACAATAGCAATTCAATATTATGAATTTATGTATTGAAAATTCATTTTGTTCCGACCCTTTATACTCAATGTAAACATTTAATTTCTTTGTGCACCAGATGGCGCTAACACAAACCATCGTTCTTTTTGTCAGTCAAACAATAAAATGTGAAAACAACGGACGTGTCGTTTCTGTGTGCCAATATTATGGTCCGTCTACTGCAGGAGCATGAAACTAGCTTAAAATTGAAGGGTTTGCTTCAAAAAGGAGGTAGCTCCAATTTTCTCAGTTTTTGGGAAACTAAAAAAAACGTTTAAAAAATTCAAATTTTAAGTTATGTAAAAATATTGTTGTTGCTTACTTTCAATTATGAAGTTTACACATTAGAACATTATTTTCATTCAAAAAATAGCATCTAAATGTTCGTGGTACGTGGATGATCCTTGGAGCTACCTCTTTTTGCTCAAAAGAATGGAATATGAGGAATGGGGGAATATGTTATGTCTTGGAAAAAGGTGTAAAAATAAATAGAATGTACTATTATTATGTATTTTTTATTCAAAGAAAACTGAAAATAAAGTACAGCAAAATTATTGGTCTTACAAACAGAAAATAACATTATTTCAATCGTCACATTCTCCTTCTGTAACATCTGAGTCATCAGGCGCGTTGTCTGGCTGTAGTCGATTGTAGAACCACATATCATTTTGTGCGACGTATTTTTGGACAAGGTCCATCACATCTTTATATTTTGCAGCCTTGAGTGGTAGGTGGTTGGTGTATGCTTGTTGAAGGTTGTTCAATATTATAGGGGTACTGTTTTGGATGTTGAACATTCTTACTGTTTTGTTACACAGTATTCCAACACTTTCACTAGCTAAGATGTTTCCTGCATTGATGTAGGATATTTCATAAGTGAAAACCCTAAATTTTGTTATTAAAAACTTTTCCCTTTTGCTATCATTAGAAATGATGTTAAGGGTTTCAAGGAAGAAACCTTTTATTAGGTCAACGAAGTTAAAAATCATTTCTTGAGTAACTTCCGTCACAGTAAACTTTTTACTCGTCTTTTCTATAATGCGCGTATATTCTCTTGGGACAAACACTCTTTCTACTTTCCTCATGCGCTTTTCAATGTTTCCGAAAGTTCGATCACAAGGCATAAAACTATGACCCGGTTCTGGGAACCTATGAAAGACTGTATTCAGACGTCCACTTTTAACAAAAAAAAAAAAAAATAGATACTGTGTTAAAGCGTGATTTTTGTTTTGGGATACGCAGTTGTCCGAGAATAGATATAGAACTTTTATATCTTCACTCATCACTGAGTGCATATAATGGTGCCTCCCTGTAATAGTTAACTTCCCTGTAAACAAAACTCGTCAGTCGGTTGGGGTAACAAAGACGTAGCTCCAGGAGCTACCGCTCTCTTGCTACAAACTAACAAGACAAGCAGCTCCATCTCTTGAATAACTCTGGAAATAACGATTGGATCTGCATCCTTTTGGTGCCAAATAAAAGAGTTTTTTTTTTCGCACAAGAAAGTGTTTATAACTCCCAACAGCTATGGGATGGAGCTACCTCCTTTTTGAAGCAAACCCTTCAATTATTATGGTGAATGCATAGAAGCGGCCAATGACTGTTGAATCAAAAAACAACAACAAAACGATTGATTGAGTGAAGGTCACAAAACCAAAATGGATACCCTCCTTAAAACCAAAAAGATCATAAAAGGTAAGCTAACTCGTTTAATTTCGCAAGTCAATAGCTTACAAAATCAAACAAATTCTCTTTCTATTATTGAAGTTTATGAAAATAACGTAAATTCTTTAGACAATGAAATAAACTAAATAATGACATTCTTTATGCATGTTCTGATTTAAAATTCGATACATTTGAAAGCGAAATGCATGAACTGCTTTCTAAAATAAATAATCTAAAAATTATTCTTAAAGACGAATCCAGAAAACTTTCTAAAAATGATTGTTATAAAGAATTAACTAATGTCAACAATGTTAAACTTCCTAGAATAGAATTACCAGTTTTCACTTCTAATTACATAGATTGGATTTCTTTTCGTGATTTATTTTTATCGAGTGTTGGTAATAATGATAGTTTAAGTAATAGTCAAAAATTACAATACCTTAAACTTTCCATTAAGGGAGAAGCATATACATTATTACAGTCTATTCAAATTACAGATGAGAATTTCAAATTATCTTGGGATATGCTTACTGAGCGTTTTGAAAACGAAACAGAAATCATAAACGCAGCATTATATAAATTAATTTCTCAACCTATTCTTAAACATGAATCAGCAGCAGGTTTGAGGAAATTAATTGATACAACACAGCAATGTATTTGTTACGTTTCGTTTTAATTTGAATAATTCCGGATTCGATTTCTCGATCATGTATAAAAATGGAATTCTTTTCAACGTAACATAATAAAATTATGGGCCGAAATATCTACGCGACATTTAAATTGAAGACAGAAATTATCAATAATGACTTTGAAAAACAGAAGTTTAAACATTTATTTCTTAACTAAATCAAAACATTGCTCGGCAAGTGCCGGATGCATACTGAAAAAAAAGGTTTTAGGTTACACAATAACGCAAGCAGTCACATGGGTGACGTCACTCGCTTCTCTGCCAATTGGTTGTTACATATCCTCCCACCTTTTGTTTCGGGAGAAAACAAAACCTAAATGAAAAAGAAAAACGTTAGTTACAATTATAAGATTACAGATTCAGTTTTTTAGGAATTTTCACTAATCGTCCAGTTCTGGTTGTTTTGGGTAAGTCCTTATCATCACTGAGCAAAATTGTTCTTAGAGAATCACTGGAAATGTCATTTTCTGATACCGGTGACAAATCATTTCCTTCAGCATCTGAAAAGGAATCTCTTCTCACATTTGATGTAGTTGGGACATCCTCTTTATCAGTAGTTGCTGAAATCTCTAGGAGAAAAATCCTCCGTATAGGTCGCACTAAAACACCGGATTGTGTTTTCAATTTCACAGTTCTGACGATATCATCTTTGCCAGAAATCAACTGCATGACTTTAGCAAGAAGCCAGTTCAAACGTTTTTTATTGTCGTCTCCGATTAACACGATTTCTCCAACTTGTATTTTTGGAGTTGAACACCTTCTGTTTAGACGCTGTATAAGTTGACCAAGGTATTCCTTTCGAAAGCGCAGCTTTAACTGCTCAGTTACTTTGGCCCGATGTTTAATTCTGATTCGAAAATGCTTGGCTTCAACTTCATCAGTATCTGTGGTTACACTCCTTATCTTGGGATCGTTTAACATGAACATGGCTGGTGTTATAGGCTTTATATCTTCAACGTCCTCTGAAAGATATGTGAGTGGACGTGCATTTATAACAGATTCACAATCTGAGAGTACTGTAAGTAATTCTTCATATGGAAGTACAGTCTTCCCGAGGATACTTTTAAGAAGATCTTTAACCACTCTAATCAGTCTTTCCCAAAAACCACCCCACCAACTCGCGGTTGGAAGGTTGAATTTCCAAGAAATACGTTGGAGGGCTGTTTTGATCGAATGAGCTAATCTTACTCCAATGGTGCAGGATAATAACTCTAATCTTGGGATGGTGATAGGTTTTAAAGGAGCTACTCGTGATTTAACTCTTAAAAGACAAATTTTTACTCCATTGGAAGTGATAGTTCTAAGGAAAACACAAGCGGCATAAGCTACTTTGCTAGCATCCATGAATACATGCATTTGTGTCGAGTCATTAATTTCTGTATAGCGGGCTATTTCAACATTATTTAGTAAATGTAGATCATTAATCCATCTTTTAAAGCTATTCTGATCTTCAGTGGGTAAAGGAGAGTCCCAGGATAGTTTTAATTTCCACATGTCTTGCAATTTAATTTTTATGGGTAAAATTGCCACTGACAATAAACCAATGGGATCAAAAATCTTCTGAATCGTAGCCAAAATTACTCTCTTAGTTATTTTCCCACCTACTTCTAAAACAAAAGGATCAACCTTTATATCACAGTTACATTTCAAAGTATCACGGTCCAAATTCCATAAAATTCCCAAAACATTGGTGGTGCCAGAACTTTTCGTAATGTATTTACACTTGACATTGCTCTCCCACCCTCGCAAGTTGAAACATCCACGTGAAAGTACTTCTATAGCTGTTAAAATAAAATGCTCTTGTTCTTTGATATTGAAAACACCAGAAAGGCTTGGGGTACCCTTTCAATTATATTAAGACACTCCCATTCCTTAAACACCATTTCGTAATCCTTAATTAATTTTTTATCTTTTGATCGTTTACACATTTTTTGGTGTCTATTCCAAGTTAGTTCCTTGTTATCGGGCAAACTTGAAGTATCTGTTTTAAAAGGCAAACCTAACTGGTATCTACCAGAAGGGAGTATTTCCAAGCCCTCTTGAAAATCTTTTAATAACTCAGAGTGTACAATATTTATGTTTCTGTATTCAGAAGGATTTAATATACCAAGATTTTCTAGATTCCAAAATTCACTAACAGATAAATTATTAGCATGCAAAGATAAAGCACATAAAACAGAGTCATTATTACATCATAATTATCATTTAATTTCTTCTTTCCAATAACAGTATACCCCAGCCGGGTTTCAATAGCAACTAGACTTGATTCTAACTTCACAGAATGACCAGTTAACAACATTCCTGCCACATCGGATCCAATCAAAAGATTTATATCATAATTAGGGATTTCGAAATCACTCAATATAATCCCTTTTTCTTTCAGTTCATGAATATTCATCATATCAGTCAGTTTAGGAACAAAACCACAAATTTTGTTTTCAGATAAAACCTCAATTTTACAAGAAAAATCATTTTTCAAACTAGCAATTTTCACATCGTATACTTCATGAGAACAGGGTTTCGTTTCTTGACCACCAAAAAGTCCATGTATTAAAGATAATGACCTTTTGGGTTTTAACTTTAATTGTTTAACTATTCCTGAACTGAGGTAAGAACGTTGGGATCCTGTGTCCATGACTGCTCTTACTAAACACTGTTTCTTTTGATTCATAACTTTAACAACAAGAGTCATTAAATAAACATTTTCTACTCTAGAATTATTTGACAATACAGTTGTAGATACAGTTTCGCTTTTACTGGCAGGACTGTTCTCCTTATCTGAATAACACATAAGAGTACAGTGATTTTTATTACAATGAAAACACTTCACCTTAGCCCTACAATTTTTAGAGGTATATCCTGTTCTCAAACAGGAGTAACAGGCCCCTTTCTGACTAAGAATTTTAATCTTTTGATCTAAATGCATTTTTCTAGCAGAAAAACAATCTTTGCTGGGGTGTTTCTTATTGCAAAAAAGACAATCAAAATTCCTCTTACCTTGATTTTCTGTTTCGGATGTACTTACAAGGGCGGCAGCCGTAGTAATATTCCCTTCACGGGATTCCTTGTGTTTGTCGATTCGGGGAGCTCCAAACCCGGTACGAGCGAGCACAACCATTTCTTGTCCTTGAACTTCTTGTCTCAGAAAAGACATCAAATTTTCTAACGAACGTACTCCTCAGTCAAGTGTACTTCGGTTTCTTTCCCAAGCTATTAGGACACTCTCAGGCAAGCACGATTCCACAAAGGGAGTTAAAAAGTCCCCGTACTTTTCTTGAGTTCTTCCTAGGCTGTCAAGCGCGCGCAATTTTGAGTCCAGTTCATCGTAAAGAACAGCTAAATCCGTTTTAGTTCGGTTAGAGGAGGCATTTCTCATTACCATAGTTAACAAGTCTCTGACGTAAACTTGTACAAGTAGATCACTCCGCCCGAAGCGATCCTGTAACTGTTCTATGACTTTGGGATAGTTATCCGCTGTTGGCGGGAAGCTTTCTACTAATCTTGCTGCTTTCGATTCTGGCACTATTGCCTGTAGCAAATACTGGAACTTGTCTTCTGGTGGAATTTTCTCATCATCATCAATTTTGGAGAACTGACTCCAAAAACCAAGCCATTCTCGAGTCTCACCGGAAAATCACTTTAGTTCTAACTTCGGGAGCTTGAATTGTTTCTTATTTGAGGTATCTTGAGAGACTTCCGTTTTCATAGTTACTTTACGGCATTTTTCAAAACGTTCAATATATCTATCATGATATTCTACAGCTGTAATGAAATCTTCTCCATATAACCGTTCCGCATCTTTTGAAGATAAAATTTCGTTTTCTACTTCTTGTTGAGAAACTTCTAATCTTTGAAATTTGTCTTCTAACTGCGCGGATAAAACCGAAATAACATTCTTATCTACTTCTGGTTTCAGGAATTCTTCTTGAATTTATTCCCGCAGACTGTAAAAGATGCTCGAAGCCCTTTTCTCTTCTGTTTCAACAAATCCATTCTTCAGTAAAACTTTAATTTTAATCTTCGTTCCCCACGTTGGGCGCCACTTATGTTACGTTTCGTTTTAATTTGAATAATTCCAAATTCGATTTCTCGATCATGTATAAAAATGGAATTCTTTTCAACGTAACATAATAAAATTATGGGCCGAAATATCTACGCGACATTTAAATTGAAGACAGAAATTATCAATAATGACTTTGAAAAACAGAAGTTCAAACATTTATTTCTTAACTAAATTAAAACATTGCTCGGCGAGTGCCGGATGCATACTGAAAAAAAAAAGGTTTTAGGTTACACAATAACGCAAACAGTCACATGGGTGACGTCACTCGCTTCTCTGGCAATTGGTTGTTACAGTATTGATACATTGAAAATCCTGAAACAGCCTGTTGAGCATTGGGATACAATTATTATTTTTCTTTTAAAGAGTAAGCTTGATAATGAAACACTGAGAGTATGGGCGTTAGAGCAATCGAACAAAAAAATTTCTGCTTTCGCTGAATTCAAAACTTTCATGTTGAATAGATCGTGTGCGCTTTCGTCTTTGGCGAAGTGCCAAAAAGATAAAGTAGGTCAATTTGATGGGAAAACTATTCCAAATCAAAAACAAAATAAATATTCTTTTTCATCTCAGATCGTTTCTAATTTATGCATTTATTGTCGAAATGATTCTCATTCGCGATTATATAATTGTGATAGTTTTTTAGACGCTTCAGTAAGAGAAAAATGGAATGTAATTAAAAAACATCATTTATGCGCTAATTGTTTAAAAGATAATAAAACTCATCCTGTTTCTAAATGTCGCGCAAGCATGTGTAAATTATGTTCGAAACCGCATAATACATTATTGTGTTCAAAAAATACACATGATATAAAAACTGACACACAAACAACAGTTGAAATTTCTACTAGTGGCAATAATGTAGTTGTACCTGTAACAAAAACAGTTTTATTGCCAACAGCAATTGTTAATGTTAAGGACATTAATGGTACATTACATAAATGCAGAATTCTTATCGATTCAGCCAGCCAAGGCTCATTTATTAGGGAAAGTTGTGTAAATTTATTGCAACTTAAACGTAATAGAGTTAACATAAATGTTGATGGGCTTAGTTCTCGAAATGTAGGTAAGGTCTCAGGTTCAGTATCATTGCAAATGTCATCTCTATTTTATAAAAACACACATATCACTGTAGATGCATTATTTATACCCAAAATCACTTGTGACCTTCCTCAATTCAAAACTGATGCTTCAGCATTAACTTCATTCAAAGAAATATAATTGGCCGATGTTACTTGCTTGCAGCCTGGTCCTATAGACATTCTCCTAGGTGCAGATGTGTTTGGCGAAATCATGATCAATAAAAGCATTACTATTCCTGGACATCCGTTAACTGGACTAGAAACAATTTTCGGATGGGTTGTTTTAGGCAAAACAAACAACATCTCAAAAATAATAATTACAAATCACGCTAGTTGTACCACAATTGACTATCAACTTGATAAATTTTGGCAAATAGAAAAATTTCTGAAACAAAACCTTATTCAAATGAGGAAATCGCATGTGAAAATCACTTCGAAAAAACATTTTTTTGTGATTCTACAGGCAGATTCACTGTCAAATTTCCATTTAATGACTCTAACAATGAGCTTCGATCATCTAGAGACATTGCATTGCGCCGTCTTCAACAAATTGAACGTCGCTTTTCTAAAAATCAATCTATTCTTGAACAATATCATAAATTCATGGATGACTACATAAAACTGGGACACATAGAATTAATTCCTGAAAGTGAAGTTAATGTTCCACCCAAATCTAGCTTTTATCTTCCACACCATCCAGTTCCCAACAAAAGTGGTGACAAGTTCCGGGTAGTGTTTGATGGATCTGCTAAATCATCCAATGGTGTTTCTCTTAATGATATACTCATGGTGGGACCGCAAATACAGTCTGATTTAACTACATTGCTTATTAAATTTAGGATGCATAGCGGTTGATCCAGATATTGAAAAAATGTATCGACAAGTAGTTTTACAAGATTCAGATTTCCAAAGAATCATCTGGCGCAAATCAAAATATGACACAGTGAATGATTATCGATTAACTAGACGGGCTTATGGCACCGCCTCAGCACCATACTTGGCTATAAAATGTCTACAAAAATCAGCAGAAGGAGAAGCAGAGAAGTATCCATTAGCTTCTAAAGCAGTTTTCGAGGACTTTTATGTTGATGATCTTATGTCTGGAGCGAATTCAGTTTCCCAAGCCATAGAACTGCACCAACAATTAATGCAAATGTTGTCAAGTGCCAAATTTTCCTTGAGAAAATGGGCTTCAAATTCTAAAGAATTTTTGAACTCAATTGATCCAGATTTACGATTATCAAACACTTCTTTTAGCTTAGACAATGATGAAACTGTGAAAACATTGGGACTACTTTGGCAAACTGAGTTGGATGTATTCTTCAAAACTAATCAACCATATCTTGAAGATAACTTAACTAAGCGGACATTACTCTCAACAATTGCAAAAATTTTTGATCCTCTTGAATGGTTATCTCCAATTACTATTCAGTATAAATTAATAATTCAAACACTTTGGAAAAATCAATTGCAGTGGGACGATACTATTCCTCCAGCCATAGCATGTGAATGGAAGCAACTTACAGAAAAACCTTTGTTCGTGAAAGACGTTCAAATCCCCAGATTCTTATTTTGTGATTCAAATAACCAATTTCAACTACATGTCTTCAGTGATGCCTCGGAAAAGGCATTTGCAGCAGCAATTTATTGTCGCTCACTTTCAAGTACCAGTGAAATTAAAGTTCATCTAGTGATAGCTAAGACAAAAGTTGCTCCACTTAAAACTGTTTCACTTCCGAGATTGGAACTATGTGGTGCTCTGCTGTAAACTAAATTGATGGACTTCACTTGCAAAGCTATGAACACATCCATTTCCCAAGCTCAATTTTATACAGATTCTACCATCGTTCTATCCTGGATTGGTTCTTCTGCCAGACGATGGAAATGCTTTGTGGCCAACAGAGTGGCAAAAATACAAACTCTTTCTTCCCTTACTCAATGGAATCATGTTAGTGAAGACATTAATCCTGCTGATCTTGCTACTCGTGGCACATCATCTTCTGAACTACTTTCTTCATTATGGTTAAATGGTCCAAATTTTCTTTATAATTCACTTTCTTTTCAGATAAAGCAGCCTGAACTGCCAGTTAGTGATCCTGTTTCAGAAGAAAGGTATTGTACTTTACAATCAACCACAGAAAACAAACATTCCTTTACTGGCATTGATATTTTTCGTAAATATTCATCTTTTTCTAAACTTAAACGTATAACAGCTTTGTGTTTAAGATTTGTGAACAATTGCAGAAATCCTATTAACAAATTAACTGGATTTTTACAAACTTGTGAATTAACTAATGCTGTGCATGTGTTAATAAAAATAGTTCAAACTAATGAGTTTAATAATAAGATCAATGCATTACAAAAAAATAAAACAATATCGTGTAATAGTAAAATTTTATCTCTAAATCCATTTCTTGATAATTCAAATATTCTTAGAGTAGGTGGTCATTTGAGACATGCAAATCTAGTATACGATCAGAAACATCCTATTTTGCTGCCAACAAGACATATATTAACTGATCTCATTGTTAAACATTTTCATGAAAATCTTTTGCATGCTGGCTCACAACTTGTTCAATCATCTATTGTAGAACAATATTGGATTGTAGGCGTTAGAAACGTAATTAGGCATGTAATCAAAAAATGTGTAAGATGTTGTAGAATAAGAGCTTCTGTAACAAATCAGATGATGAGCGATTTACCATCTTCTCGCACTTCTCCTGCTCTTGCATTCTTGCGATGTGGAATAAATTATGCTGGTCCTTTTCAAATTAAAGCATGTAAAGGTAGAGGCTCCAAATCATACAAAGAGTATATAGCACTTTTTGTTTGTTTTACTACAAGAGCTATACACCTAGAATTTGTTACCGACTTATTCGCCGATGCGTTCATTGCATCTCTTAAGAGATTTATTTCTCGTAGGGGTAAATGTAGTGATATATACAGTGATTGCGGTACCAACTTTATTGGTGCAAAGCGCAAATTCAAGGAAATTGAGAAACTTAGGAATTCCAAAAATTATAATCAAAATGTAAACGTCTGAAATTTTCTTAAATCAAATTTTATGTCTGAAAATGGTATTAATTCGCATTTAAATGTTCCAGATGCACCTCACATGGGTGGACTATGGGAAGCTGGCATAGTCTACCAAATTTCATTTAAAATGCGTTATAGGGGAGACAAAACTAACTTATGAAGAATTTGAAACATTGCTAACTCAAATAGAGGCTTGTCTTAATTCTAGACCTTTAACTGCATTATCTACCGATCCAAATGACTTATCAGCCTTAACACCTGGCCATTTTATTATTGGTAAGGCTTTAACAAGCCTTCCTGAACCAAATTACGTTGATACAAACATATCTTTTCTTTCAAAATGACAGCATATTCAAAAATGGTGCAACAGTTTTGGAAACGTTGGCATAAAGAATATCTCACACGGTTGCAACAAAGGCAAAATGGCTACTGCCGACTAAAAATTAGCAAATAAATTATTTATGCCTTTTAAAAGAGGACAATTTACCCCCAACAAAATGGAAAATGGGTAGAATAATTCAATTGCACCCTGGACTTGACAATAATGTTAGGGTAGTAACGCTTAAAACATCAGATGGTATATACAAAAGAAACATAACAAAACTATGCCAACTTCCTGTGTAATGCCAATTTCATACTTCAATTTAAATAAAATTTCATTTCTTATATTTGTACAATTTTATACTTCTATTGTATATTATCATAAAACTTTCTTTCATTTATGTGTTTGTTATATACTTTTTTTTCATTTATGTTGTATAACTAATCTTTATTTGTATATGTATGTTGCATATAACCTGTTTCTTTGAAATAATATTTCAAGGTGGGCGGCATGTTCCGACCCTGTATACTCAATGTAAACATTTAATTTCTTTGTGCACCAGATGGCGCTAACACAAACCATCGTTCTTTTTGTCAGTCAAACAATAAAATTTGAAAACAACGGACGTGTCGTTTCTGTGTGCCAATACATTTATAATAGGTTCATATAATTAAATTCTTATTCTATACAATTCTTATGTCAACTGTGATTAATTTTTACAATGGTTAAAAAAATTAAATTATATAAAGTAAATTTTTAAAAATATAATAAAAGGAATTTATCTTCACTAACTAAAAAATTCTTTTTCTATGATTTTGGATTAGAATACTTTTTAAAAAGATAGTTATAAACTGTTTTTCAAAAATTTTTTTCTTTAAGTTTCTTTATTTCTTTAACACATATTTTTTATATAATAGACAGTTTGATTGCTTTATGCTAAATTAAAGAAATGAACAAATAAATTTAGTGATTCACTTGTCAAAAATATAAATTATTTAGTAATTTAAATAAAGGAAACATAACAAAACATTTCTTTAATCACCAATTATTTGAAGACTTAAACTATCAGTTTAAAGATCTATTGATTTTGTTTTATTTTGCTTTTTCAGCTACATTCTAGTACCTATTTTTTCAAAAATAAATTGTTTAAAGAGTATGAAAAACCAACTGTAAAATTAGCTGTGAAATCATTTTTGTTATAATTCTTACATATCATTTTTTCTTCATTTAAAAAAATTGTTTAAATAAAAATATTAAAATTTTTGTTTAAAAAATTATACCCATTTGAAATAAGCATATCTGGTTTATTCTTATCTAACGAATTTACATCACATTATAATTAGAATGCTAGCTAATGACATAATTTAGTTTCCTTGAAAGTGTCGCATTTATTTTTTAATTATATCGCACATTCAATAATATTTCTTTTATATCTCAAGAATATGTATTTGAATTTGGAAAATACGCAGTTGTTTTGATAATTCTCTCTAAATCTGAGTTCACATTACTGAAAAATTGCAAAGCAAAATATAGTACTTATAAGAGTTAAAGTTAAAAAAGAATCACAATATTTTTAAGCATTAAATTTAAATGCTTTAAAAAAATGACCGTCTTACTAAATTTTAATTGATGTTTCCGTACTATGTATGCCTTATTAATTTCTTCTTTACTTTTTACATAATTCTATATAAAAACCTTTTTTCTGCAAATCATCTTCAGGGGGTTAGAAGAAGCTGGCCGTGTTGGTGCTTCGTTCCATTTTCCTTTTATTCTATATTTCATTCCATTTATTATATATTATTTATTATATATATATATATATATATATATTAAAATTTTTATACATCTCCCAGAAATAAAAAATATTTCTCTCTCAATCAGAACTTTATCTTAAATTTTAAAAAACTTCTTTGTATTTCAATGTTTTTCCGCAATTCCAATACAATTTTTATTTTATAAAATATAATTTTTAAAAATACATAATTAAATCTTTTTTTATTTGATTACGTTATCTTGTTGCATTTTTACAATAACTATTTATATTTCAATGTAATATTTTTCTATCTATACTGTCAACTACGATGTTTTATCTAAAACATAATTCCCTCTTTTTATCGATAAACCTTTAATTAATTTTATTTCGTGTAAGAGCTAATTTCATTTGCTGTAAATAATATTAAGTGAATAATATTTCAAAAAGTAATCGTTCGAAAAGGCTTACCTACTTATTTAAAAAAAAAAATTCACTAGATTCTTCCTTAGTAAATTAAGGTTTTTATAAAAAATGTTATTGTCATTAACATTTCTAAGAATAGATAGTATTTCTTTTTACATACGTAGATAATGAAAAAATGAAAGAATCCATTATGACTTCAGGATCATTTGATTCTGTTAATGGAGGGACTAAATTAGTTCATTGTAGTAGTAATTAAAAATACCTATTTCGTAATTAACATTATTACCTCAGATCCTGCGTATGCGAAAAAACGATAAAAAGCAGCATAGAAATTTTATTATAAAAGGAAATTAATTGAACAAATGTTATTGAAAATATTTGCTTTTACTTTTATTAAACTTAAAAATAAAAAAGAATTATTTCATCCAAATATATTCCGAAAAAACTTTTTACTGTATACTTTTAATTTGCAAAAAAATTTATATTCTTTAAGGAGTTTAGTTTGGAAATGTGGCAGGCTGTCTGTAATATATGTCTTCTGAAATTCTTTGGATAACGTATTTAATATAAATATATAAATGCTTAGTTTTTTTAATTATTTAATAAATGTCAAGTCTTTAAGCCGTAGTTTACAGTGCTCTCTGGAAACTGTACCTACAACGCGTTATATATATATATATATATATATATATATATATATATATATATATATATAATTCTGAAGACAAGTATGATGCAATAGGAATCTTGTACATTATTGCTAGTATATTAAATATAAAATACTACATACATAACATTTTTTAACTATGAAAAAAATTAGAATTTTTTAAATTTTATAAAAATCGACTTATTTTTATAAGTATAATTTATATTTAAATGTGTTATTTTATATTTCAACTTATTATAGCATGTAATATATATTGATTCTCTTACTGTAATCATAAGGCACGGTATTAGAAATTTGCTATATCATTTTTATATTTTTGAATATTGTCAAAATAAGTAACTAAACCATTAAAATCGGTTTCCATTAATAATTACTATGATATATTTTATGTTTCATTTGATTTATTTTAAAATATAAAGAATTACTTCAAATTATATTTAATTTCTAAACACACAACAATTCTGAAAATATTTTTTTAAAAATTATTGTCCATTCAATGTGATAAAATAATTACAATAAGGACTTGTAGATAATTCTGAGCTGAACATTTTAACAAAGTAAACTATACACATACAGGGTGATCTTTTTTAAAGTCTCGGTTTTTGGAGCACCTTGTAACTCGATCTAATAGCCTAAATGGCGCCAAACTTGGTATTCAGACTAATCAAAACACGGGGAAAAAATTTTTAGTTCCAGAAATCGCCTTTATGGCAATTTGTAGCGCTTTACAATGCATAAAATGTAAGAAAAGGAAAATAATAACACATACAATCGCATACTTAAACTATTAATGTGTTTATTTACTACATTAACTTCCCCGGTGAGAAATAGACCACATTCAATGTGAGCACCGTTCTCAGAAATAACACCGTTCATTCTGTGCACAACGTTCTCCACAGCCGTGCGTAACATATCACGAAGAATATCCCGCACTGTCTTCGTTATGTTTTCTTTTAGAATAGACAAATTTGATACTCACCAACATAAACGCACCTTCCGGTAACGCAAGAGGTATGGCCACTGGAGCTCATTTACTTCAGCTGAGATTATTTGTCGGAGCTGTCTACTATATTGTACCGAGCTTCACAGGTTCGTGTCGATTGAGAGTTGAATAAAGCAACCACTTAATGTACACAAGACTTTTATTCGTAAGAACTTCACTAAATAAACGAAATTCCCGCTGTAACAGTCACAATTATACAGCTACAATTCGTCAGATATAATAAAAAAACAGCTTCCAATAACAGGTCTCAAATACCTCAGACAGAGAACAACTAGCAGTCACAACTATTCGTCTTCACTCACTGACTGTCTTCACAAAACTCTACTACTATTCCATGTCGGGCTGCGGTATTTATACCTGACTTGGCGGAGAAATCTACCAATTTCGCCAAGGCTCTGGAAGCTTCTAGGCTATCTCGAAAAATATTGGTCCTAGAGCTTAGGTGATGGATGTTTCCAGAAGTATCGATTTCTCGCCAAGTCGCCAAAAATCTCGCCAACCGTCGCCAAGTCGCCAAGAATCTCGCCAACTGTCGCCAAGTCGCCAAATCATTAGGAAATCCGCTTTTAAACTACAACACGTCTAAATACCGCAATTTTTGCCCAAAATGTGAGAATTTCTGATCTGTCTGAGATATTTTAAGACAAATATAATCATTATTTACAAATTTGTAACATTGCCCCCTCTCAAGGACTGCACGTCCCGGGCAGTACAATCCCCTGATAGGAGGCCAAATTTAATATAAAAGAATTTACATTTCAAGAGGATACAGAGCACATTACATACACAAGCAACTAAAAATACAAGAAAATAGAAAAGATTAAAATTATCTATACTATTTACAAACAGACCATGGTCTACTGATTTTTACTCTACATTACGATAAGGAGCTAATCTATCATAATGTACTACCTTTGGTTTTGAAGCAGATGATTTTCTTATACGAACCACGACGTCGTTCAGTCTTTTTAGGACTGTGTAGGGACCTTCCCAGTTGGCTTGCAACTTTGGAGAAAGTCCTTTACGTCGAATCGGGTTCCACAACCAAACTTTGTCACCTTCTTGGAATTCATGTCCCGTCGCTCTTGTGTCATACCTTGTCTTCATTCTTTCGGTCGTCAGGTTGATTCGGTCTCGAGCGAAGTTGTGGACATCTTCAAGACGTGCCTGAAGGTCTCGAAGGTATTCCTCTGGCGATGAAGATGTATCCGGTGGACGACCAAACTGAAGATCACAAGGGAGACGAAGTTCGCGACCAAAGAGCATCTGTGAAGGAGTATATCCGGTAGTCTCATGGACAGCACTACGATATGCAAGCAGAAACAGCGGTAGCTTCAAATCCCAATCTTGCTGATTTCTGGAAACCATAAGGGAGAGGTTATTCAAGATGGTTCTGTTAAACCTCTCTACCATGCCATCCGATTGTGGGTGTAGTGGCGTGGTCTGCGTCTTGTCTATTCCGAGAATTTGACACATTCCTTTAAACACAACAGAGGTGAAGTTTGTCCCTTGATCAGAATGAATTTGTAAGGGTGTGCCGAATCTGGAAACCCATTGCTGCACTAGAACCTCGGCTACTGTAGTCGCCTCTTGATCGGGGATTGCAAACGCTTCAGGCCACTTAGTAAAGTAGTCCATGACAACTAGTATGTATTTGTTGCCATTTGAAGATCGTGGTAAAGGACCCAAAATGTCTAATGCTATTCGCTCAAAAGGTGCTCCTACGTTGTACCGCTGCAACCTTCCTCTGCTACGTTTCTTTGGTCCCTTACGTGCCGCACAGTCATCACAAGATTGGCACCATTTCTCTACATCTTGTCTCGTTTTGCTCCAATAGAAGCGTTCTCGAACTTTCTGTAGAGTTTTCATTACTCCGAAGTGGCCTCCAGTTGAGCTACTGTGCAATTCTTTCAAAACATCTGAAATTCTTGATTTTGGAAGAACAAGCTGCCATTTGAAATTACGTCCATCATCGGACTCCCATTTCCTGTATAAGACACCATTTCTTATATGGAGTGAGTCCCAAAGAGCCCAATATTGTTTAGTAGCAGGACTGTAGGTGGAGATATCCTGCCAACTTGGTTTCATACTGGAAGATTCTTTTAATTCTAAAATTGGATTTATATCTGGGTCTTCTTTTTGGGCTTCTCTAAGTTCTTTATCACTCCATGAGTCGGGTTTTGATGGAGTTGAAACATTAACTTGGCGTACCGCAGGATTTACTAACTGATAGTTCTTCTCTATTCTAGAACAATATCGGCAGCTTTCATTACACGGCTTCCTTGATAGTGCATCAGCATTTCCATGAAGAATTCCTTTGCGATGACGTATTTCAAAGTCAAACTCCTGGAGTCGTTGAATCCATCTGGCTACCTGTCCTTCCGGATTTTTAAAATTTAAAAGCCAGGTTAAGGATGCGTGATCTGTTCGGAGCAAGAACTTTCTTCCATAGAGATAATGGTGGAAATGTTCTATGGCTTTAACGATTGCCAGCAATTCCTTCCTGGTTGTACAGTAATTCCGCTCTGGTTTCGATAGACATTTACTCCAATAAGCAATGACATATTCTTTATCATCAATTTCTTGCGACAAAACAGCTCCGATATTTTCGTTGCTGGCGTCCGTATCTAAAATGAATAATTTTTCGGGCTGGGGATATGCAAGAACGGGCGAAGATGTCAATGCCTCCTTCAGTTGTTTAAAGGCTTTCTCACATTCATCTGTCCAGAGAAATTTCTGTTTAACTTCTGTCAACTTGTGAAGAGGTCTGGCAATACTTGAAAAACCCTTAACAAATTTCCTGTAATATGTGCATAGTCCAAGAAAACTTCTTAATTGGTGGACATCTTTTGGACGACTCCAGTCCTTAACTGCGGAGATCTTTTCAGGATCTGTTCTTACACCTTCAGCAGAGATAATGTGTCCCAGATAGCTTACTTCACGTCGGAATAGATTACATTTGCAAGGATTCAGCTTCAGGTTGGCCATTTTTAATTTTTCCAGCACCTTTCGGATGTTTCTTAAATGGTCTTCGAATGTGCGCCCTACAATAATGATATCGTCCAAATATACCAAACAGGCTTCGTAGGAAAGTCCTCGTAATACTGTCTCCATCAGGCGCTCAAACGTTGCAGGTGCATTGCAAAGCCCAAATGGCATAACCTTGAACTGCCAAAGTCCTTGTCCTGTGGTGAATGCAGTCTTTTCTCGATCCTCAGGATGTATCTCTACTTGCCAATAACCACTCTTGAGATCCAAAGTCGAAAACCATTGTTTTCCGGATAAAGCATCAAGTGTATCGTCAATCCTAGGAAGAGGGTAACTATCTTTTTTAGTGATGTTGTTTAACCGACGATAGTCAACGCAGAATCGGGTAGAACCATCCTTCTTCCGAACTAAAACAATAGGCGAAGCCCAAGGACTCTCTGATGGCTCAATAATGTCATTCTGCTGCATTTCCATCAGAAGATTGTCCACCTCTTCCTGCTTTGCGAATGGCAATCTTCTCGGGTGTTGTTTAATGGGTGGATGATTTCCTGTATTGATTCGGTGCTGCGTCAATTTGGTTCGCCCAACATCATCTGATTTCTTGGAAAAGAGATCTCCGAATTCTAATAATAAATTTCTTGCAGCATTCCTCTGTTTATCATCTAACTCTGCTCTCTGAAGGAGTTCATCAATTAGAGTGTCAGGAGGCTCAGATAGTGTGGCTTGACAATTTCGGTTAATACAGGTCACTGGAGTGCAAGTCGCTAGCACTTCTCCTTCTTTTATAAGTTTTACCTTATTACTTAGATTAGCAACTCTTACCGGGATTACATTTCGTGAAAGATCGACGAGTGAAGAAGCCACTAGTACTCCTTTAACGCTATTGTCGGAATCTGGATATTCAGTCAATCCATAATGAAAATTATTATCTTCTGAAAGAGCTCCGGAAACTATTGTCTCAGTTCTTGGTGGTAATGTTGTTTCACTCTTTGCAGTTATATGATGGACTGATTTAATATCTGAATATTTCGTCTTAAAAATCGTTATGTCTTCAGAACATGAGTGTAGTTCATTATTTTTAAAATCTAACTTGAAATTGTTTTCTTTGAGGAAATCCAATCCAAGAATAAATTCGTCATTTATATCAGCGACATATGCCATATGATGGTAAACGGCATTACCAAATGCAATGTTTAGCTTGACTTTTCCATGCACTTTAATCTTATCACCTGTCACAGTTTGGAGGGTAATGCAGGGCGGCGTCCAGATGAGTTTGTCACCAAGTTTGCGAGCCAAATCTGTCCTAATGATAGTTACGTTGGCTCCAGTATCGATTATCATTCTGCAGGGAACTTCGTTGACATGTCCCATAACGAAAAGTCCGTTGTCGCCGCTACTTACGGAAGAAATGTGAAACGATTTGAAATGGGGCTTCTGACTCTCTGGACATCTCCGCCCCGCGAGATGGCCACATATTAGTTTCCCTGCTGTGGTGGAAGATCATTTCCACCATTTTTTCGTTTCGGGCAGTCTCTCTGAACGTGTCCGACTGCACCGCAAGTCCAACACTGAATTTTCGTGTTTCTGCCACCTTTACTCAATTCTAAGTTACGGAATTTTCTCCGCAGATCTTCGATTTGCTTTCTGAGATCACAGTCCGTATCAGTAGCAGAGACGGCTCTGATTGAGTGCCGGTCTTTACGCGCGGCCTGCTGGGCAGCCTCTATCTTATGTGCGTAGACTAGGGCAGATCCAATATCTTTGACATCGGCGAGTCTAAGTGTTTTCTGTATCTCCGGATCCCTCACACTATCGATGAAGTGATGGAGAGCCAGATCTTGACGTGTCTCAGCTGGGCAGTCCGAAAATGCTAGATGGGAAAGTCGCTGAATATCGGCAGCCAATTCTTGAAGACTTTCACCCGCTTTTTGATAGCGGGACTTTAACTGTAGTCTGCTATATTCCTTAGTGCACTTATCTCCAAACCGCAGCTCAAGCGCACTCGATAGGGCTTGGAAATCGTGCCTCTGCTCCTCCGGAAGCGTCTCGAGGATGTCAGCCGCGTCTCCTCTTAAAGAAGCCGCCAGGTGAAAAGCTCGGGCTCGGGGATTCCATCCATTAGCTTCCGCTACCATCATAAACTGGGTCTTGTATACTTGCCAGGATGATTTCCCATCAAATGTTGAGAGTTTAATATTGGCTAGGGAAGGCACAAATGTCACGTTGGGTTCCTCATGTTTGTTTGATATTTGCTTCTCCAAGCTTTCAATCTTCTTATTCATATTGTCTAATGCTTCTTCAACATTTTCTTCTATCTCCAGAACTTTAGTTTCAACTGAAGTTACCTTATCTTCCATTGCATTCATCTTCTCCTGAATGATGTTGGAGAATTCTTCTTTAACACTTACAATGTCCTTCTTAAGTTCCTTTTTAAGCTCCTCCTGTCCAGCTTTCATCTCCTCCTGTCCAGATTTTATCTCTTTCATCATCTCGGTTTTAATCTCTTCTTGTCCAGCTTTCATCTCTTCTTGTCTAGCTTTCATCTCTTCTTGTCTAGCTTTCATCTCTTCTTGTCTAGCTTTCATCTCTTCTTGTCCAGCTTTCATCTCTTCTTGTCCAGCTTTCATCTCAGTTTTCATATCTTCTTGTCCAGCTTTCATCTCAGCCATCTGCTGCGCTAATTTTTCGAGAAGACTTTTCATTAAATCCATGTCCATTTTTCTTGTGACACGCTGCATCAACTCTTCAACCCCGACTTCTGACACCAGTTGTACCGAGCTTCACAGGTTCGTGTCGATTGAGAGTTGAATAAAGCAACCACTTAATGTACACAAGACTTTTATTCGTAAGAACTTCACTAAATAAACGAAATTCCCGCTGTAACAGTCACAATTATACAGCTACAATTCGTCAGATATAATAAAAAAACAGCTTCCAATAACAGGTCTCAAATACCTCAGACAGAGAACAACTAGCAGTCACAACTATTCGTCTTCACTCACTGACTGTCTTCACAAAACTCTACTACTATTCCATGTCGGGCTGCGGTATTTATACCTGACTTGGCGGAGAAATCTACCAATTTCGCCAAGGCTCTGGAAGCTTCTAGGCTATCTCGAAAAATATTGGTCCTAGAGCTTAGGTGATGGATGTTTCCAGAAGTATCGATTTCTCGCCAAGTCGCCAAAAATCTCGCCAACCGTCGCCAAGTCGCCAAGAATCTCGCCAACTGTCGCCAAGTCGCCAAATCATTAGGAAATCCGCTTTTAAACTACAACACGTCTAAATACCGCAATTTTTGCCCAAAATGTGAGAATTTCTGATCTGTCTGAGATATTTTAAGACAAATATAATCATTATTTACAAATCTGTAACAATATTTGCTTTTATAGTCCCTATCGCTGGCACAGTCATTGCACAACATTTGAATTTTCTTTGAAACCCGTGTTTTATGCTAATTCTCATTATTGTAAGCTAAAGCAGCGCCACAAAATACCCTAATGGCAACTTTTGGAACTAATTTTTTTTCACGGAATTTTTTTTTCTCGTGTCTTGATTAGTGTAAATACCAAGTTAGTTGTCATTTTGGCTATTAGATCGCGCTACAGGGCGCTCCAAACACTGACACTTTACGAAAGATCCCTTGTATTTTGGTTTCTTTAAGTAGCAAAGGCCGCGTGACATCCCCTTATAAATAGGTAAATGTAATTTTAAAGTATTTTATGTACTTATGTTTTAGTTCTGATTATAAAGCGGAGTAAGTATCATTTTTTAATTTTATAAGAAAATTTCTTGAATTTCTCTTTGCGGGATTAAACTTTATTTGAATGTGGATATTTTTTACAACAATAACTTGATATTGAAATAGTATATTGAAATAGATAATACGATAATTAATTGAAAAGTTTTAATACTGTACATCTCTGAATCTCAAACAAAAAAGATAGAAACCAATACAATTGTAATTTGTATAAATTGTTTTAATAATATACTATAAGAAAAAAAATTTATTATTAAAGAAGTTTTGAATTTTGAAATATAAATTAACTACAAAATAATTTATAAATGTTAAAATACAAACTAACTATAAAATAATTCATCACCGCAGCTAATTTTACTATAATTACGATGTAAATTAGAATCTTTCATTGCCATTGCCTTCTTTTGTTTTTCTGATATCTTGGTTCAATCCCCGTGGTACTAGTTTTGCTTGGTGTAAAATTGGCTGCGATAACGCTAATGCGTAGGTACCATGTTTTATATGTGTGTAATTTTGATATAAAACATACGAAGAAACTATTTTTAGCGTAAAATTCCCCTATTAATATCAGCATCATCAAGTGCCGCTACAGATTTCAGTTGCAATATAATCAAGTAACATTACGAATTGTAAAAAATGTTATTGAACTAAAAGTTTGGTTACATTATTGCAATACGCTTTAAGCTGCATATTTTTGTTCACCGAAGAAGCTAAACATGCTAACTATCTCATAGTTTTTAATTACAGTTTAATATCGAAGACAGTGAATGAACTAGCATCTGCCTCTCCGCACCCCAAAATATGAACAGAAGAACATGGAACTCAATGGAATTTTTAATGTGCCTAGGCTTTTCAACGTGGTATTCTTCGGCTAGACCAGGTATAGAAGTTGCAATTCTTCATTCATGAGGGTAAAACCATTCCTCACCTAGGTACCACGTCCCCATTGGCTTCAAGTACTTAATATTAAGTGCTAACCATAGAAGCAGAGAAATTATGAATGATTGACTCAGAATCTTGATATTTAAATTTTGGATTAATAACACAATAATAGATTGGTAGAAAATATAAGGCAAAATCCTCAAAAATCTCTTAAAGCTTTTGGCTATGTTATTGCGATGTTTTAAACTCCTTATTTTTAATGATCAAATTATTTAAACACATTATTGTTTAGAATGACAGTCAAGTTACAAGTTCAATATACCAGATAGTACCTTTTCTCTTCAATATGAAATACCCACCAATAGTTCCCACAAAAAATCAACAATCAATGTGATAGACTTCATAAAGGGTAAGGATTGTATCCGCTGGATTTTTGTCACGACAGGGAATTCTTTCTTACCAAATTTCATGGTCCCATAAATGTGATTTGTAGTCAAAATCAACCAAAAGTTAAATCCAGAATCATTCTAACATGAAAGTGAAAGACATTTACCATCAAAACATTTTGAAATTACGTAACTCATTTTGACCAAGATTTTCTATTATATGGTTTCCAATAATTTGTATATTAATTTTCAACTTTAAATTTTTTTTACAATTTCTTTTGATGAGCTTATTAAATCTGTTTATAAAAAAAATTCGAAAGCAATTAGAGTTATTTGGTAGGTAGGTAACAAATTAATTCTTTAAAATGATATCTAATGATTTGGATAATGCAAGAAAACATGTTTTAGATGTTAATATACTACACTAAATTTTCATATTTTTAAAAGGGAATTATATTCTATCATTTGCTTTCCGCAAAAAATTTTATAAAATATTTTATTTTAATTCAATTAAGATAAATTTCACAATACTAATTCATATTTCCTTTTTTTGTAGGATCAATTTAAAAAGTCGTACTTCAAAATAAATCCTGAATGAAATTATATAAATCACTTAAGCTCTTTTAAATTCCACAATGTGGAAAAACAATCTATATTGTTTAATAGCTTTCGCTCAGCGTCTTGAAATATTAGATGTCAAATAACATATAACAGACATAAATTTAAGCCAGCATAAAACTTGGTCGTATATCGATTTTGTGTACCTTTTCACCTATGTTTCTAATCCTAACATGTTCCGGAAGAAAGCCCATACAATAAATTTAACCTAAGGCGGCATGTCAAAACTGCAGCCCCAAATAATCATTCCTCCTACCAAATAAATAGAGGGGTAGTAGTTTAAAAGGTATTAGCAAGGTGCATGGTTCAAAGTATTAGCTTAAAATATATTAGAAAGCATAGAGTAATGGTTTTGTTTTCTCGAATGATTTAAAGTCTCAAAATTGAGATGGTAAGAAATATTCAATATGTGTGTTAGCTAATTAACTAGTCTACATAGATTATTAACGTCAGCGATGAATCGATTTCATCGTAATCGTGAAAAATTACTCAATTAATTAACTTTCATGGCAGCTATTGCTACTTTACCGAATTTGTAACGATGAATTTCATTAAGTTATCATTGTCTACAGAATTTATGAATATTTTTGAAAATTATTACATGAAATGATTTAAAAATTAAAAGGAATTCAAATATATTGAGAAAATGTTTGCGTTATTCCATTGCTAATTAATAATGCTTATAAAGATAATTTGGAAAATTGTTATTAGACAATTTATTATTAACAAAGATTTCATTTAAGATTATAAGGAATTTCAATAAAAATTGAGTTCATGTATGCAATGTTTTATTTCTATCTGACATTTGTTAATTTAATGATGACGTAAAAAGTAATTTTACCTCAGATAAATAACATAACATGCACTCATATTTTATTAGTTTAAAATAAGGAATAAAAGTTTTGCTTTATCATTCTGTAACATCAAATTTTAAGTGAAAAATGTGTATTACAAAAATAAATAGTATTATTTTACTGGTGTGTGTGTGTGTGTGTGTGTGTGTGTGTGTGTGTGTGTGTGTGTGTGTGTGTGTGTGTGTGTGTGTGTGTGTGTGTGTGTGTGTGTGTGTGTGTGTGTGTGTGTGTGTGTGTGTGTGTGTGTGTGTGTGTGTGTGTGTGTGTGTGTGTGTGTGTGTGTGTGTGTGTGTGTGTGTGTGTGTGTGTGTGTGTGTGTGTGTGTGTGTGTGTGTGTGTGTGTGTGTGTGTGTGTGTGTGTGTGTGTGTGTGTGTGTGTGTGTGTGTGTGTGTGTGTGTGTGTGTCAAGTTCATGCAGACAACATGTAATGCTAACCCCTAATTACTTTAATACTACATTAACTATAGAGCTATGAATCCCAACAAACACTTAAGAAATATGGAAATAAGTAATATCATTCAGATTACTTAAATGACATTGAATCATATTTGATTGAATAAATGTGAAAAATTAGAAAACGAATTTAGTAACTATCATATTTTTCAATTGTTTAACTGAATTTCTTATAAAAAAAAAACCCATCAAAATAAAAAGGAATTTTCAATTGTTAGCACATAAATCTCTAATAAAATATTTTTTGATTTTTTTTTTAATTATTTAACATTGTAAATAGGTCTGTCTGTTAAAAAAGTTAATCTAATAAATACAGGTATAAATAATCTTAAATCTAAGTAATATAATATAATTCTGCCAGTTATATGTGTGTGAGCACATATTTTCCTTAATACAAATTACAAGTTGTAGAGAAGACACTTTGTTAAACATCAGTATGAGAATATTTTTAATTTTCTCTAAGAGCTTATTTAATAGATTGTTTAAAATATTTCTTTTGGGAACAAGTTCAGTATCCCCATACACTGATTTCTCGCCAAATCTGGTAACCGTTGTTTACGTTGTAGTGTTGCCAATTTCAGCTTTTGTTTTTATTATAGTGTTGCCAAATTTAGTTTTTGTTACTATTTTTATTTTTTCCTTGCCAGATTCCGTTTTTCTCGTGTTTTAAATAATTTTTACGTTATCTATGTGCTTTTTTTAGTGGCAATAGCTCTTTTAGTTTCACTTCGAGAACTTTCCAGAACTTTCTTTGGTAATTGTTCTACGTTTTAATTGCTAGTCATTTTAATTTCGTTCACTTTTGCTGCTGGAATCGGTGGATTTCCCGCTGTTGTGTTTCGTTGTCGCCAGTGTCCAAACATCGTAAAATTTTTCTTTTTTTACTATTTCTTTTTCATTATTATTTTTATTTGTTTTAATTTTAATAAATATATTTTTTATTAAATGATATATTTTATTTTATGTATTTAAAACCGTTAAATATTCTTTTATCCTTATTTCGTTTTCTTAATTTATTATCATCTTTTTATTGTTTTAATTACTTTATTTTTTGTTTTAATTTGAAATGTCTCATAATCAAAATGTTGTTGAAAAATATCAATAAGTTATTTTAGCAAAAATTAAAGATAATAATGATGGATTATTGCTCAGGAATCCAAATTATTAATTAATTTAGGATTCGCAAATATTAATTAATTTTTAACGGAAATTGGATTTGGAGAAGGTGTAATTATTTTATTTAAATTCTATTGCTTACGTGTATTTTTTTATTGTATTCGTGTTTCATTTTTATTTACTTAAAATGTGTATATATTTAAAAAATATTTTATTCATGTTTTTTTTTAAATTTAAAAAATGTATATATTTGAAAAATAAGTTTTTGCATGCTTTTTTTAAATTTTATAAAGTGTATATATTTAGAAAAATATTTTTGCATGCTTTTTTGTAAAATTAGATAATTATTTTTACTGAAATGTGACACTGGTGACAAACGAATTAGTCGAAATAAATCGGCATGTCAGATTAACTTCATATCAAGTAAGTCCATTATTTATATTTATTTCCCTTTTTAAATTTTCTGAAATGCATATTTTTCGATGGAACTTAGGGAAATTTCCCGTTTTAATAAACGCGCGTCTAGCTTGGCGACGAAAAAATTCGCCGCGTCGCCAAGTGTATGGGGATACTGAACTTGTTCCTTTCTTTGACCTCTTAACATTCCATTGCACAGATTTAGTGTAACGTAAATACAGGTATCTAAATTCTATTAAGAAATTTTTAAATTTTTGTTTCAAAAATGGATATTCTGACTATAAAGAAATTTTTCTGTTTGAAATAATTTCTTAAATTTGAAATTTTCTTCATTTAGATATGTGTATAAATAGCAAATAGCATATTTTCTGCACTCAAAGCAAAAAAGGTTTCCGGGTGGTTGTCACCTCAACAAATTAAACGGTGCTTAAATATCAGTTTTAAAAAAAAAAGTAAAATGGTAGGCTTTAACGCTTACCATTTACATGAAATTAAAATATGAGAAAAAGTTAATGGTTCGTTAGTTTTTTCACTCAAAGGTTTTAATTAATTTAAAAACAAATATCTTTGGTAAAACGCGTGTGTGCAAACGAAGGCGAGTTAATCTAAAATCAGCTTCTTGTTGCAGTCAAACCGGTAATGAAATGATGAAGAGAATTATGGCATGAAGAATATTACTGTGAAATGCCGTTTCCATGATTCTTTTCATTTATATTAACTTTGTAGCACCTTTTCTTAGATCACATAACAGAACAGATGGTAGAAGTCCGGATGCTGCTTTAGCAACTGTGTCAGCCTTTTCATTACATTCGAGAACATTACAACAATGGATCCATACATACATACATAGAGGTGCAGCCGAGCCTCGGGCTGTATCTTTAGATTTAACGGGTTTGGAATTCTCACCCTTTCCCAAGTGCCTTGTAATTTTGAACCATGATCAGGCAAAGAGATTAAAGCAAAGATGGCACCCTCCTCTCCACATCCACGCCACACTAGTGGAAGTAATTTGGATGTCACATATTAACACTCCCCCCAATCTAGTGAAGGAGGGCACGTGGTCACCTTCCCAATCTCTGCCCTCGGGACAAGGGATCCATCAGAACAATATTTTGCATCCCTTGCCCACAATCCAATTCTCTCCAAATTCTAGACACAATAGGAGGACATGTAAAGCTTCCACAACGCATCCAAAACAAATAAAGTGTCAGTGTACACACAGTACTTAAAACAATGTGATGTATCCAAGAGCGGAAAAGAATGAAGGATTTTATTGTAAGCTAATAACATGTTGTGGTAAATATGAAAAAGAACGTATAGAAGTTGTAGCTAAGAGTTATGCTGTCAGTATCTATAGCACACCCAACATGTCGTGTGTTTTTAGAATCTTCTGCAAAAACTGGTGAATGCGAGCTACAATGAAACCAATGTAATGAATACAACATACTATAGCTGTGTCTGATTTTCTATATTGAGCGAATGGATTTAAATGTTGATTTTTGGATCATATCATGGTGGTACGAAAAATTTTTTTTATCAAAATGGACGTCCGGTGAAAAGTGAACAAGATTTAGCTCTAATTAGAAAAGGTGAGATGCTGTAAGAACGAGCGATGATCATCGATTTCCATTAAGTGCAGGAATAGGAACCGCAGAACACAATAGATGAAGGCTCGGACATGATCTTATAATAGTAGTTGAGAGACAGCTGGATTCATCTAAAGTCTAAAGGTAATTGTTTCCAGATAACATAGATTCTGTATCTGTGAATACATAACATCTTCTTAGTGCTGAATGGTGGTCCAATCATTGTAAAACGGAAGATCTCGCTGATCCATAAACAACATAACCGTAGTCCATGCGTGATAAAATAAGAAATTTGATAGCAAGATGATTTGATCCACGCAGTGACGTGCTATCTGCATTCCGAGATCCGTTTGAAAGCTCCTTAATGATATTAAGACATCGCTGCCATGTCTTTCCCAGATGTAGAACATGCGGATGCAAGGTTAACTTTCGGTCAAAAATCACACCGAAGAATTCTATCCCATTAATCGCAGTTATAGATGTGATAAGGTAAGTTACAAGATCCTGATACAGCTAGTCTTGCAGAAATGGACACAAGTAATTTTACAAGGATATTGCTCATGGCCAATTTTAGCACACAATCATCATCATCATTCATGGCGCGCCAGCCCAAGATGGGCCAAGGCCTTATGAACAAGATTCTTCCAGCCACCTCTACTGGCAGCCAAACTCCTCCAATTTTTTTTGTTCCAAGGACCCTACAGTCTTCTTCGACTGCATCCACCCATCTCAGCTTTGGTCTTCTTCTTCTTACGCTGATGGGTTTTGCAAAAAAATTTCCCTTAGTGTTTTATTGTCCTTCATTCTAATAACATGTACAACCAAATTGAGACGGCTTATTTTGTGATATACAACGTCTGGCTCCTTGTAGATTCGATAGATTTCTGTATTGTATCTTCTGCGCCAGACACCGTTTTCCTTCTTACCTCCAAAGATATTTCTTAAAATCCTGCGTTCAAATAGAGAGAGAGGCCCGACAGCCTCTCCTGTCTTACAGTCAAAGTCAAAGTTTTCGAGGCATAGGTCAAAATGGGACGGATAAGCGTTCTATAGATCTGTAGTTTAGTTTTTTGGGATAAAAAATTTCGTTTTTAATAAATGTCTTAGGCCAAAAAAGGCTTTGTTAGCTGCAGTTAAACGTCTTCTTTTAGCACACAATACAGCAAGTTTATTAGCAGCAGTTTGAAGTTGTCTCTCAATTAAATAAATGCTATACCCCTGAAAGAAGTTTGTAGGTCAATGACATATGATGAATCATGCAAAGAAGGAGATAATTAAGTATATTACTTATGTTAAAATAAAATGGTTACACTTAACATACTTACCTAAGCTACACTTTTAGACTGAATAAAAGTATTGAATGTAAAAGATCCAATACGTACTTTAAAAACACGGGAGCATAACAAAAATTTGAAAGACTTTCGAAAATGACCCGAAAGAACCAAAATTATATAATGAATGGAAAATTTGATATGGCCGTATATGTTTATGCGCCTTCTTTTTGTCGAAGAAAAGGAAAACTAGACTTCTTCACACAAAAGCGTTGCGGATTTGCGTTTTAAGTATGTGAACTTATCAAGACTGAATCTCCCTTTACGGAAACCATTCTGATTAATATGAATATTTTTATTTTCTTCTAAGACATACCTGAGAAAAACTTTGAACATATATTCCCGAGTATTACATAAATGACTCGTCAGAGCTATTTGGTCGATAATAAGAAAGATCTGAAGGATCCTTACCAGACTTAAGGTCCAGAATTACTATAACTTCGTTTCAATGTGCTGGAAATTTATTTTCACTCAAGTTACTATATAACGAATGCAGTAAATTCAATACGGAGTGTAGACTTAAATATCGATGCACTTGATAGCTAGTTCCATCATTTTTTGGACTTATATGAATGGCCTGCTCTCTAATACTTTCAATTTCCACATTCGCAAGTCTATGATTGAAACGAATTGGTATTCACTTAACGACTCATTGTCCTTTAAAACAAAGGACTGTAAAAGTAAGAGCTTAAAACGTTAGCAGAAGTTTCATCAAAGACGTGATATCCTAAAGAGTATACAAAAGTTTTTAAAATAGGAAAGAAAATTCCTTATAAACTTCATTGGCTGCTTTTACTTTTCTCCACAACAGCTTATTCAATGTTAATGAAATAATCGAAAATACGTAGCGAGATCAGAATTACTTCGGACTTCGATGATGAGCACTATGATCTAATGCTTTTGTTCTGTTGAAGATAATAAGATTTTCTGTTGTGGAGTTCTTCAAAATAAATTAAACTCCATGGCACGACAGCCCATGTGGGCCAAGGCCTACAGTGGCCATAACTGTTTTCATGACCGAAGGCCCTGGGGTGCGAAGCATATGTCCCAGTTAGGTGGTCAGCCTAACGTAAGACCCCAGTGTTTAGTTCCCAAGCATGCTTGGTACTCAGTTAATCGACCCACAGAAGGGATGAAAGGCTGAGTCGACCTTGCCCAGCCCAAGGATCGAACCTCGGACCTGTGTCATGGGAGCGTGAAACGCTGCCACTAAGCCACCGTGCTAAAAAGGATGCCAACGGCACGCGGTGTTCCCGGGTGGTCACATCTTTAAAATAAACCCAATTAATTTTTATAGGCTGTTATCTATTATTCCTCCAAGGTTTGCAATGCTAATTTGGTGTAGAACTCTTAAATATTGCTGAATCAGTTGCATTTACAATTGTTTCAGTGACTTATCAATTATGTTAATATCTTCGACCGTAACCATTTCGTTATCAACAACTGCAAACTGTGTAAATAACGTCCAATCTACACGACTGTATACGTTAGTAGGTACATGTTGATGCACCTTCTACCACCTCGAATTTGTTTTTCGTTTTTTAGGTGTTCTAAATTTTTGACGAGTTTTGTGAAAAACCTCTATCTTACTCAATACGAGCTATAAGCCTACCAGCATAAAGCTCCAAAACTGTTTCTGTCATATTACTACTATTCTACCACCTGTCTGAGAGACGAAAGGGAAAATGATTGCTGTAGTGAATATCATTTCCAACAGTTAAGTTTAACAACGCCAGAACAGATGGAAAGCAGATAATGAGATCGAGTGAATGAAATGTTCTTGTTCGTGCATGGAAATGTGTTCTCTCGTCGTTTTTAAACTTTGCGATTACTAATAAAACTTTTAGATAAGCATTTGCGAATCTGCCTCCTTTGCAGATTTTAATTTAGAAGTCTTGAAGCTTTTCGATTAGATGAAGATTTTGGACTTAATATTATTAGTCGTAAAAAAAAGAGGATAAGAAATTATATTTTTCATTTTTATGGTGATTTTTATCTTTGAGGATTCCATTGAAGAAAACTTCGGGAATAGAAGGAATTCGAGAAGTAGCTGTAACATTTGACACACCCCTCCTTTGGTTTGAGGTTTGAACTTTCATGGCTAGCCGCCGAGCAAAGAACGAAAGTGGGTTAGCTTCTGCAAGCAATTTTCGAGTGCCCAAGGCGCTAACACTAAAACATTGCATAGGATTGTAATGAACTGTCAGATGAGTAAGTTCATGTAACCTACTTCAATATCGCGTAGGTCTGGCGTCGCAAAGATCAGAATGTGATGTTTATTACCAATGAGCTTGCTTTCTCTTCTGATTGCAATGCGCTTAACGGCAGATCTTTTAACTGCAGATTATCCAGAATTTACTCCGTCGGTTGTGTTTGACAAATTCCTTGTAAAAATAACATTCAGTGAAAGTTTATCATGAGGCAGTACAGTTACTTCTCTTTACATATTACTAATTATAGATAATCGAGTAGTTTTATTAGAGGATTTTTAAGTCATTTAGTCGTAGCTTTCAGATGTCCTTAACTTCCCGGATTAAACCCGTTATTCCCCTTATAATGAGAATAGGGAATGCGTTTTCAAATGAACCCTTTCTCATCTAATTATAATTTTGAATTAATACTCAGCATACCATAAAAGAAATGAAAAAAAAATTTCTCCATGAAATTATAAATTTCCAGGACCTGATCAAGGAAAAATATGCCTTTTATTATTGATATTAAACATTGTTCAAAAGACATTTAAACAACCAAAAAATATTTTTTCAATATAATTTGAAAAAAAAAACTTTTTTAAAAAGCAAAAGTTAAATCATTCTCATAAATAAGGTATACATTTTTATCAAACAAAGCAACTTCACACTTTGAGTAGATAAAGAATTAAAACTTGATTTCTAGAACAAAATGTTAATTTACCATAAATTGTATTTTGTTCTTATGGAAAAATTCGAGCACACACAAGGAAGGAAACAGTTTTATTCCTCTTTTAAAACAAAAATACTTAAATTTATACGTTTCAAAAATTAAAGAATCTATTTCATATGCTGTTAGTTTTATCAAAAATGTTATTGTATTTGAATTATTGAGACATTTTGAGAGAAGAAAAAAATTTATATAACATAATTTTACATAAATAACACCTTAAAATTAGATACATTAAAAATACATTTATTAATATTTCTAAGAAAGAAAATTATTTCTTTCTCTCATAAAATTGATTTCATCTAAAAGTCTCATGATTTGAAGATTCACTTTGAATATGGAGAATTCACAGAACAAGCATATATTATCGTTATTAAAGTTTTGTGAATAACAATAGAAATAGTTATGAATGGTTAATCTTTTAATTTATAACATTTTTTTTTTAATCTCAAACTTTTTTTTGGAAAATAACATCATTTTATCAGCATTAATACATACAATTCAAGAGAATTATGCATAATCATTATTTTGTATCACCAAGTAGGAAATAAAAATATATTTTAATAGCCTGCCATTTGCAGTTGTCTAGATTAACAGTTCCCAGAAAATCCAAATGATTATTTATTGGAAGTTGCAACATAGCTAACAATAAGTTTCATTAACATTCAAATTATAAATTATCAAAACTATTGTGGATTGTAATTTCTACTATTTTTTTAATTCTTATAATTACCATTTATTAATTCTTTTTCGGTTAATAACATTTTAGTTATATTTGCAACATATTGCTAGTGACATTTGAAAATGAGAATTGTCAACAATGATTGTATATAACCAGAGTCTAATACAATAAACCATGACCAATTAAGTTGTTAATGTGTTTAGTATGACACTTCAGCCTGTTGATTGTTGAATTTGACATTTTTCAATGCTAGTTTGTTCTCACTTTTTGTGGCTTATTATATGCTTGTACACATTTAATGACAATTGCAATATTGCTGCAATTCAACAGACTTGAAAATTACATGGAAATACCAATAAATAAAATATTATAATTAAATATTAACTGGAAATAATGGCAATTGGTGGTTTGCTAAATAATTATATTACTAGAAGTCCAAATTAAAATTGAAGTAAAGTTTTGATTAAAAGAAACTTCTAATGCTTTCACTCTAAGCTGAAATTTAGTTCTGAATTTCTGAAAATATTATACAATTTTCAATATATTACCAGCATTATGAATGTTAATAATGAAAAGTGATATTTTCACGTGTATGTTTGAAAAATCAAATGAGTTTTAATACCAATTTCTACACTTTTGCAATGTTGAAAAGATAGCAGAAATTTGTTTTTGATATTGTACAATCTCATGAGCTTTACATAAAAATTTCAAGTTGTGAATGAAAAGAGAAATATTTTATAGAAAAAAATAATAAAATAAAGGCAAAACATTAAATGAATTCTTCTGGAATACTGAAAATTCAATAGTTTTGTATATTTTAATTTAATTTTTTAAAAGGAAAACAAGACTCAAAATTTCTGTTACATATTTTAAGATACCAGTTAAATTTTAATAACAGAGCAAACTTGATAAAAAAATCACTGCGATGTATTAAAATGTTTAATTATTTTTAATAAAAAAATATAACCTTAATGCTGTTAAAAAGGATATTAATAAAAATAGCATTTCAAGTTTATAAATTTTAACAATTTCTTATAACTTCTATTATATTTTACATTTACTCTTAATTTTATAAAAACAAATACCTGAAATATTAAATTCTCGCTTTTACAGAAGTATTTTTAAAGCTATTTTATTTTGTAGCATGAAAAATTTATACACTTCTCAGAAATAATTTCAATGTTTGCTGTAGTTGACTTCCACATAAAATTAGTATGTAGGCCTATTCTCAGCTTTATATTGCATACACAAAGTTAGTTTTTTCATAAATTAAAAAGAATTATATTCATTACAAAAATTATGATATAAAAGAAATACCTATCACATATCAGTAAATTTTTTAAATCAGAAAAAAAAGCAAAAAACTTAGTACCATTTGGATATCCACACAAGTATGATTTATAAATACAAAATCGGAGGAAAAAAAATGTAACAAATAAAAACTTTAATTAAATTGACTTAGAAATGAATTAATTGAAATAATGTATTACATTAGTTCAGAAATTAAAATCATTTTATTCCAAATCACATTTCAATACTATCATATTAAACAGAAAAAAAATCAAGAGTACAAAATATTATCTGATAATTCTAGCCAGACAATGAATGGAACCTTTAATCAAGTAACAATAATCAAAAAGAAACATATTATTTCCAGTAACAAAATGTTTTTAACATTTTTTATGCTCTTTAAAAATATGAAAAATTTCAAATATTTAAAATAAAGATATCATAGAATTTACTTTTCAAAATTAAAAAATCATAAATCATTTTTACAGTTTATATATATGTACATATGTACAATCTCTTAAGTATTTATCCTGCATTTTAGTACAAAAAATATTGAAATTTTCAGCATTATTATTTTAGCAACTTTATTGATGCATGATAATTTCTATAAACCACTCTCAAAGTTATGAATCACACAAATATCACAGTATTTTACAGTGATTATTAAAATAAACGCTAAATTTTAAGCTCTTAAAAATATATTACATTCATTTAAACCTGTTTAAAATTTTAAGAAAGCAATACTTTCATTATCAATTTGCTTTATGTTATGGATTGGTATTTCAATAGAAACTTAAAATCATCACAGGAATTATACAAATAGTGTATAATATATGATAAAAGAAATGGAATATGGCACAATGTATATAAATTTCTGGAAAAAAAGTGCAAAAATATTAAGGGATAAAAGAAACACAAATACCTCCACCATAAGTTTCATCAAAAAATAAATAATACTACACATAAAAATACATAATCATCATTTATTCAAAATTAAATAAGCTACCAAACTCATAAAAACAATAATATGTAATACATTCACAAAAATTATTTCTTAAGTATTCAATATGATTTTAAATTCATTTAAAAAATTTAAATCGGTTTTGTTAAGATAAGTTATTTTTATGAAACTCATATATTCTCCTTTTTGAGGAGAATAAAAAAAAATTTCATAATATTTAAATTAAGAATAACATCAAAAGGGTTTCAGGAAAAATAACATGAAACATTTCCTACATCAAATGAATAATTACAATGGAAAAGAAATATTGAATATAAAACTTTCTTGGAGTTGTAACAATAATAATTTCAAGCTCAGAATAAGCTTAAATATCTGTTCCAATTTAAAATAAAATAGCATAAAAAATGTACTTAATTCAAAATATTTTAGTCAATAAACTCAAACATATAAAAGACATACAGAAATTCTATTCAATTACAGTAATAGAATTATCAATATAAAAATAGTAAAAATTATTATATTGTCAAAAAACAAATATGTGATTAATATTAGCTTTACACACAATAGTAAAAAGAGAAATGATACTCTGAGCACTATGTGATGAATTTTAGAATTGAAATGAAAATTAAAAAGTACAAATTTAAATTTTTGAAGTATCAATAGAAAGTTCAAGTTTTAATAGCTTTGAAAACATACAAAGCCTAACACAATCATTTTAAAAACCAAAAAGTTTAAAATGAAATAAATAGCCTTCATTTTATATATTTACTTGAATTAGAGTTCGATGAATTTAATATTCAAATTTAAGAAAAAAATTAAATAAAATCAAGATTTTTCTACTTGCTGTGTTTTCAATTCAGTTATAAAAATAGTTCATAAAATAAGCTAAACTGTTGTCTCATGCTCTCTTTCTGAACATTAAGGCTAAATTTAGCATGAATTAATGTTTAGAATGATATAATGATAATAAAATTCATCATATCTAAGATGGGATTGAACCCAGGAACAATCAAACTGTAAGCAATTGAATTGAAAGTCAAGATCTAACCATTCAACTGCAAATATACCACAATGCAAAAGAATATTTTATAAGTCATCAAAAAAGGTTCATGGCAAATCATTTTATAAGAAACAATAAAAGCCATAGAACTTTATAACTTAAAAAATACAATAAAATGAAAAAAAATTGAAAAACAACCAATGAGCATTGATGTTTCTCCAAGACTCAAACATACAAATTGCTCCTTCATTTCAGCAGTAACTTTTTCACCTAAAAATAACAAGATATGCAGTACTAATTCTTTATTTTATAAAATCTTCAGAAATTTCATTTTTTTAGAAATAAATAAGCTTGTAAGAATTAAAAAAATATAATAAAAAAATTAATTTCTAAAATTTACCTTTAACAATATTCTCTTATTAAGTTTTATGGCACAGAAATACATAGTATTTTATAGGTACATTAATTTACAACTAGAAATTTAAAAAAGAATCATTAAAAGTATATTCCAATATATGAAATATTTTATCTGAACATAATGAATAATATAATGTAATGAATAATATATTTGATGTGGTTATTTAAATGACATTACTAGTATGTTTTACAAAAATTCACATTTATCAAGTGGAAAACTGCAAAACAAAGCATCAGATAAAAATTAAAAACTGTAATTAACTATCAAATATTGACACAATACACCAAAATAATTTATTTTTGTTCTATACATCTGAAGTTCTGAATAGATATTAGAAAAGTTTCAAACTGAAAATTCTTGATATTTTTAGGTGAAATTTTGAATATAACTAACATCTGAAAAACTTTAGAACTCTACTTGAATATGTTGCACAAGCACCTCCAAACAAAAAATTAGTCTTTTTTAATTCCAAATCAATGATCATTGGAATTTCTTTATATCAAAGAGTTGTAATATAATAAAAGAAAAACACCATGATTAATGGTAATTCCTATCAAACAGGATTCTTCCAAAAATACATAGTGCATTTCAGTCAATAAAATGAGCATGATTGTGGAAATAAACTCTAACATCACTTCAAAAGTACATTGAAATAGAATTAACTTGATTAAACATAATATTAAACAATATAAGAATGAACATTAGGAAATATATTGAATTACAATACTTAAAGGCATCTAGAAATCCTTTTAAAGCTGATATGATATTCCAGTCAGCCTTATAATTTAATAAAACAAATACTAATAAGTTTAATCATCAAATGATGTCAAAATTTAATAAAACATACTGGTTTCAAGAAAATATATAATCATTTTCATTTTTCTCAATTAGAGTAAAGAGCACATTAAAATTAAATCAATTGTAATCTGTGTTAAAATTAACTAAATGGATAAAATTGACATGTCTTATATTTTTATAAATGAAAGTTCCACTTTAAAATCTTGCAAATTTTAAATTATGTGAATGGAATCAGCAAGAGAAAAAATTATTTTAAAATATTTTGATAAGGTATTTCATTTAAATTACAATTAATGTTTCACTTAAATTGCTAGCTGGACATTGTGATTGATGTTTATATACAAGATCTGCAGATAAGAAAACTTGCAAGCATCGCCAACAAATATGAGACTTGCATTTCCAGCAAGTCATGTGATTACAACCACCATTTTTCTCAATTGGTGAAGAGCAAAATGGACACAGTTTTCGATTAGCAGGATCTTCTTGCATCCAAGCCTATTAAAATAATTAACATTTTAATGCAAGCAATTTCCCTATAATTAATTACAATAAAATGTTAAATAATGGTTATTTGGAAGTTGTCTACATGAAATCATTTATATGAATGACTTTATATATAAGCAATAATAAAATGTGTATAAACTACTACATCAATTTTAATTTCTGTAACAATATTTGGAAAATGTAATAAATATTTTTGACAGAGAAATTGTTTAAGTTATTATCATGAAATTTATAAAATACATATTCCACGTGTGTTCTCTTATTAAAAAAATTGAGCAATAGCAATTAAATGAAATACAAAAGAGCATGTTTATAAAATATTTAGTACAGCATACATAAATACAGTAAATATAGCAATTTTTTTTAATTTTAATATTTTCAAGTAAAATCAAAATATATTTTTTACAATAGTTTATAAAATTTTCTCTCTTATTTCTAGCATGAATATGTTATAGATAACTAAATAAAAGGAATGAAACAATAATAATAAAATTTGAAAGACAAATTGAAAAATTTTTACAATATTTCAAAATGTAACATAATAATGCAAATTTTAAAAGATTTTGCTTATTTTTATAATCAATAATTTCTTACCATAAAAAATTAACCATGTGGACATTAAAAACGATTTAACTTAGTCTATAATGTATATGAATTGATAATTATTCATAAAATGATTCATGAGTTCAGTGCTCTACTTTTACTTCCCTTAAATAATATATAATTGAACTAAATAAATAAAATATGCGTATATAATGCAAAAAGTATTTTTATTTTATATAAAGAATAATTTAACTACAGATATTAAAGAATCAGCTAGTTCATCATAATCTGGCCATAAAATTCTTAGATATAAACTTAATCAACATTACGCAAAAAATACTCATAATTAAAAACTTAAGAATGGCAGAAGAAATGACAGCTCCAAATCTTTAGATAATACTTAAATCATTAATGGTATGAAATAATGTTTAATTGAAATAATTCATAAAACAGAAATGAAAAGCATCTCAAACGATTTTTCTCATTTTTTACCAAAAACATTCTAACATATAAGCCCAACAACTCAACTTTTGCCATTTGTAACTTACAGGATTACATTAAAGATAATTAGGTAAGCAATTGGGTAACTTTAAGATAATTAGGTAAGCTTTCAACCGCATGGCAAAAGCTACCATGTTTCCCAGTCAATACATTATAACAGAAAATTAAAGTTTTATCTCTGTTACCTTTCTGATATAGTATCCCAACTTTATTTAAAACACTCCTGCAGGGTGGAACAATAAAAAAATTAATTACCCTAAAGGAAAGGATTTTAACAACACTTATTCTAATTTGAAGTAAAAATCACAGAAAGTATTAATATTATAACATTTGTATACTTTAAAATGATCACATAATCTGCCATATATATTATATATTAAAAATGACATTTAATAACATTTTCCCTTTAATTTACATAAAAAATACAATTGATTGTTTGTCTTGATAAAAAAATTTTCATATGTGTTTAATTTATTCTGAAGTTTTAAACAAAATACATTAATAAACTTTCACAAATTAATAAAAAAATCATAAAATCTATTTACAAGAAGAACTTATGATCATGAGTTAGCATGGAATATTTTGAAATGCATAAAAAGAAAGTCATAAATGTAATGAGTTTTTGTTATATTTCTTAACCAGAATTAATAGAAATAACATTTTCTTATTCTCTAAAAAATAAATCATCCTTGCCATTCAGATTTACTATACAAGTATATTCATTTTTTAAAATACAATACTTTTTTACAATAATAATAATTCATAGGTAAGACTTTTACATAAAAAGGGGAAGTATGCATTATGTATTCAAAAGCATAACAAATCACAATAAAACTGAGTGAAATCTTAAAAGGCCTTATATAGTATTAAAATAATATTCACAGAGCTATCAGAAACATAAATATTTATATTATACAGGAAGTTAGAGACAAGATCTATTTGTAGAAATTACTTTCTTGCCCACTCAGTTGATAAAAAAATCAGACAGAAATTAAGCCAACAAAAAGTAAAAATTTTAAAATTACATTTAACTTGAAAATAATGGAGATCGAATGCTATCTAGAGATTATTAAATATTATAACACCTCAAAGCATTGTAAAATTGAAAATATTTGGTAATCCTTCCACAGCATTCTTTAATGGTACACATATGATCAACATAGATATGAGGGACTTTCAAAGAAAATGCCCATTTCAACTATCTATTTCAAAAGGTTTAACGTCAGTATATGAAGGCACCTTGTAGTTTTCTTTTAATAATAAATACAATTAATGATTTTCAATTTCAGGCCAATAATCATAAATTGATAATCTGTTTTCCCAATAATATTGACTCCGGATTTATTTATTTTTTTTATACAAAATGCTTTAAGTAATATAAAAATTATTTTATTATTGATATATTACTCATTCACTTTTGCAAATAAATTTTTTTAACAAATTTAGTAAATAGATATCAAAAATCACCCAGTAATGAACATCATTATTATTTTGAAACTAAAGTTTAAATTGCACTGGATTTTTATATAAATTAAAGTTGATTTATATAAATTTTTCCAGTTGGTAGTATCTTTAAAACTCCTCAAAACAAATAACAAATTCATTAAATAACAAATAAGTTTGATAACAAAAAAAGTTTTATAGCAAAATCATCTGATTTTTTTAAATCTGGAAAGTTTTCTCCTAAAAATTAAATGTATTCAAAAGAAAGTTTAAAATACTTGCATAACAAAGTTTCTGATCAGGTACTCTAAAATTTATTAATCACATACAATCACATTTTAGAGAAAGTTAAATCAATTCCATAAATACAAGATTTAGTAAATGAATAACCTTTGTGGCAACTTAGCCACAGTAAATCCTTAAAGGGGAATGAGAAACGCATCTTCTCTATCCGATGAGGAATCTAACACAGTTGCTATTTGGATGCAGTCCAATGAAGACTGTATTGGCATCAGTGTATTATGGTGTGGAACTTAATTTTATGGAAAGTAATCATAAAAATTGTTATTTGTTAAAATAAAACACATTAAAGGTAATAGGATTTATTAATGAACAAAAAACACGCAACAAATTTGTAATTCAACACATCTTGGCGACCCTCGGATATGATGGTTTGAATTAATTGACAGAGTGTTCAAGGTACTGGAGAGCTGACATTTGAGGTAGGACCATTTTTCCCTTATTAAAATTTAATATTTTAAGATAATGTATTTAGAACGGTTAAAAGAAAAACGTAAAATTTTAAGAACTTCATTTACGAAACATTTAAATAAAATCTAAACTATATTCGGAAAGGAAATTTCAAATGAATATTCTAATAAAACAAAGCTTCAGGAGCTTTGCAGTTTAAAATCTCAACTCACAGAAAAATTGAATGATTTGACTAGGGCCAATGAGGAAATGCAATTACAAATTGAAATAAAAGATTTTTCGAATGAGATTATTACGAGCGAAGAGTATAAGGATAATGGTATAGCAGTGAAATTGAAAATCGAAGGGCAGTAAGAAACTATACGCTAAAACCGCCAAGCAAAATAAATGCAAGCAGAACAAGCGAATCAAATTACAGGTGATAATAATGATTCGATGTAATTCGCGCAAATGTATAATTATCCCTTTAGAACTGAAACTAAAAATGTAAAATTTCCAAAAGTGAACATACAGACATTTGGAGATTGTAGTCAGTTTTTAGATTTTTCGAATTCCTATGAAGTCGCTATACACAATAATCCTTCTCTCACAAAAACTGAAAAATTTACATATTCAAAACCTTATCTTGGAGGAGTTGCGCTAAGTGCAGTTAAAGGATTTGCACTCACAGATCAAAATTACGATACGTAAATACAATTAATAAAGGATTGATTCGGTTGAACAGATATAATTATGTCAGCACATATGCACAAACTTTTAATAATAGAACCAATTAAGTCTTGCTCTAATTTTATTGGCTTAAGAAAAATGTATGACGCCATTGAAGTGCAAATAAGGTCCTTGGAGTCCTTGGGAATAGCCGCTGACATATTCAGTAATTTATTGTGTCTTGTAATTCTGCAAAAATTGCCTGAAGAATTAAATTTAAATTATAATTGTCAGCGTAAAACAGATGAATTGTTTGATATCGTAAAATTAGCAGAATTTATAAGAAAAGAAGTTGAATGTAGAGAAATGTCATAATATTAGCTAATCCGAGAAATTTTAACACAAAGGAATATCCCTTCCAAAAAAAAGTAACAGATCAAAGTTACTCAAATAAGCCTCATTTCTCGAACTCAAGGAGAAGCGATACGAGCAATAAATTTAGCAGCAGGGCTGTCTTGAGCACTCAAGTGAGTAATAAATATCCCTGCGGACCTCGAAAAAATGAACCGAGGGCTATGTGTGAGCGCAACTTTTATAGAATAGAAAATAACCAAAAATGTATTTTTTGTACACAAAATCATATGAACCTTGATTGCTCACTAAGTTCGATAAATGTTAATGATAAAAGGAAAGCTTTAATGTCAAAGGGTCTTTCTTTCATTTGTTTTCAAAATCAAATAAGAAAATTTTGCGACCATAATTATCTAAAATGTAAAATGTGCGGTTCTCAAGGTCACAACTCCCCGTTATGCGGAGAGAGGGGTGAATGTTTTGCTGAGGATGTTTCGGTTTCAGTCAAGAAAGGTGATTCGAAACAAGAAGCGGTCTTGTCAATGGTTTCATTTTCTGCCAGGGAACTTAATGTAAACAAAACTCTGTTTTGCTACAAATTTTTTCGGCTTTGGAAATCGAAAGAAAGCAGCTTACAATTACGCTGCATGGTAGACAGCGGAGCAAATAAATCATTTATTTTAAAAGAAGTAGCCGATGCTTTAAATTTGAAGGTTATTAAGAAGGAACCTTTAATAATTCATACATTTGGATCTAAAACTGCTGAAAAGTGAATGTATAATTTGGTCGAATTAACTTTACATAGTATTAAATATCCTAACCAATGTGTAAAAATACAAACCATAGTGATTGATTCTATTACTTTGGCAAAAATAATAATTCCGTCAAAATTCGTGAAGAACCTTGCTTTTGAAAAGGGAATTGAATTAGCTGATGTTAATATTACTTAAAAAGAAACTCACATTTTAATCGGTTTGGATTATATCTCAGAAATATTAGGAGATAATATTGTAAGACATACTAAGAGATTAATTGCTCAAGAGAGTATATTTGGACACTTCATTCAAGGTAGGGATGAAGATTCTAATAGCCAAGGAGTAGCTGTGAATCATTTAATTGTAGAGAATGAAGGGTTAGATTGTGATAGGATAAAAAATTTATGGCTATAGGAAACCATAGGAATTAATGGGGATAAGGAAATGTCTCTATCAGACAAGGATATTTTGGAAACCTTTAAGAAAAATACCACATATGCAGATAATAGATTTGAAACAAAATTGTTATGGAAGGTTAGTAATAAAGAATTAAGCAATAATTATGAAATCGCAAAACGTCGTTTGTCCAGTTTAACTTGTTCATTGATCATAAACGAGGATTTATATGCTAGTTATGATACAATCATTAATTAACATTTAAGGAATGACATTGTTGAAATAGTTGACTCGAATTCACATCAAAATATGAAAACTGGTTATTTCCTCCCACATCACGCAGTCGTGCGGAAGAAAAAATATAGTTCTAAAGTTAGGATAGTATTTGACGCTTCATCTAAAGGAAAAGGCGATTTGTTGTTAAATGATTGCTTAGAAAGCAGGCAAAATTTAAATCCCGAATTATTAAAAATAATTTTGAGGTTCAGATTACACAAAGTGGCATTTTATGCAGATATTCAACACGCATATTTAGAAGTGGGAATTGCTGAACAAGATAGCAAGTCTTTAAAATTTTTATGGTTAAAAGATAAGGGTCCTAATCTCAATCTCAGCCTTCAAAACATTGCAACATTTAAATATAAGAGAGTAACTTTGGCATCAAATGTAACACCTTTTTACTTACTGCAACAATAAGGCTGCATTTGAAAAGGTATCAAAGGAAATATGATGAAGCATGTGAAATGCTGAAAGAGCTTTATGTGGATGATTTAATAAATGGAACTTCTAATGTTAAAGATGCTTTGAAATTAGTTAAGGAAATGATTTTAATACTTAGTGAAGCTAGTATGAACCTTCGTCGATGGGCGACAAATTCCTCAATTTTTGATGAATACCTCAAGCGTGCTAATGATTGTCGAGAAACATCAGTGGACCAAGATGTGCCATTAAAAGTTTTAGGTATAATTTGGGACAATGAAAATGTCAGCTTAGATATTGATCAATTTGAAAAGTTTAAAAACCCAAAAATATTAACGAAGCAAATTATTCTCGCGGCATGTGGTATGTTATTTGATCCTATAGGCTTAATGAACCCATTCACAATAAGAATGAAGTTGCAATTACAAAAGATTTGGGAACTAGGCCTGCAATGGGACGAATGAATTCCCCCAGAAATGGAAATGGCATTTTTGGACTGGTTAAATGAAATGGAAATTGTAAGAAACTTTGAAATTCCAAGATTATATTTTCATGAAATCAATTGGAAATCTTTAGACGCCCATATATTTTCTGATGTCAGTCCTAAATGTTATGGATCAATTTGTTATTTTCGAATGAAGCACTCAGATGGGTATGAAACGAGATTCGTTTTGTTGAAATCACGTTTAGCTCCATTAATAAAGTTTACACTCCCTTTGTTGGAACTATTAGGAACTTTTAGTTTCAGCACGCATGGGACATTATCTGCGAGACACTTTTCCCCTGTTACGCAACAATAACATGCATTATTGGACAGACTCACAAATTTGCCTTCACTAGATCAAGGTAAACAGCAACGAGTGGAAGCAATTCCTCCCCAATCGTGTCATGGAAATTGAAGATAAAACAGATTTGAACAGTTGGCATCACTGTCAGGGAAAGAACAACCCTGCTGATAAACTCCCGAGGAGTATTAAGGCTCAAATTTTTGTGAATGATAGTATTTCGTTTCATGGACCTTCATGGCTTCTGAAAGGTGACTTCCCATGCTCTGAGACAGGCACTAGACTGGATACTTTGCATTGTATAAAAGAAAGAAGAAGTATAGCAGTGTCTTTTCAAACGAATATTGAAACTTTACAGCCCCTACGGAATTTGGAGGACTTCAGTAAATTGAACAAGGTTTTTAGAATCACTGGTTACATATTCAGATTCATAAAAAACTGCAAAACAACCCACGAACGAGAAACTGGAGTTATCACTACGAGTGAACTAGTTAACGCTGAACGATATTGGATTCGGACTGTGCAGCAAAATGAATTCGAGAAAGAATACATTTGCCTTAAAAGCAACTACCCAATTCCCTCTAGTTCCAAACTTTTTACTCTTAACCCAGTTTTGGACTCCAATTATTTAATCGTTTTAAAAGGATAACTCCAGAACTCTGAATTCAATCATCAATGCAAACATCCAATTATCATCCCCTATAAATCAATATTCGCAAATCTTTCAACCGACTCAGCGGCTCAGAAAATTTCAAGAATCTGCGAAAAATGTTTCCTCTTTAAAACCATATGTACTACTTTTTCGTTCCACAGCCACTTTCCTAAACTATACAAAAATCGTCGACTGTTTTCCATTCTCATTGGGAACATTTCCTACCCCCCTGAAAACTGTCACAACACTCAATTTAGAGGGAGGGGATGTCACTTACTACTAACTACCCTATCTAGGGTTGTATGTATTTGCCAGAAAGAATTGTACATCTCAATAAAAGTGGTTAAAACAAAAACTTATATCTTTTTTTTGTATAAAATTAAAAAGCAAAAATTATTAATAAATAACTGTTTTTGTGTAATTGAAAATGATTGAAGATATTCCTCAGTGTTTTTAGGTTGACTTGGTAAATAATTTGAAATTCAAAGAAAAACGGTATCCACAAATTATGATGTTTTAGATTTCTTACGCAGTTTAATTAAGAAAGTTGCTTGTCACATTTTCTTGTATATTTATTATTTTCTGTATAATGGAAATTTCTCTTTTTGAATGAGACACAGAAGCTTTTCAAATTTTCATTACAGTAAGATTAAATAGTGTTAGTAAAAATACATTTTCTCACATTATATTTTTCTTAACACAAACAAATTTTTACTTTATATGAATACATATATGTAGTAATTAGTGTGGTGTTTATATGAAAATAAAAAGGCTTAATTATTTTTCAATTTTTATAATGTTATTTTCAAAAACATTAATTAAAGCTTTTTAATTTATTCATCTATAAATGTTTTGAGTTTAAACAATTAAACATAACATTAGAAAATTTGCATAACATTGTGAATAAATGTGAGTAATGTTCTTGGTTTATACTATATCTGAAAAATTACTTTAACTTTATATTTAAATATTTGGAAAAAATTTTTAGCCCAAAAAAATCAAATATTTACAAAAAAAGGATTAATTTTCATTTCTGTATTATTGTATATGAAAATAAAACTATTTAATGCAAAATACATGTAGATAACTTGCATTAACATTGTTCTGTATAAGAAATTTTAACACATTATATTTGCTGATTGTGTACTTTCTTAATTATGATATTTCTTATATATTTACATTCTAAAACAATATTATAAAATCATTTATTACTTTTACAATTTTTTTCTTTCATATTAAAAAAACATTATTTAAATATTTTTAACAAGATATTTATGAAATTAAAGTTGTATTTTAATCCAAAAGAATTCCAAGTGATGAACGAAAAATAAATTGCCTAAAACACATTATTTGTTAAGTGTTCAATATACTTATTCTCATTAACTCAAAATAATATATTATTATGAAGCAATCTGGTGAAATAGAAAATAAATTTGAAACTCAAAAGAATTTAAATAAAAATTTTTCAATATATGTGACAACCTTTTTTAAGAAAGCTTTTCCTAAGCACCTCTTCCTTTTTCCTAAGCACTTTAAATTATATGAGAGAGGAAAAGTATTTTACTAATTTATACTAATAGAAGAGTTGGTGTGTTGCCTATAAGCTCAGAGGATATATAACATGAAGGCAAACAATTGATATCATTGAACGATAAAAAAAGTTAGCAATGTACTGCTAGCAACGTTATGAAGTCTCATTTATTCCATTTTAAAAGTTACAGAAGTAGAAACTTTACAATTATTTAATGCAAGTAAAAAAATATTTTTCAAACCCTTTCAATATTATAATACTTTCAGCACACATAGCAAGGCTGATTTAGATTATTTATACGTTTCTATAATTCAACAGTCTAAATGAATTAGAAATATATTAAAATTATTAATTTACTTAATTTTTTTAGCAGAACTAAAAATATATATTACTTATGGTCTTTTTTCATAGATAAATTTTGTTTTTTTATTTAAAAGCGTAAAAGCTGAAATTTATTTGTTAATTAATTTTTTCTACTCGTAACTGAACAACTTTAGATAAAATATCACTTGTAACAATACATGAAAATTAACTTTGTCAATCTGAATTGAAATATATATCAGTGCATGTACTAATAAGAAGCTTAAACTAGTAAATTTATTTTATTTCAATATAAATGGAATATTTGATTTCACAAGTGTATTACTCAAGTTATTTTTTTAAATATTAATCTAGCGTTTATGAACTGAACTTTATGTATAATTATAAATAAAAACAAAAGAATCTTTACAACTTAATTTGGCAAAATTACTGTACGAAAGAAACTTATAAATTTATAACGAGTTTCTATTGACTTATAATTTTACATAATATAATATATAATAAAATGCTAAGAGGCTATTATTACTCCATTTTAAAAATATTTTTATGAAAAGTTCTTGCATTGGTGATATTTTATTGTATTCCAAATTGTTTGTTTGTTTGTCGCTCAACGGTCCTTTTTTGCACACGAGGGCTAATTAGACCGGGACTTACGGTTTAAAGTGGAATCCGAACCACTACAAACATCCATGCCCAAGGTGGGATTCGAACCCACGAGCTGTTGAACCGAAGACAAGAGCGCTAACCATTCGGCTGCCAGCTCGGCTCCAAATTGCAAAACCTTTATATAATTATCATATATCTCTACTATATAAAGTTCCCTAACTAAAGAGACTTTATCTACAATTGAGAATTGTTAATATTCTTTGCAAATTTTTCTTTTTTTAATTGATTAGAGACTTATTTTATTGTTATTCATAAAAAATATTCCAGTTTTATTTTTTATAAAAAAATTTTCTTTAAATAGGAAACTATATACAATATAATTTTAAAATCTTTTTTTATGCTTTGTTTTTAGGATTTGATTCATTAGATTTTAGATTTGAATTTTTAAATTTCAAAAACTATCTGGAAAGAATTTATTGATTAACTTATGATTTTTATTGATCTAAATTTCCAAAAATACTTTTGAATGTAATGTGCTCTGTTATGTAAGTTCTTAGTTATTATAAAAGTAGAACATAATCATCAATTTGTGGCAATGAATCATGGCGAGAAAGCAATTTCTCATCTGTTTAGAATAATCAGAAGAGAATCTCTGGTTAAGATTATTATATTTAAAAACTCCTTTTATATCTAATATGGATCTCTTTAAAGATAATTATCTGTAGAATTAACGCACGTATTAATAATTTGCTTATTTTAAAAATAAATTTGGTAATAAAATAATTATTTTCTGTAGGCTAAACGTTAAATAGATTAGATATAGCAAAAATGTGATTTCAACTAATTCATTCCCTTTCACAATTCAACTAATTCATTCCCTTGCACACACCTTCAAAAATAAAAGAGCTAAAACTATTTTCTACATTAAAAATTTTAGCAATACAATTCTACTAAGGAATTTTATTTTTATAAATTCCTTACTAGAAATTTATTGTTACGTCATGTAAAAGAATTATAACATGTATGCAAGTAAATAAAAAAATATATAGAGTAAAATGATTTTCACAGCAGAACAAGGATAATATCAGAAATTTTGTAATTTCATTTTTACTAGAGAAAATATCCGATCATGTAAAATGCTTAGCAATTCTATCTTTTTAATATTGATATATATTAAAATAATGACTTTATTTGGAGTAATAGTAAATATTGTTAATATATTTTTCAATATTATGTTTCATTATAAAGAAATAATAATCAAAACATGTATAATATTATTGGCTCCAACTTTTATGACAATCATGTTACACCATTGCCTTAAGATTATACTTGTGTTTTATTATCAATATTTGAAGTGTATGTTAAAAGAAATTAAAGTATAAACAAAATAAAATGTAATATTCAGAGAGTAAACTTAAAAGTAAATTTTTAACTTTTTCCTAATGCACAAAAATAAAAATGCAACTTAAATGATTATATTAATTAGAACATTAGGTAAATGTTATTAATTATGGAAAACCAATCGATTTTACTATTACGGCCATGAACTCTTTCACTGGAAATTAAATAATTTCCATTTACGAAATTTGTTTTTTTTTTCAGGAATAACTAGTTATAAATAATGCCATTAAAAACAATAAAAACTGAATTAAATTAACTAAAATGCATGAAATATTTAGTATAAGAAGGAAAACTATCAACTCTACATTAATTAACTATTTTTTGAAAATATTTAATATAGAAATTTTTATATCATCATGCTGTGAAGCTTATTATACTTAAAATATTTACTTCCAGTTATAAAAATAATTAAAACTAGTTAAAATTCTTGTTGACATGCTAAGAAATCACAAATAGAAAAATTATGATAATTACTAATTTTTTATGATATGAAATATTATTTTTTGGGAAAGGAATTTTTCCTATTTGTATTTCATATTAACAATTATTAAATTTATCTTCAAAGCCATGCTTTATTTAGACCTATACTGGTATTTCGGTAACTTATAAGGCAAGTTTCCCCCATTTAATTATAAAATAAAAATAAAGAAATTTAAGTTGATCAATATATTCAGCTATCATTATTTCAAAGTGAAAAAAAACCAGTTTTTGTCATTAAAATCCAAAGATGTAATGATTATAAATATTTAATTTCAAACATACTTCTGCTGACATAAATATTCTTAATTTTCTTTATCTCTCAAAATTTTTAAAAACATTGATAACATAAGCAATTAAATTTACAATTTATTATTTATAATCTTAAAAGCACAAATAAGTTACATTGAAGGCAATGTTATAATCAAACAAAAAAGATAAATGAGATCCAAAAAATTAATGCAGTACTAAAAATACATGAGTAACAATGGTAGTACAAAATAAATATACAATAAGCAACTTAAAAATATTAACTAATTCATACACAATTTAGTTAAAACACTTTTTTAGTATGATATATTTCGAAACAAGATATGATGCACAGACCAACATTACAGTCTCTGCATTCGTACCTCGTCTCTTTTCTAATCCTTTTACCATTTTTATCAAAATTTTGAGAACAAACAGCACACCGTCTAGATGGATGACATTTTTTTGTAGTTGGCTCAACTTGCTTTATAAAATGTCGACCTTCAAGAGGGTCATTCAATTTACTTGTTCCGACTGCAGGATTCACTAATGATTGTTGATTACTAGCAATCAGATTTTCCACTAAAGAGAGTCTAAATTCCAGCATTTTTAACTGACCTCCACTCTTTTGATAAATAATAAAGGCATTCCTTCCAGACTATTTGATCTAATAAGTGCCGAAATATTTTTTATAATACTTTTTTTGCTGTTTTCTTATTGATGGATAATAGGATATGCATTGATCGGCTTTATCTACACCTCCCATTGTTAAATTATAATCCATTACAGCAATTGGTTTTTTTATAAGTTTATCTCTATGAGTAAATTCCTGAATTTTGGAATTATGGATTGTACTTAATATACAAACCGTTTTCTTGTCTTGCCATTTGATGGCACACATCTTCCTTTTTTGAAAAGCTAATACTTCACCTTTTTTTAATTTTTTATTTTTAGGGCAGGCAGGATATTTTTTCTATTTAACCTAAGTGTTCCATATACATCAGTCTTATTTTTAATTAATATCTCTGCCAGTTCTGGTGAGGAATAAAAATTATCCAATGTTAGGCAATTTCCTTTATTTAACAGTTCTCTCGCCAACGTCAGAACAGTTTTTGTTGCTACGCCACAGGGAAAACCCATTTCTTCAAATTCTGTCCCTTTTCCTGTATATATAAGAGAATTCCAAATGTAGCCACTTGAAGATTCACATAGTTGGAACATTTCAATGCCAAATTGTGCTCTTTTCGTTGGAATGTATTGTATCCAACCAAGCCGCCCTTGATATGGCATCAATGACTCATCAATTGAAATATCACGATCTGGTACATAAATTTTTTAAAGTTTTCAATCACTGAATCTAGTATATTACATATTTTTCTCAGTTTCTTCGGTGGTTCCTCTGAATTTTCCTTTGAAAAATGGAGAAGTTTCATGATAAGGCTTTACGGTTTTCCACACATAACCCAAGAAATGAAGGGAGTACTTATTATCTTTCGCTTCGACCATAACCATTTTTCTACAGTTTTTTTTATTATACCCTGTAAAAGAAGAAGACTGAAAAAAACTTTCATTTCTTGAACGTCAGTGGAATACCACTGATGCGATCTTGATTTTGGAGTAAGAATATTCTCTTGTAAATAATTATCAGCATACAAATTAGTTTCTTCAACAATCGTTCCAATTAAAGAGTCATTCATAAATAGCTCAAAAAATTTAAGTAAATCTTTTGGATCGGGAGCTTGCACTTTCATTCCAGGAGAACCTGTGAATGGAAAATGCGGTGGTGCTGGAATTTCATTATTCACGGGACACCATTGTCTGACATAACTTATGTCATTATCGTCAGATTCTTTCGATTCAGAAGAAAATATGTCATTAGATGTTAAAAGAGGAACTTCATCTTTACTGTCACTAGCCATTCTTTTGTAAATATCAAAATATATTCTCTATAGATCTAAAAATCATTCACGATAACGAACCTTTGCTAGGAATAACATACTTTTAAAGGAGAGGGTAGGAATGAAACAAGGTGAGAAAAAGCAGTTTCTCATATGTCTATTTCAACTAGAATAATCGATAAAATCACCTTTCATTCCATCTGTAACTAAATGGAAACATCTTTAACCACACAGGAAGCCACATGTGCAATGAATTATCTTCCTTGAAATGAAGTCTTGATATATATACAGGGGATATATGGAAGAAGCTGTTTGAAACAGTACTGTTAATAGTCGAATACTTGTAAAAATTGTAGAGAAAATAAATTTAATACCTCATCCTTTAGTATTCAACTATCTGTGATAAAAAATACTTTGCAAGGTTTTAAGGAAAGGAAATAATTAAGTGAAAAATGTTTGAATACTATAGGAGCTATTTATAACTACTGCTGCATAACAAAAAATATAGTAGTATCAATATGATAGAAACAAAATGATACGAAACAAATTTTGCTTATCAAATCATAAAAGATTATAGAAATCCTATAAAAATTTTCAACTTTATAAATATTCTCTTTTTTTATATAAGTAAGGTAGAATTTTGGATAGAAAATTTCCAAACAGCAATTTGTTTTAAATTTTAAAAATTCTGAAAACAGAAAATTTCAAAAATTGCGTTAATAATTTAAATTTAATATCCTTCATTGCATTTCAACTACATTTTATTTTTTGAAATAATAATTTTATTTCAGTTTTTGTTATTTTGCATTGTTAACATTAACATTAATAAACGATTTAATAACTTAACAGATAAATACCTAAATCTGAAATTATGTCTGAAAATTTGAATTTAATCATATAGTTCCTTTCTTAAAAATTATCTCAAATGTTTTCAAAATTCAAATGAATTTTTATGTATAAAAAATGCAAGTATTCTTTTCTATATTGTAAGGTCGTTGAAATGGGAGCCGGCGTACAAAAACATTTATATAAAATGTGCTAAAATAGTTTTATGTTTTCAATATAATGAATATCACAAAGTTATTTATCAAGAATAAAAATCGAAAAATATTATCAAAATTTAAAAAGTAATCATTATTTAAATTGACAGAGGATATATTCTTAAGACATGAAAAGCTAAACAACAAAAATTTTTATAAGCAATTATTTTTCTATTCTTAATATTTATCTATTACTAGTTTAAAAAAAACATTAATGTTTTAGATTATCACAAATTTACTTAAGGCGAAAAAAATATGTTTGGTATCAAAAGATTACATATTTATTTATTTATTTTATAAATTCAGAGCACGCTTTTAATTCTAAATTGATCAGTTTTATGAACGTTAATGAATATTCAATAATGAATCTTTTTTATAATTATTAATTTTTAGATCATCATATAACTAATGTACTATAAGTTTGCCCTGAATTTGTTAACTTTCTTTAATATGGTTTATTTTTACTCAAATTAATAACACCATATTCCTATAAAAAAGATTAGCTAGCAATTCAAATATTGTATTAATATTATATTTTATAATAAACAATGATTGTGCAAGCTCAAATTCATATGTATTTTAAGAAAATAAATATATTTTTTCATAATTTGAACAGCTAATTAATTTATTTCTATGCCAATATCTCATTTTGAACTACATTTTATTTCTGTAATCAATTTTGTCCCTTTAATATAATTAATCATATTTATGTCATCATATATCAGTTAATTCAGATTGTAACAACACAACTAATTTAAACATTCAATGATTTCTATAGTGATATAACTTTAGCATACTATTTCATTCAGATTTTTCAAAGTAAATGTTCTTTGTTTTCAAAACTTTTAATTTTTTAAAAAAGTTTATTTGAAATATATAATGCGTTTATTATATTTTTAAATTTAAATAACACAATCAATCGTTTATGGAATATACCATTTTATGTTTCAAAGATAAACCAGAAAAATTAATTTTTAATTCAAATAAGAAGAGTAAAGTAAATATATAACCACATTTTACAACAAGAAATACTCTGGTTAAGATTATTATATTTAAAAATTTCTTTTATACCTAATATGGATCGCGTTAAAAGATAATTATTTGTTAAACTAACATATTAATAATTTGCTTATTTTAAAAATAAATTTGGTAATTAAATAATTTTTTTCTGTAGGTTAAAAATTTAATTGTTTAGATTGTAGCATTAATATGATTTCGATTCACTAATACACTATTTTGATAGGATCATTCTATTTCACACATCTTCTAAAAAAAAAAAGCTAAAAATATTTTCTGCATTAAAAAGTTTAGCTCATCTTTAAATAAATAAAATTTCATTATTTTGCTTCTGAACAGTTAACTGTTTAAAAATTTGATTATTTATATTCCTCATAAATCTATTTTGTTTTATATCTGCAATAAATTTCTAGTATGGAATTTTATTTTATTAAACATTATCGTTACGTCATCTAGAAAAATTATTGCATGTAAGCAAATAAAAAAATATATAGAATACAATGATTTTCACAGCAGAACAAAGCTAATATCAGAAATATTGTAGTTTATTTTTTAATCGAGAAAATTTCTAATACAATAAAATTTTTAAGAAATAGTATCTTTTTAATATTGATATATTAAAATAATGACTTTATATGGTGCAACAGTAAATAGTGTTGATATATTTTTCAATATTATGTTTCATTAAAAAGAAATAACATGTTTAATATTCTTGGCTACACACTTATGAGACAATCATGCTATACTATTGCCTTAAGATGATACTTCTGTTTTATTATCAACATTTGAAGTGTATGTAATAAGAAATAAAAGTAATAACGAAATAAAAAGCAATATGCAGAGAGTAAACTTATTAGTAAATTTTTTCCTAATGCACAAAAATAAAAACTTAAATTAAATGAATTTTAGTCATTAAGGTAAATGTTATTTATTATGGACGACACATCGATTTTATTATAACAGCCATGAGCTCTTTCCCTGGAAATTAAATAATTTCCATTTACGAAATTTTATTTGTTTATTTCAGTCATAACTAGTCGATAAAAAATGCCGTCAAAAACATTAAAAACTAAATTAATTTAACTAAGATGTAAGAAATAATTAGCATAAGCAGGAAAATTATTAAAATTTAACTTAGAAAAGAAGGCAAGCTTGTTAGTAATTTAAAAGTACATTTGGATTTAAAATTTTAAAATAGTCTAATTCAATTAGTTTAAGAACTAAAATTAAAAATAATAATGTATAAACTTGCCTTTTATTTCTAAAGCAACAAATTTATAGATTATTAAATTTTAAAGTTTAATCTTGGCGAAAAAATAATCAGTATTTTAGATACTTGGCGTAAAACTCAGGCTGAGTTGTAGTTTTCAAAGAAAAGTCTCCAAGGAGTGTGGTTGAGTGATTAAGACTGATCAATCAAACCACCGATTAGGAGGAAAGGAAAAATAAGTGGTTTCTACAATGCGAAAATATACATCGCGGTCGCTTTCGGTGAAAACTCTGCGACGTATCTCTGCTGTCGCAGGCCGCTTTCGAACAGGAAAGTTTCGACGCATTCCTGTTGTCATGAGCCGCTTTTCGACCAGTTTATTGCGATGTAACAGATACGTCGCGGACACTGAGTCGATTAATAGAAATGGAGCACAAAAACTTGTACCATTCAGGTGTCTCCGATAATCTTACCCAATTGAGAGAACGATTTTGGATCATCCGTGGTAGACAAGCTGTGAAAAATTGTCTAAATAAGTGTTTTAAGTGTAGACGATTTCAAATCAAGCATGGAAATCAAATTGTAGCACCACTACCTGCCAACAGAACCAGTGAAACTAATCCTTTTGAAGTGGTGAGTATTGATTTTGCGGGCCTTTTATATTCAAAGGACTGAGACAAAGATTATATCGCCTTATTTACATGTGGTGTAACAGGTGTTATTCACCTCGAAGCTGTCTCCGGATTAAGTACAGAACATTTTCTTCTGGCATTTAGACACTTCATCTCCAGAAGAGGTATTTGCTGCATTGTTAATTCTGACAATGCAATGACATTTAGAAGTACTAAGACTGAACTTAAAAAAACTCTATGCAAACATAACTGAATATGATATTCAAAATTTTTTTGGAAAGCAAGGAATTAAATGGCAATACATTGTTGAACGTGCTGCATGGTGGGGTGGTTATTGGGAGAGAATGGTTCGAATAACGAAAGTTGCACTAAGGAAAATTTTGGGAATGGCATTAGTTTCTTTTGAAGAATTACAAACTATTTTGGCAGAAATTGAAGCTATAATTAATTCTCGTTCTTTAACATATATTTATAATGAACCTAATGAACCATTTCCTCTCACATCTGCAAACTTCTTAATTGGAAGATTAACTACCTTACCAAATTGGTCAGATAATTGAAATTGCAAAGTGTTTACCATTAAAAGAGATTTAATTAAAAGATTTCTTTATAGAGAAAAAATCTTAAATAATTTTTGGAAAAGATGGAAAGGTGAATATCTTCTTCTATTAAGGGGTGCAAATTTCCCCGCACCTGTCAATGTAAAATGTGTACTTAATGTAAATGATGTAGTTTTAGTAGGAGAAGATAAGGTTCCGAGACAGATGTGGAAGCTGGCCAAGGTACCAGAAGTCCATAAAGGCAGGGACAACCAAGTAAGAGCGGAAACTTTAAAGACTCCATCAGGGGTTATAAAACATCCCGTACAGCTCTTGTATAATTTAGAAGTCCAAGAGTAAGTTGAAAATTTTCTTTAAAAAGGGTGAAGAACCTTTATTATTGTTGGCGAATTGTAATGATTAATAATTAGTGTTATACAATAATAGTTATTATGTGCATATTTTGTTTCAAATTCATATTTCTTAAGTATTCAATTTATTTTGTAATGTAAAATTTTAGTTTTTTCATATTTACGTTTTTCATATTTACATGCGTTAATTTTAATATGTGAAGTTTATTTTTTGGCTGATTCTTTGTTGGGGCGGGAGGATGTGGCAACTCAGCCACAGTAAATCCCTAAAGGGAATTGAGAAGTGCATCTTCCCTATCCGATGGGGAATCTAGCATAGTTGCTATTTGGATGCAGTCGAATGAGACCGTATTGGCACCAGTGTATTATGGTGTGGAACTTAATTTTATGGAATGTAATCATAAAAATTGTTATTTGTTAAGTTGTTATTATTAAAATAAAATATTAAAGGCAATAGGACTTATTAATGAACAAAAAACACGCAAAATTCGTAATGCAACAAACTTAATAGAAAAAATTAAAAATAATAATAATAATATACCATTAGGTTCCTGTGTAATTACCATAAATAAGATTACCAATTATGAGATTCATGGATTTTTATTGCTATTTATAGAGAACCTTACCTTTTGATATTTTAATTCTCTCTCCATAAAATATTTATAAAAATATTAGAAGCATTATATATATATATATATATTTGTATTTTTAATTACACTTGACAATGTCTTTTCAAATATAAATTGTTTTGCAATGCATTATAATTCAGGAGTAGAATCAGGTGGAAGGACTCCAAATCATCTAGAGAATGAACATGAAGTGAAGGGCAACTAAAAAAATGTTTCCTAGTCATATGTAGTATCACACAGAAAGTAGATAACAGTCAGCCAGGCCAAGTATGAACAGATGGGCCTGCATATAAGCATGTCCAGTGATAATTCTAAATCACGACATTCCATTTATCCTAGGGAGGAAAGAAAGTTTCTGGCTGTTGAGTAGAGAGGTTAAAGATTTATTATCAGCATATCCTGGGACTTCTCAGGGACAAAATTCAACAAAATGGAAAGTCGCAAGGAATTTTGAAGAGGAATCACAAAACAATGCATAGAGCTTTAAAGCCTCTTTGAACAATTTTTCAGCTTGTTTATTAACATGTATACTATAATGGGAGAGGATCCACTTAAGGATGATCTTCCTTCCTTTGCTTAGAGTGTGTCAATAATTTGCTTCCATTATATTCAAATTCTGATGTGTAAGGATTGTATTTAGAAACAGTTTTAAATTGTGGCCTGAAAATGTTTAAAGATAATATTTTATTCTTAATGGTAGCAACAGCTCTTATAGCCATAAATATTTTAAAATTTAAGTAATTATATAATAAACATTAAAAAACATTTTCTATACTTGAAAAGCCTTCCAACTATGAGAAATGTTGTTGATGGGTGCCCGGGTCTGTTTGTTGCTCAACGGTCATTTTTTGCACACGAGGGCTAATTAGACCGGGACTTACGGTTTAAAGGGTGGGTGCCCGGGAAAAACAACTGCAGTGGATGACCAATATATCATTATACAGGTGGAAAGAGCCCAAAAATAATCAACAATCACCATTGATCTGCAACTAGGTAAAGCAAAAGAGTGATAAGTGTCTCAGTTAACTGTGTCCAGTTGAATTCACAAAGATGGTCTACTCGCCCACCTCCTGACTGCTGCATCCCTTTGAAAGTTGGCTATCATTTAGTATAGTGCACAAAGAACACAAAAATTGGACATCTCATCAATTAAGCTGTGTCTTCTGCACAGATTAAGAATTGTTTGAGTATCGCAAGCAATTCTCAATGCCAGATGATTTGGTGAGAGGTTGAGCCATAATTTCTTCCTAGTAATGCCAAAGAAAGAGACTGTCACAATGGTCCAGAATTGTTATCTGGGAAAAGATTAGGATGATTAGGTGAACTGATCTCCATGTTTATTGTGTAGTTGTTTCTTGCACTAGATTACATTTATACAGATGTTTCTTTTTAAATGAACACCACTTCCCAGTTAATTAAAACCCAAGTTTTTTTCATAAAAATGATATTGTTTATGCTATTGATTCATGTTGCCCATATTTAAGTACTTTTTAAATTTAATTTCATTTTTTTAGTATTGTTTTCCATATTTAATTTTTAAAAATTGTATGGACTACCTCACTTATTCAGCAATCTCGAAAAGCAGAAATAATTACAAAGAGTACGCTGAAACTATTCAGGCTACTACAGCAATGTAAACATGATGAAACTCGAATGTATGTTTACTTTGTTTCCAGCTGTACTAAAGAAAGTTTAAATTTCCTTATTCTATGTTCATCAAAATTTGCATTTTGTCAGCTTTTCATAAAACTGAGTTTTCAAATGCTTAGTTATTTTTTGAATATATTTACTTTCCAAGTGCTGTCTTAACTAATAAACTAATAATTGAAAGGGTGTAGTGCATATAATGCATAATTAGGCTAGTGACTGGAGGTGAGTATAAAAGAGAAAACAAATTTCTGTTCTCACTAATAGGGGGAGGGTAATTTTACTAGGCATATTGTTTAGTATTAAATATTTAATTTTTATGTTTATCATCTGTAAATACTCATCATCATCTATCCAATTGAGAAGATTGTATTATATATGTATGTTTATATTAAAGTTTAATAAATTTCCAGCACGTTAATAAATGTCCAGTTATTTTTCATCTCTGATATTAATCTGCCAAAATCTCTGATCTAAATTTCTACAGTATTTTAAAACTTTATCCAGGAGTATTTTGTGCTTCTCTGCTAATATAGAAACATAAAAACATAAAATGACCAACACTAGCAGCTCAAAAACTAAGCATTTCATCAATGTAGCGATGTCCTTTTATAGATGAAAATCATTAAATTCCACAAATGATTCTCAAAGCTATTTCATTGTTAAGAGATTGGGACATGGATTCATAACAGTAACTTCACGGAAAGAGGACATGGTTCTGAAGTCAGTCTAGAGAAGCATTGTGCTGAAAAAGTGAACTAAGATCCAATGCACAACCAAACTAGTTCTGCTGTTCAGCATCTACTAGAAAAGGAAAATATCACTCAAAAGAATTCTTTAGCACACTCCCTTAATTTAAAACCCTATAAGTATGCATGGGATATTTTGGGGAGACAACCTATAGTATGATTACATCCTCTGTGGAACACCCAACAACTGAAACAGCAACTGATTGAGGAATGAGCACTCTTGTCTTAAGAACTATCAGACAATTAGGTGATGTATGGCAATGTGAAGCAACCATTGCAGTAAAAGGAAGATATATCCCATACTAAAGAACATCTGCTTGTTCTTTTCCTTGTAATTCATAAGAAACAATAATATGAATTCAATAAAGCTTTCTTGTTTGATTCCTTACTGCACACAGACCATTCATTTTATGCAACTATGCTTTTGTCATCAAATAAGTAAAAAATATTGTCCCACATTTTTGAAATTCCATGTCTCTCAGATGATTTCTTGTAGATTTATGCCAAAAAATAGCTATTACATACTAATGTAAATTCATACAACAATAACCTTGGTAAAATGAAGTGGAATGGCTGAGTAGCACAAAAGGCTACAATTGAAAACAAGGCCATTCTTTAAAAAATTCAAAAGTGCAGAAAGTTGAAAACACTGTATGTTAGAACTTTGCAGAAAACGATTACATCTAGAAGACTTCTGTTTAAAGTTTCAACTCCTGCTCTGATAATAGCTTTCTTCAATCTACCTGAGTTTTTTACTCAAGAAAACTTTTAAAATGATTTTCACAATAAAACTTATGAACCCACCAATGAGCAATATTGATTCAAACAGAAGTTCCTCAGGAGATCATTTGGTAAAATAACTAAATCTAGAATCAGGAGTGTTGATCCATCTGTATGAAGATTCTGAATCTTTAAAATGCATATTATAAGTAAAAAAAAAAAAAAAAAAAAACATGGTAATCACCAAATTTTTCAAAATGATGAACTCCAGGTTTTATAGACCCTAGTGAACTTCTAATCCTTTTATAAATGGTTGTTCAAAGTAGATTTTTCCTAAGGATTTGGCTATCTTGCTTAAAAAGCTTAATCATTTCAACTTGGAGAATTGCAGTTATTAAAAAGGAATGTTAGTGAAAACACTTGTTTGAATCTTTTAAATAATCTTTATTTAAATCTTTGAAATTATAAAGGTTATCAGAAAGATTAAATTTAATGCATACATACTAGATTGGGTGTCTAAAATGCTCCAAGATCCAAATTAAAAATTTAATATAATAAAAATACTAAAGCAGTTTCAGAGAAACTAAAAACAGTTTCAGAATATTCTTACAAGCAAATCCCCACCTTCTTCTAGTTACAACAATAAATTATTTAAAATCAAAGATCTGCACTTATATTGGAATATGATAAAGCTCTAGTGGCAAGCTCTCTAATAGCTGGCATTGAATTAGGAAAAATAGAGATATTACAAGTGAAGCATTTAATGATTCTTACTTGAGTTAGTAAGTTAGTATTATAATTAGTTCTTTTGAACAATAAATATACTGTAAAAAGATTTCCAAATACTGACATAATCATTTTTTAAGAAAACTGTGTATACCCCTAGAAAATTGTATATGATGTAACTTTTACTTAAATGAGACTCATAAATTTACTATTACAGTTTCTATAACTAAACCAACAAAAAGAAAGTTTCATACATCACGAGAAAAAAAATTCTTACTTTTAATGAGTAGTCATCATCCTCTTTACAACACTGGTAAAGACTACAACTCATACCATAATGATAAAATTCCTCACACCTGAAAATATTTTTTAAAATTCATCTGAGATTTTTCAAAATAAAGACAATCTTAAAATTTTAAATACTTATTAAAATTTTAATAAGGATTGAATGAATAAATTTTTGTATGAACCTTTGAGAATTTTTTCTTTTATTCAAATTTGTTTTCATAAATAGTATATCGACCATACTTTGAAATATTTTATGCAGAAATATATCAATTTAATCATTTTTACAATATGAGTTTTCTAATTTCATTACAAAAAATGCATGCAATATTAACCCGAGATACGAGAAACTATTATTTATTAAAAATTGATTTACAAATTAAACTGACATAGCAAAATAGTACACACATATCAGTTATTATATTTTTAACATATATCAAAAATAAAAGAAAATATATCAAAATACATGAATAACAAAACATCTTTAATCTAATATTTTTAGATAAAAAAAACTTTTATAAATGTTAGGGTTATTAAAATATTCTTCTATAAAATTAATTCAGCATTTAAGTAATATATTGCTTTGAGTATTATATATATAATACACATTAGCTCATCTAATATAATAGAATAAATTATATTAGATGAGCTAATAATAGATAGAATAATAGTACTACTACAAAAATAAATTCAAAATACCTTTTAACATACTGGTTTATTTTCTTTTATTAAAACATATTTCACATATATCAGGTTTTAAGACAAAATATGATTAACAATTATTTTATGATGATACAGAATATTTCATTTGACATCCTCATTAATGAATAAAATTACACATGGAAAATTCTTTAATGTTCTGTTTGACAGTATAAATAAAAAAAAATTAAGTGATAGAAAAATTCTAACATCACTATATTTATTACTAGATACTACTATTCCTCAGTTCAAATGAATATGTAGGATTTTGGCCTTCTTTGCCAAACAGCTCCACTTTTTCCAATCCTTGGTATTTGTCATCCAATTTTAGATCTTCATCTTTTTTTAATCCCCACTTCCACCTCAACAACACATCGCTTTCTGGGTTGTTGAAACCGTTCTCAGTCTCTTATTTTCAAGGTTTGGTTTGTTTGTCGCTCAACGGTCATTTTTTGCACACAAGGACTAATTAGACTGGGACTTACGGTTTAAAGTGGATTCCGAAATCAAATATCCATGCCCAAGGTGGCTTATTTTCCAGGATTCCTTTATGTATATTTTTTGTTGCTCTTTCATCACTCAGTCTTTTCGAATGTCTGAACCATTCTATATCTTCTTGTTTTAATTTGATTTTTATTTTTATTGAGCTAAATTGCTTCTAAACCTCCATCCCCAATTGGCCTAATTATTTTCCTTAAAATTTATCTTGTTTCTGAGTAAGTAGTCCAAGTTTTTGCAGCAAAATTCATAATAAGTCTGATTATAGTTTCATTTTCAACCTTGTTGAGAACACAGATGACTTAAAAAGGGTAATTATTGAAAATAACAGTATCTGTTTCCAGAACCAGTCTAGCTTTTATCTCAGGGTTTATTTCATTTTTTTTTTCAATGATAACTGAATGAAAATATTTGAATTCAGACACCTTTATAAAACTGAGCTTCGCATTGATGGTAAGACCACATTTTCCAAGCATAACAATAAATTTAGTTTTCCCTTTGTTAACCAAAAGTCCCACTGTCTTCGCCTTTTTTCTAATTTTATATTTTTTAATTAAATATTTTTAAGTTCCAGGGACATCAAATTCAAATCATTCGCAAAGATAAAAATTTCCAAGGGTTGGTTTAATAATGTGCCCCTTAATTAAAGCAAAATCTTAAGTGAAATTCCAATCAAAAGTTAAAAAAGTGTAGTAGAAGACATTGTAAGTCCATTTTAATCCTGTATTAATTCTAATATTTCTTAAAAACATTCTCTGCACTTTAGCTTCTGTGGTTGTCAGTCATTTTAATAACCCATATTAATTTTCCTGGTATTTCAAATTTATTCAAGGTATAATACAATTTTCTATTTATGCAATCATATGCTTACTTGAAATCAATAAAAAGTATGTATAATTTGATGTTTAGTTCCATAACATTTCTAATACTAAAACTCTGGTTTATAGTTAACAATATTTTTGATACAATCTTCCTTTTTTCTTTATACAACTTTTTGTTTAGTCTAGTTCCATGGGAAAACATTTTTCCCTTGACAATACTTAAAAGTTCTCTGTATGCATCATAGAATCATTCATTTTATTACTAGATAGAAGTAAATTTATTACAATTAAATACCCGATAAAACTAATATCAATTAATTTTCAAAAAGAAATTACACCAACATTTATGATTTTGATATTATAGATTTTTTTGTATTTACAGCAGTAACTGATAGAATAATAAGTTGTTAATACAATACAACTACATTTAATAATCAAAACTTAATACCCTTATTATTATTATTATGTGATTATGTTTCCCTTAAAAGGAAACAGTAGCTATGTTGACATTCATCAGAAAATGCTCCACCACTGTACAAATTATTTGTTAAAATATGAAGGTAGGCACGTATGCTAATTTTTACTATTATGATTCTGCATATGATAAAGCTGGATTTTCTTAATAAGAAAAATAACAAAATAAAGTTGCTCACTTATTTGACACCTTAGAGATTATTCATAATTTGTTATTAAAATAGTAAACTTTACAGAGACTGACAAGATTTGAATGTGTGATGAGTTATATAATTTTATTACTTGACATATTAAATAATAATTAACAGCTTAAATTCCTAGGATGTTATTTTTATTACACAAATTGGGATAGTCAATATCATGATTTTTTAAATATGAATTATAAATAAGCAGATATTTTACATACAAATAGATTTATATATACAAAAAAAATTTTAATATTATTCAAAAGTTTATTAAAATAAAAATTATTAATTTTTAAAATTAAAAAACATTAAAGAATATATTTTGATGTTTTGAGTAAGAAAGCAGTGAAATGTCACTATTATCCATTATTATGAACAGTTAAGTTTAATTTTCTTAGATAATTATAAAAAGATATTAAAAATGTCTTTTCAATAAAATATACATAAACACATAAATATTTAAATTCTGCTTAATATATTAGCACATAGATTCATGGTATTTATAATGCTGTTAAGATTAATCATATTTTTTATTTCAGAAAGGTTAGAATAAGGCTTATTGTTTTAAAACTTATATCAGAGGATTAAAGTGATGCATGAACAATATTAGTCTTAACATACTACTTAAAACAAGGGAAAAATTGATTTCTTATTTATATCAACATATATCATGAATTGCTTCAACATACTGATTATATAAAAAATAATTCTTAAGTATTTAATCTAAAAGATAATTCTATTTGTGATACTTTTTTTGTTTGCATAAAGCAGCCAGTATTTTCACAGGAACTAAACATCTCAAGTTTTATCTATTTCAATCCATCTACAATTCCTACTGCATTTAATGTATTCATAAAATCTTGTTTGTAATTATTTGATATTAACCAAAAACTTCTTGCAAATAATCTATATCTAATCATTTGAATAACAAGCTTAACACACTCTAAAAGAACTTTGTCAAAAATCATATTTGCAATATGTTAAAAAAAGTTAACATTTTTCTTTAATAAATCAGAAGTTGAAAGCAATAAAATTATGTATTTAATTGCAATGATTATAGATTAATACAATTTCATATTTTAATGTTTTGATTGATTTTTTAAATATAATTCTTTAAAATATTTTATTTTAAAGTTAGAAGTGGATACAATGTACTCAAACATCTTTAACGGTGCATTTTGGAGTTCTTTATGATGGCACATCTTTGCGGTAGAGATTTAAAATGAGTTTTTTGTAACCGATGTAACTTGGTAACCTTCCTGCAGTGTATTATGAATAATTTATCTCAGGGTTAAAAGACTAATTTTCCAATTGCTGCTCCACAGCAAAAATGTTTTAGAATGGATGCCTGGCCACTGCAATTTACTTAGTAGTGGTCAAGGATGAATATTTGGCAAAAAGATTGCTATGTTGACAAACGGAATAAAATAAGACACTTTCCCCATTTCAAACTATTAATAAGGCAATTTAAGTAAATAAGTTTAATAGAATGAAATTCCACAGAAAATGGAAAAAAATATGTGTATAAAAAGCTGTTTCCCAGCTGTATTAACTAAACCAAAAAAGAACATGATAAACCAGGTCTTTCTTTTTTTTTTAATTTAATCTTTCAGAATCTTACAGTAAACAAAAATGACATTGTATTGCTTTTCTTGAACTATTTTATTTGTAGCAATCCTGTGTTTCAATTTTAATTTTATAATATTTTAAATAGTCAATTCTGTAATTAAGGGATAAAATTTAAGACTTCTTGAATCCAAGAGAGTCAAATTATAAAGTTCTATTTTTTAAGTTATGTATAATAACAATGATTTATTATTCTACGCAATGTACCAAAATAATAATTCATAAACCTGAAAAGATTTAATAAAGAATATTTTGTACGATTAATAATTTCAAATTCATAGAATGGAATATTTTTGATTGGAAAAACAATTTTGAAAATCTAATTTAAAATATACAAGTTATATATAAAATATAAAAAAAATTTTAATTACACTACCATAAATGATTTTTATTTCTTTGATAAATATAATATATTGTACCGAGCTCCACGGGTTCGTGTTGATTGAGAGTTGAATAAAGCAACCACTTAATGAACACAAGACTTTTATTCGTAAAAACTTCACTAGATAAACGAAATTCCCGCTGTAACAATCACAATTATACAGCTACAATTCGTCAGATACAATGAGAAATAGCTTCCAATCACAGGTCTCAAATACCTCAGACAGAGAACAACTAGCAGTCACAACTAATCGTCTTCACTCACTGACTGTCTTCACAAAAACTCTACTACTATTCCATGTCGGGCTGCGGTATTTATACCTGACTTGGCGGAGAAATCTACCAATTTCGCCAAGGCTCTGGAAGCTTCTAGGCTATCTCGGAAAATATTGGTCCTAGAGCTTAGGTGATGGATGTTTCCAGAAGTATCGATTTCTCGCCAAGTCGCCAAGAATCTCGCCAACCGTCGCCAAGTCGCCAAGAATATCGCCAACTGTCGCCAAGTCGCCAAATCATTAGGAAATCCGCTTTTAAACTACAACACGTCTAAATACCGCAATTTTTGCCCAAAATGTGAGAATTTCTGATCTGTCTGAGATATTTTAAGACAAATATAATCATTATTTATAAATTTGTAACATTGCCCCCTCTCAAGGACTGCACGTCCCGGGCAGTACAATCCCCTGATAGGAGGCCAAATTTAATATAAGAGAATTTACATTTCAAGAGGATACAGAGCACATTACATACACAAGCAACTAAAAATACAAGAAAATAGAAAAGATTAAAATTATCTATACTATTTACAAAGAGACCATGGTCTACTAATTTTTACTCTACATTACGATAAGGAGCTAATCTATCATAATGTACTACCTTTGGTTTTGAAGCAGATGATTTTCTTATACGAACCACGACGTCGTTCAGTCTTTTTAGGACTGTGTAGGGACCTTCCCAGTTGGCTTGCAACTTTGGAGAAAGTCCTTTACGTCGAATCGGGTTCCACAACCAAACTTTGTCACCTTCTTGAAATTCATGTCCCGTCGCTCTTGTGTCATATCTTGTCTTCATTCTTTCAGTCGTCAGGTTGATTCGGTCTCGAGCGAAGTTATGGACATCTTCAAGACGTGCCTGAAGGTCTCGAAGGTATTCCTCTGGCGATGAAGATGTATCCGGTGGACGACCAAACTGAAGATCACAAGGGAGACGAAGTTCGCGACCAAAGAGCATCTGTGAAGGAGTATATCCGGTAGTCTCATGGACAGCACTGCGATATGCAAGCAGAAACAGCGGTAGCTTCAAATCCCAATCTTGCTGATTTCTGGAAACCATAAGTGAGAGATTATTCAAGATGGTTCTGTTAAATCTCTCTACCATGCCGTCCGATTGTGGGTGTAGTGGCGTGGTCTGCGTCTTGTCTATTCCGAGAATTTGACACATTCCTTTAAACACAACAGAGGTGAAATTTGTCCCTTGATCAGAATGGATTTGTAAAGGTGTGCCGAATCTGGAAACCCATTGATGCACTAGAACCTCGGCTACTGTAGTCGCCTCTTGATCGGGGATTGCAAACGCTTCAGGCCACTTAGTAAAGTAGTCCATGACAACTAGTATGTATTTGTTGCCATTTGAGGATCGTGGTAAAGGACCCAAAATGTCCAAAGCTATCCGCTCAAAAGGTGCTCCTACGTTGTACCGCTGCAACCTTCCTCGGCTACGTTTCTTCGGTCCTTTACGTGCCGCACAGTCATCACAAGATTGGCACCATTTCTCTACATCTTGTCTCGTTTTGCTCCAATAGAAGCGTTCTCGAACTTTCTGTAGAGTTTTCATTACTCCGAAGTGGCCTCCAGTTGAGCTACTATGCAATTCTTTCAAAACATCTGAAATTCTTGATTTTGGAAGAACTAGCTGCCATTTGAAATTACGTCCATCATCGGACTCCCATTTCCTGTATAAGACACCATTTCTTATATGGAGTGAGTCCCAAAGAGCCCAATATTGTTTAGTAGCAGGACTGTAGTTGGAGATATCCTGCCAACTTGGTCTCATACTAGAAGATTCTTTCAATTCAAGAATTGGATTTATATCTGGGTCTTCTTTTTGGGCTTCCCTAAGTCCTTTATCACTCCATGGGTCTGGTTTCGGTGGAGATGAAACAGTAACTTGGCGTACCGAAGGATTTACTAACTGATAGTTCTTCTCTACTCTCGAACAATATCGGCAGCTTTCATTGCACGGTTTCCTTGATAGTGCATCAGCATTTCCATGAAGAGTTCCTTTGCGATGACGTATTTCAAAGTCAAACTCCTGGAGTCGTTGAATCCATCTGGCTACCTGTCCTTCTGGATTTTTAAAATTTAAAAGCCAGGTTAAGGATGCGTGATCGGTCCGGAGCAAGAACTTTCTTCCATAGAGATAATGGTGGAAATGTTCTATGGCCTTGACGATTGCCAGCAATTCCTTCCTGGTTGTACAATAATTCCGCTCTGGTTTCGAAAGACATTTACTCCAATAAGCAATAACATATTCTTTACCATCAATTTCCTGCGACAAAACAGCTCCGATATTTTCGTTGCTGGCATCCGTATCTAAAATGAATATTTTTCCGGGCTGGGGATATGCAAGAACGGGCGAAGATGTCAACGCCTCCTTCAGTTGTTTAAAAGCTTTCTCACATTCATCTGTCCATAGAAATCTCTGTTTAACTTCTGTCAACTTGTGAAGGGGTCTGGCAATACTTGAAAAACCCTTAACAAATTTCCTGTAATATGTGCATAGTCCAAGAAAACTTCTTAATTGGTGGACATCTTTTGGACGACTCCAGTCCTTAACTGCAGAGATCTTTTCAGGATCTGTTCTTACACCTTCAGCAGAGATAATGTGTCCCAGATAGCTTACTTCACGTCGGAATAAATTACATTTGCAAGGATTCAGCTTCAGGTTGGCCATTTTTAATTTTTCCAGCACCTTTCGGATGTTTCTTAAATGGTCTTCGAATGTGCGCCCTACAATAATGATATCGTCCAAATATACCAAACAGGCTTCGTAGGAAAGTCCTCGTAATACTGTCTCCATCAGGCGCTCAAACGTTGCAGGTGCATTGCAAAGCCCAAATGGCATAACCTTGAACTGCCAAAGTCCTTGTCCTGTGGTGAATGCAGTCTTTTCTCGATCCTCAGGATGTATCTCTACTTGCCAATAACCACTCTTGAGATCCAAAGTCGAAAACCATTGTTTTCCGGATAAAGCATCAAGTGTATCGTCAATCCTAGGAAGAGGGTAACTATCTTTTTTGTGATGTTGTTTAACCGACGATAGTCAACACAAAATCGGGTAGAGCCATCTTTCTTCCGAACTAAAACAATAGGTGAAGCCCAAGGACTCTCTGATGGCTCAATGATGTCATTCTGCTGCATTTCCATCAGAAGATTATCCACCTCTTCCTGCTTAGCGAATGGCAATCTTCTCGGATGTTGTTTAATGGGTGGATGATTTCCTGTATTGATTCGGTGCTGCGTCAATTTGGTTCGCCCAACATCATCTGATTTCTTGGAAAAGAGATCTCCAAATTCTAATAATAGATTTCTTGCAGCATTCCTCTGTTTATCATCTAACTCTGCACTCTGAAGGAGTTCATTAATTAGAGTGTCAGGAGGCTCAGATAGTGTGGTTTGACAATTTCGGTTAATACAGGTCACTGGAGTGCAAGTCGCCAGCACTTCTCCTTCTTTTATTAGTTTTACCTTATTGCTTAGATTAGCAACTCTTACCGGGATTATATTTCGTGAAAGGTCGACGAGTGAAGAAGCCACTAGTACTCCTTTAACGCTGTTGTCGGAATCTGGATATTCAGTCAATCCATAATGAAAATTATTATCTTCTGAAAGAGCTCCGGAAACTATTGTCTCAGTTCTTGGTGGTAATGTTATTTCACTCTTTGCAGTTATATGATGGACTGTTTTAATATCAGAATACTTCGTCTTAAAAATCGCTATGTCTTCAGAACATGAATGTAGTTCATTATTTTTAAAATCTAACTTGAAATTGTTTTCTTTGAGGAAATCCAAACCGAGAATAAATTCGTCATTTATATCAGCGACATATGCCATATGATGGTACACGGCATTACCAAATGCAATGCTTAGATTGACTTTTCCATGCACTTTAATCTTATCACCTGTCACAGTTTGGAGGGTAATGCAGGGCGGAGTCCAGATGAGTTTCTCACCAAGTTTGCGAGCCAAATCTGTCCTAATGATAGTTACGTTGGCTCCAGTATCGATTATCATTCTGCAGGGAACTTCGTTGACATGTCCCATAACAAAAAGTCCGTTGTCGCCGCCACTTACGGAAGAAATGTGAAACAATTTGAAATGGGGCTTCTGACTCTCTGGACATCTCCGCCCCGCGAGATGGCCACATATTAGTTTCCCTGTTGTGGTGGAAGATCATTTCCACCCTCTTTTTGTTTCGGGCAGTCTCTATGGACGTGTCCGACTGCACCGCAAGTCCAACATTGAATCTTCATGTTTCTGCCACCTTTACTCATTTCTAAGCTACGGACTTTTCGCCGCAGATCTTCAATTTGCTTTCTTAAATTACAGTCCGTATCAGTAGCAGAGACGGCTCTGATTGAGTGCCGGTCTTTACGCGCGGCCTGCTGGGCAGCCTCTATCTTATGTGCGTATACTAGGGCAGATCCGATATCCTTGACATCGGCGAGTCTAAGTGTTTTCTGTATCTCCGGATCCCGCACACTATCGATGAAGTGATGGAGAGCCAGATCTTGACGTGTCTCAGCTGGGCAGTCCGAAAATGCTAGATGGGAAAGTCGCTGAATATCGGCAGCCAATTCTTGAAGACTTTCACCCGCTTTTTGATAGCGTGACTTTAACTGTAGTCTGCTATATTCTTTAGTGCACTTATCTCCAAACCGCAGCTCAAGCGCACTCGATAAGGCTTGGAAATCGTGCCTCTGCTCCTCCGGAAGCGTCTCGAGGATGTCAGCCGCGTCTCCTCTTAAAGAAGCCGCCAGGTGAAAAGCTTGGGCTCGGGGATTCCATCCATTAGCTTCCGCTACCATCATAAACTGGGTCTTGTATACTTGCCAGGATGATTTCCCATCAAATGTTGAGAGTTTAATATTGGCTAGGGAAGGCACAAATGTCACGTTGGGTTCCTCATGTTTGTTTGACATTTGCTTCTTCAAGCTTTCAATCTCCTTATTGATATTGTCTAATGCTTCTTCCACGTTTTCTTCTATCTCTAGAACTTTAGTTTCTACTGAAGTTACCTTATCCTCCATTGCATTCATCTTCTCCTGAATGATGTTGGAGAATTCTTCTTTAACACTTACAATGTCCTTCTTGAGCTCATCCTGTCCAGATTTTATCTCTTTCATCATCTCGGTGTTAATCTCTTCTTGTCTAGCTTTCATCTCCTCTTGTCCAGCTTTCATCTCTTTCATCATCTCGGTTTTAATCTCTTCTTGTCCAGCTTTCATCTCGGTTTTCATATCTTCTTGTCCAGCTTTCATCTCGGTTTTCATATCTTCTTGTCCAGCTTTCATCTCAGCCATCTGCTCCGCTAATTTTTCGAGAAGACTTTTCATTAAATCCATATCCATTTTTCTGGTGACACGCTGCATCAACTCTTCAATCCCGATTCTGACACCAGTTGTACCGAGCTCCACGGGTTCGTGTTGATTGAGAGTTGAATAAAGCAACCACTTAATGAACACAAGACTTTTATTCGTAAAAACTTCACTAGATAAACGAAATTCCCGCTGTAACAATCACAATTATACAGCTACAATTCGTCAGATACAATGAGAAATAGCTTCCAATCACAGGTCTCAAATACCTCAGACAGAGAACAACTAGCAGTCACAACTAATCGTCTTCACTCACTGACTGTCTTCACAAAAACTCTACTACTATTCCATGTCGGGCTGCGGTATTTATACCTGACTTGGCGGAGAAATCTACCAATTTCGCCAAGGCTCTGGAAGCTTCTAGGCTATCTCGGAAAATATTGGTCCTAGAGCTTAGGTGATGGATGTTTCCAGAAGTATCGATTTCTCGCCAAGTCGCCAAGAATCTCGCCAACCGTCGCCAAGTCGCCAAGAATATCGCCAACTGTCGCCAAGTCGCCAAATCATTAGGAAATCCGCTTTTAAACTACAACACGTCTAAATACCGCAATTTTTGCCCAAAATGTGAGAATTTCTGATCTGTCTGAGATATTTTAAGACAAATATAATCATTATTTATAAATTTGTAACAATATCTTTGAAAATAATATTTTAACTTTACTTCTAAAATTTTTAACAATTCTAAGCAATAAGCAAATCTTAATTTGTTTTAAAGTTGAATTAAAGCATTTTCCTTTATATAACCCACAGATTATGTGTTTAAAAAAGTTTAAATTTCATTGCACATACTATAAACCACTGTGGATATAACTTAATAAAAAAACATTCATCAGAAAAGCTTGCAATAAAGTTTAGAAAGAAATGCCATTTTTGTTTCATAAAATAAATAACAGATGGCACCACAACTCAGTTGACTCATTTTAGCTATAATCAGTTTTGTGTCCAATTACGTTCCAGAACAAATTTGGTTTCTCGAAAAGATATTGCAGTTGTTATTGGCTATCACCATTTTGCATTTTGACTTGACCTGAACTGCCTTATTCTGGAGATATTTAAGTTAATATATTGTGTTAGTGAAAGCACATAAGTAACACAACTGATTTTTAAATAAAGACTATAGATGATGCAAATTAAAAAATGACAATAAATGTGTTAATGTAAGGTGGAAAACAAATCATGAACAATATAAATAATATGTATCCAATATGCAGTTTGAAAATTTAATTAATTCTTTTATTTATTAAATAAACAAATATATTTTGTTTATAAAATATGTCTAACTTAGTTTTAAAAGTTATTAAAAACTAAAAATCGATAAATTTCATTGCAATCTTTCTTTCTTGAGGATCTCTCTCAATCTGTTCCTTTCATTTCAATTTATTTCACTTTGCAATGAGTGAGTCTAAATAAGATCTAATCATGTTTTTCAATATAAATGTTTTTTCTGTATAATTCAGTATATTTTTAATCATACTGAATATTTTTTAAGAGATACCACATTATTTGCATTGTATATTTTTGACTATTCATCTAAAAAATTGCCACAAATTATACATTGCTGTGGATTAAGAAATGTTTTTTTTTCTATAACTTAAAGATCTTGTAAATAAAATGCTTAGGATTATATACAGGAAAATGCAGCAATTAGTAATCATGTTGTAAGATATGCATCATATTCATAGATGCATAATAATTATATAACCCAAGGTAGAAATTTCAAATCTGCTTTTTTAATAAACTAACAAGTTAAGATACAACTAAATCAGAACTACAGATTAGCACCCTGTCAAACATCAATATAGAAAGATATCAGTGTATCAATAATCCTCTTAAGACCCACAACCTAACTATATGGAGTGAAATGTTTCAGATAATCCTATTAGGATTGTGTACAACTATTAAAAATGTTATCAAGGCAACTTGCGTATTGCATAAGCCAACAATTACTCTATCCAATCTCATAGACAGTAATAGTATAAATCAACTAATCAATTTTCACTGTTTTTAAATAATTTAAACAATGAGAGCTTTACATCAAATTACTAATTTATATACATAGTGAATCAAGCCCATTATTAAAAACTAATTCTCATGCATTTTTGAGATCTGACGAAATCAATCCCCTTTTATCATGTTCTACATAGGCCCGAGTAATGTGATCAATTTTAACTAGAATTATTGTACAGTATCTACTGATGAAATTTAAATTTCATATCATCTTTCAGATATAATTGAACTCTGTCAACCTCAAATACAAAATGAGCTTACTAATACATAAACAAATCACAACTAAATCTGATTAAAAAGATTTTAAAAATTAGTTACTAATTTTTTGTATAGAATATAGCATAACTTATTTTCTCACATGTATATCAAATATTTATACTATAAATTCGAATACTTATTGTAAATTATATATTATATGTATTTAATGTAAATGTAATTCATATATAAAACTCTGAAAAACTCAAATATTTTTCAAATACAAATTTCAATTACACCATTAAATAATTGAGTAACTTTTTTTTTTTTTTTTTTTGCAATTAAGACTGTGTTACTAGCAGCAAAACACTTCATAACCCACAATATAACCTAACATATTTAACATGCTCAAGCCAAATTTAGTGAACATGGCAAACATTTGATTGTGTCAGAATTCATACTCACTCCATCCATAAACAAGAATAAAGCTTCAGCCAACCAGGCCACCGTGACTCCACACAGATTTGTTACACCAGCACCTAGTACCTAGCTCAGAGTTGGGCTCCATCAGTTAAAGAGATGCAGCCAGGTGGGAGACTTCATAATTTAGAAGCAGAGACTATGCAGAAGACTCCCCAACACTTGACCTGACATACTCAAAGGTATTTTATTTGGAAGACATAACTAACATGGCACATTTAATTTGTCTCGGCCACTTCTAGTGAGCACGATGGATCTTTGGTTAAATCAGGATTCAAGCTTAATGCCTTCCAATAATGAGAATAATCTCCTAAATAACCAAGCCACAATGGTTCTCTCATAGATTTATTGAGAGTGCTATCCGTGACATTTTTGTGACTTGTTAATGCTGTAATATTTTTCTATAGAAAATGTATTTTGGAGCCAAGCAGTCATTTACCAAACGAGAATGTTTACATCTTGTAAAATATAATTTAGAAAGGTTTACATAAACATAAGTATCTATTAAGTACTTAAGTTGTGTTTTTAAATTTTACTTTAACAATTCTGAAGAATGTAAATAACTTTTGTTATACAGTTTTTGTAAAATTTAAACAATACTTCACAGATTTCATAATATTTAAGCAATTTCCACACATTTTTGTAAAGAAAGACTAATGCAAAAAAAGGAAAGAACTATCTGAGTACCATGTAACAAAATATAAACAGAAAAGATATAATAATTATTATAATTATTCAGCACAATAATAATACAATGATTGTTCAACACAATTATTATTCCCATTTAAAAAGCAATGAAATATGAATAATGATAATTATTATTCACCAATTCTTTTAATAACACAAAACATCATAATTTAATAAACTTACCTAGTACAAATTGAATTGTTACAAGAAGGACATTCGAAAATATTTTCTTCACTACTGATTCTGAAAATCATTGGGCAATCAGGACTTGGACAATAGCCAATATCACTTCTACTTTCCGCAAATACTTGCAGAGATTTTTTGAACATTTCTGTTTCAGAAAGCTTAGCATCTTTACATGCCCAATGGAAATCTGCTAAAACTATCAAAGCACCACAGGACTGAAAATAAGTAAATAAAAATAAAAATGACATACAACAATAGTTACAGTAAACAATTTTGATTACTTAAGGCTAATTTTAAATGAAGTTCCTTTCCTCATATCTTCAACTAAATATTTTGTTCAAATTCATTATTTTCAGCAAATATTTAATTGAAGAACGTAAAATTTTTCTTCGTAAGCTATATCACATTTTAATTGGATAGAACAAATAACAGTAAAAACATTTTTGGTATCAAGTCAAACAATTCTTTACCAATACATTCCCTTCAATTCAAAATCAATTGGGTAAATAGAAAAAATAACAGATTTTCATGATTTAAATTTCCATTTTAAAAATAAATTATGGAGAGTTAATTTTTAAAAACTAATTCAAAATATTTTAAACAAATTTTATTGTTTGTTAACTTTCAAACTAATTATATTCATTTCAAAATAAAATGTAACTGCAAAAAGAGTAAAAATTATGGTAACACAGAATTTAAATATCAAAAAAGATATAAAAAATTATAAAATTAATTTTTTAATCCAGAGATTCTATAAATAATATTTACTAAATGTTTTATAACAAATAGCATGCACATTCATTACAATAGCACAAAAAAATCCTCTCACTGTTATACATATAAATTTGTCAAACTTATAAGTTGAATTTTTTCCATATTCATAAAGGAGAATCTATAAAAATATTAGAGAAAATATACATTAATTTTAATCTCTCAATATCTTGTATCTTTTAATATACATCAATTTTAAGAAGTTTTGCAGCTAAATTATACTTTCAGCACTGAAACACAAAAACTGTAGGAATAACTTTTTGACACATGAAAATAAAGTTTATTCTAATACTGATATTTTTAAAAAATAACAAAACAAAATAATAAAAGAAAACTAATTACTGAACTTTAGTACTTGTCTGATAAAAAGTACTTTAAGATGAAAATATGTAATATTATTGTATTACACTTTTCCCTCTAAGATATATTTATGTAATAACTTGGTCAATTTCAGCATTAGTTATTAATCAATCCCCTCACCAATAAAATATCTTGTAAGTAAAAAAGAGACAAAGGAAAAAAACTACATAACTTATCTAAGAGCACATATATTGCCTTAAGCAGTTATTAAAATATTTTTTATTTTATATATTTTTGAAATTGGACATCCAAATCAAATATGTTAATAACATGGTCTTGCAGAGGCAGGTTTTTGTTTTATCTCAAGGGCCCCAATGTAGAATTGAAAGAATGCATATAGCTGCAATTTCTTAAAATATTTATTATTCATTAGTTATATTGCATTTCAGAAACGAAATAAGCTGTAATGAAAGAATATTAGTTTAATTTATCCATTTTAAGTATTGGTAAAATATAACAGCAAGCTGCTAAAGAGTAGAGAACTGTACAGAGGGTAAAATGCGCCAAGCGTGCGATAAACTGCACCAAACCGACATAACAGTTCGGAATGCGTTCTCATGACGAGATTTTCGTTTTATGACTTAAGGTGATCGTGCGCAAAATTCGTTTTGTGTGCAATCCTTGCGTTCAATGAGTAATTCTATTTATTTACAATTAAAGAATATGCTACGTTAATGTTCACGCTATTGGACTTCGAATTTTTTTAGTTAAATTATCTTGAATATGACAATATTATCGTTTTATGATTTAAGGTGATCGTGCGCAAAATTCGTTTTGTGTGCAATCCTTGCGTTCAATGAGTAATTCTATTTATTTACAATTAAAGAATATGCTACGTTAATGTTCACGCTATTGGACTTCGAATTTTTTTAGTTAAATTATCTTGAATTTTTGGAAGATATATTGTTTATAATTTTTTAAATATTGTTTCAAAATTCTGAAAACTAAATTGCTTGAATTTTTTTTTTTTTAAGTTATATTATTTCGAAATTTTATTTAGTAGGACAATAAAAGTTCTGTACAGGGTACTAAGTATGTGCCTGGTCAGTTCAATTCTATATCACAGAGTATGTATAGCGGAGAACCTACAAAGAAAATACTGTAGTAGATTTTTTCGAAGCAACCATTCTTTCTTGGCTGTGTGAGTTATTTTATTTTCAATAAAATTTCATTCAGAGAGATAATTAGTATCTTTAGTTTTAATAAAAATGTATATTTACATAAGTAAATACATATTTAAGTAAGCTTTATTGCGTGTTTCAGATTAGTGTTAGATGTGCCGTACTGAAATTTTTTGAAGTCGGGCATCACACGCCCAATTAATTAAAATTCAAATTGGTAGCCGGATATTGCGCGTAGTGTCGTAATTTAGGTTGGCGACATAGCTGTAGAACACTTGATGCAAAAATTTTAAATCACGCCAAACTTGTACAGCTCTGTAAACTTTTACCCAACAAGCAATCAACTAAAAATAAATCAACGACTGCATTCAGCAGAAATTTATATAACTTAATTTTCATACAGAAGATGTTAACAACATATTCGTTAATAGCTGCTTTGTTTTTGCTTTTCATCATTTTTAACTGTTATAAAAGTTTCATTTAAGCAAGCATGTTGATGTGGCTGTCCTTGAGATAAGTACAACAGAAATATTTCTAGTGTGCAAAAAAGAAACATTGATTCAAAGTTTTTACTAATATGGTGAGCTAAATATAACAAACAAGCTATTATTTGCCCACATCTGCTTTAATGGATCAAACAGCATGTCACATATGGAATCATTTGCAAGACAAGTATACGTACTGACAGTTCAATGACTTTCGCAGCAGCTAGGAGTATCATCTAAATAAATATACCTTTAACTATACTATAATTTTTATTATGCTACATCAGAAAGGAGCCTCTTTAAAACTGTGGTTAATATCAAAGATGGTTACAGAAATGATGCATTTTCAAGTGATTCTCAGTTTTTATATATCATAATGGTCATATTCATATTTTACATTAAAAAAGTATAGATTGACAATATACTTTCAACATGGTCAACTAGCAAATCATATAAAGTGATTATATGGGAAGGCAACACGTCTTGATTATTTCATGTTCATATTGATGGAACTATGAAAGTTGCCATTATATTTCTTATATGTTGATGACATGATACACAGATGTATTTGACCCCTACGAAATTTTGATCACATGTAACCAGTATCATACAGAACTTCTTTGACAAAGAAAATGTTTATCTGTGGCTCCAGTTGACATTTTCTCCAAGTCTCATCAACAGAAAATATCAGGTCAATGCTTACTATGTGGATGGCTCATCATTATATACCAGTCACTACTGTTTATAAATTGGGCCATGGTGGTGAAGCAGCAGACACAAATAAAGCAGTAAATATCATCTACTCTGTTTGACATGCTGCTAAGGTATAAAAAAGCAGCTTTAACTATTATGTGATTATTCTGGTTATTGATTTTTTTAAGATGTAATCATGAATTTGTTTAAAAATTTAATTGTTATTACCAGTCTAATATAATAATGTAATTTTATAGCTCAAATTTCTTTTTGGTGCAGCCATTTTGATGACTAGTATTGTAAAATAAACAGTTTATCAAAACACAGTTTAAGAAAAAAAATTTAAAATATATATTTGATGAAATCCACAAGCTATAAACCAATAAAATTTTTAAGATTTAAACTTAAAATTGTTTGCACAGAAGAATTATTTTTAAAATTTGAAATGACACAAATCTCAAATGATTTACAAAAGTATACTTATTTGCAATAAAATAAATTGTAAGAAATCATGCAACTTTTTTAATTAAATTTTAATTAATTACATAATAAATTTCAATTTTAATTCATTAATTACATAATAAAATTTAGAGTCAAAAATTTTGTTTAATTATCATAATGAAAAACTCACAATACAACTAAATGGAAAATCCTCCATATTTAGAAATAAATGTAAAAGACATTCTCTGCAATAAGCATGTCCACAATATTCTAAGCGATAAAATGAATCACCAACTTCAACAAAGCAAACAGGACAAATCTCAGCCTCTTCTTCATACATTACATTCTCATTTGCCTTTTGAAGTTCAGCAATTATCTCTTGACACTAAAATAGAAAAATTCATTACAATAAATCAAAAAATTATAATAAAATTACATAAAATATTTACTATCAAAAAAGAAAAAATATAATATATAGATGGGAACAATGTATTTCTATATATATATATATATATATATATATATATATATATATATATATATATATATATATATATATATTAATTCACAATATAACAATATAAACTGAAAAATTGTCAAATTCTAGAGCTGATCTCTTGACCATGCTTCATCTGGAGCTCTTGTATCAATTGATATTTTAAACCTTTGTCTGGCCCTCAATGATTTAATTAAAAGACAAGAAGAGGTTGTATTGCAGTGGGTACTTGCAAACTATGAACTCCAAAGAAATTAAACAGCTAATTCCCTAGCAAAGAAAGCAACTAAATTTTTACATATGGCTTATCAATTCATTTTTATACCCCTAAATGATTAATTAGAAAATATTTTAGAGAAGATTTCAGGAAAGACATAAAATTGGCAAACGAAAACTAGAAAGGAGTTGTTGAAATCACAAAAATTCTACTTTGGCCAAGGGTCAGATCAATTGTCATTTTGTCTCTCTAAACATCCATATTATATAAAGAAATACAGTCAAGTCTCCTTCGCCAACTGTGCGACATACAAAAGGAAATAAACATGAACCATTTGAGTCACTCTGCCCAGCACTGAACTCAGGACACTTGTGGAAGGGACATTGAAGAGTTCAGCATAAGATGAATGAATTATAGATTTCTTGTGGTTTCAGTTTTGTTTGATGAATTCCTGTGTTACATTTGTTCTTTGTTAAAGTTTTAATGTTTGGTATTCAGACTACAGTTGTATTTTAATCTGCCATTAAAAATAAAAAAAATTGAAAGAATATAGAATGAAAAAATCAATTAAAAGCACTAAACAAAATAGGTGCTTTCTTTTGTTTTGTGTTCATAGTATACAATATTCTCCCATAGGAAAGTGACAATTTTTCAGAAAATTTTGATTCTTAATTTTAAAATGCAAGAGAGAGAAATGGCAGATATTACATATCAAAACAATAACATATAATAAAACAAATGAAAAATAATAATATAATTTAAAAAATTTTAAATTCAAAATACTAAAAAAGTTTAATTGTTTACTTATGAAGTTAATTACTTAAATAACTTTTTGACTGAATACTAAAAAATAACAATATAGTTTAAGAAAATGCAGTTAATTCATATAAATTAATCTATAATTATCATTTATTTAGATTATTAAAAAGTATTAACTTATTTTTTATCATTTGGGAAAAATCGATTATAAATTACAACATTTATCCTAAAGGGATACTATAAAATATTTGTATTACATTCAAGAACATGCTCATTATCAAGGTTATTGCATGTTTTGGCTGCGTGATTTCATTCATTAATATGTCTTGTTTTAATATTTTATTTTAAGAATCTAACAATCAATAACAATTTAATAATTAACAATTTTCAAGATTAATTTCCATAAAGTGAGTTCCACACCATAATACACTGGTGCCAATACGATCTTCATACAATCATATCCAAATAGCAACTGTGCTAGATTCTCCATCGAATAGGGAAGATGTGCTTCTCATTCCCTTTTTAGGGATTTACTGTGGCTGAGTTGCCACAAAGGTAAATTTCTACCATTTCCTAAAGAAGTCCTGGTCCTTTTATCTTTATTTTCTTAGAATAATCCAAAATAAATAAAAAAAATAATGGAGAATAATTTAATCCAAGTAATTTATATTCACAATGATAAATACTTTTAGAATAAAAAATAGTGAAATTTTTGTTAAAACTACACAACAATTAAAACTAAACAATGAGGCATTAGTAAAAAATAATTCTTTAATATTTGAATAAAATTTCTTCTATTTCTCTATTAGTATGGCATATGTTCTAAAAAATCAACTAATGCCTACATAATTTTTAACTTATAATAACCAAAATTTTAGTTATTGTTATATTGGGAAAAAAAAAACTCAGTGAGTGATAAATTCAGAAGAAAAGTATAAACACAAAATAATTTGCATACATTTGAATGGAAATTACAAAATTAGATTTTTCTTTAGAACTGACATTTTTCAGAGAAAACTTTATGTATATAAAATTCACTTTAATTTTCAATAAATTAAATTTTCTTTTTCTTAAATTGTTCTTTATGCATATATTAAAACTAAATTTTATAAGTTATTTATCCAATTAAAATGACTGAAATCTCACTTTTAGAAGACAGACTTGGTTTACCAATCAATAATCAATCACTAATTTGCTCAGGTGGACCAATACAATATTCAAAGGACTGATACTAATGTTACAAATTCAATACATATAATTAATATATAAGTTGTTTTTTTAAAAATTGCAAAATATTTTTAAAGAGTTTTTAATAAATTTTAATAATAATTTTATGTTTTAAACATTTTCCCTAACCTTTTAACTTAGTTTCCTTAGGATAAAAATTCAATGGAAAAAATCAAAAATTTACATTTCTACTATTATTAATCAAAGAGAAAGCAATGATAATGGTGATAATGGAATTGCAGCAAGAAATTTATTTTTGTGAGCTAGAAAAATAATTTGTAATTTATCGCAAATTTTTCAATACATTTTCAAAGACTTTTTTCAATAACACGTAAAAAACTTTTTTAATTGCAACATGCAAGATAGGTTTTATGGCCCAGATCTTCACTAGTTGTATTTATTGTCAACTATTTTCTTATCGTTGTAATTATTACATTTCAAAATTTCTCTTCAGTTAATATTTTTTATAATATTGTCTCTAAGGCTTGACACACATGGCCATGTATTTAGATTTCAGTTAATTTTTATGAGTTTAAGTTCTATGCTTTATAGCGAAATTAAATTATATTAATTATATCGGAAGGAAACAATATTATTTAAATTATTTTAGAAATGTGTGGATTGAAAAAGAATCAATAAATGTCTTTATTTATGAGTAAATAAAAAATAAATTAAGAAATTTATAGGGAATATAAAGCTAGCACAGGGAAAGATAATTACTCTCACAATGATTAAAATTTTGCCTCAAGTTTTTAATTGACAAAGACAACAGACACAAAGCAAAGTAAAATTAAGAATAAGAGAAATGAAAATTCATGAAAGAATATATTCAGAACAGAAACACATCAATCGCCTCCTCTAAAATTTCAAAGAGTTAATAAAGCTTTCTTCACCAAATAAACCAAATTAAGAAAAATATATTAACAATCTTACAGAACAAAATTGTGTCATATTTGTCTTAACAAAAAAAAAAAAACAAATCAATTCAAATATATTGTGTCAAATATGATAAAAATATCTGTAGTGAATACAAAAACACCACCATTTATTAAAAAATATGTAAATTATTAGTATTTTTATAGTCTTTTACTTTTAATATAAGTCTAATATTTGTTTGTTTGTTTGTTTTTTTAGCAGAAATTGCATTTAGTGTGGTAAAAGTAATCGTGTCAGTTTTATTTAACTTGTGCTGCACACAATCTAGGAATCATAAACTAGTGCATTCTCATACATATAATTTAAGTATGCTTTTCCTGTGGTAAAAGAAATTTTTAGAAGAATAAAGCATTTTGATCTAGAAAGTATGGTTCTTCTTTTTTTTAAAAGGAGCTTCTTATAAACAATTTCAAAGTTCATTAATATATAAGACAAACTATATAATCAGTCAGTGATACTATTCAAACTTAAAATATATAAACTTAACTCAATTCTACACAATATAGAAAAATATCAAAATCAATGTATACCTTAGATATAGCCTCATTACTACCCTTGACGTATAAAATATGATCCCTTGTATTAACACTAAAGGAAGTAGCATCACAAATTTCTTTCAAATTACTCAGATCATGACCATATTTCTTTAACAATGTTTTTAGCACTCCAGGTTTACCATTTTCGGGCATAAGAGAGATTTCTGCCATATTTTCTTCTTCCAGCTTTTCTAAGAAATTATTTACTTCTATCTTAACTAAATTACATACAGCTTCATTTCCAAAAACAGTTATAACTTTTTTATGGATATTTATATCCAAATAGCAATCAGGTTTGTTGTCTGAAATTCCTTTAAGAAATTCTTGACCAGGTTTAGAAAATAATTTTTCCCACTTTTCATAATCTTCACATTGAATTTGATCCCCCAATAAAGAGTTCAATATAGCTTTTCTTGCATCAGTTATATCTGAGACATTATTGCTAGTGATTTGAATTTGAACATTACTCTCTCCTTTAGGAACTACAGTGATTTCTAGAGTTTTGTCAGCAACTGAATTACTTTTGAAAAATTCTAAGGCATCTTCAATTTGTTTTTTAATAACTGAAAATATTTCCAATTTACAATACAAAAATGTTTGTAGCATAGGTTTCATGCGCAAGCCCGTCATATCAGAAACTTTTTGATTTTTGAGAATTGTCACAGCCATTTCACCATCATGACAATTTTGGAAATAAACAAATGCATGCCATTTAGTATCTTTAGGTGAAGGTTTTTTAATATCCACACTTAATTTATCTTTTGATGTAAATTGAGCAAATAAATTGAATATTTTTTGTTTTGTAGATTCCACTTCATAACTTGTGACCTCACTTCCAGCATCTCTAGTAACAATGCATTTGTTAATTTTATATTCACCAATCATGTGCGAATTAAGGAATTCTTTAAAATCATGCAGTTCTGTATCTAAGGGTAAACCTGATATCCTAATGTCTTGTGTTTTTTTACTCAATGAAAATTTCAAGATAGAGTTTTGATATGAAATTGTTCTTCGTTGAAACAAACTTAAAACTTCTGTAACAGAAGACGAAGGTTCTATGGTTATAAATGCAATCCCATTACATTTTCGTCTCAAAAATGATACAAATATTTTATATTGATTAGCTCTATCATCAAAAACATTATTTTTTACAATTTTTTGTAAACTAAAAGATTCATCATTTTGGAATAATTGTAATGCTAATTTTGCTTGAATAGGACTTTCAAAAGTAACTTTACAGTAATGTTTAAATTCATATACTGTAGATACTGTTCCACATGTTTGCAGTTTTTCAACTACTGTTGTTATAGGAGTTTCATTTTTTAATACAACTTTCAAATCTCGAAATTCACCAGGCAATATAACATCTTTGATTTCAGCACCAGCTGAAACTACAGCATACATGTTACAATAAAGAATAATTTCTTTTTCCTCTGCCAACAGTGAATCTTGAGCAGTTTTAATAAGAGGACAAAATAAAGATTGAACTATTTCTTCTTTTGACTGTGGAGCAAAAATTCTGATTTCACCTTTTGAAATATTTGCATCAACAATTACTGAATCACTATCTATCAGTTGTTTTAATTTGCTTTCCAGATTTCTCTTTTGAATACCTTGTTTACCAATGATATCACGAAGAATTATAGTTCTTCCCACAGGAGCAATGCTATAAGTGTGCAAAGGTAAAGTTTCTAAATCAGCTAAACTTAAATCAATTCCATATAATGATTCAGCTTCCAAAATAACTTCATTACTTACAGGACTTACATTTATTAAATATGTTTTATCAGTTCTCAGAATTGAATCATATATTAAAAATTGAGGTCTCCAATTACCAAAGGTATACAAAGATGAAGATGGATGAATAAGAAGGTTACCTGAAATATTTACTGAATAATATCCAAACTTGGGATGCCCAGAATAAACACACAAATTTTGATAGAAACTATAATAGATAATTTTCAAAAGTGTCTCATTTACAGATTCCTCTTTAAATTTTGAAATAATCTTAATTTTGAGTTCCTTATCAAGGATATAAATTATTTCATTCACTAAATCTTGAACAGATCGTAATGATCGAGCATTAATGCAATTTAATACACACCATTTATTTTTCGCCTGTTTTGGAAGACTAACCCATTCTTTATAAATATCAAAATAAGTAATAAAATCACTTTCACTTTGGCAAAATCTCATTTTCTTGAGATCAGCTTCAGATTTATTTTCAGAAGTTCGAAAAAATATGCTTCTTGAAACAGTAACTAATGCAGACAAAACAACAGCTTCGAATGCAACAGAATTTTCAATGCCTTTAAATATCAAATGACTTAATCTTGGCTCTACAGGTAAATAGGACATTTTTTTACCTAGATCAGTCAAGGAAAAGTCATCTTGAACAGCTTGTAACTTTAAAAGTTGTGTCATTGCTGATTCTAAGGCTTCAGGTGAAGGAGACTGAACAAAATCAAATTGAATAGGATTTTTCACTCCAATTTTCATTAATTTTAACAAAGCATTGCCTAAATTACAACGTAAAATTTCTGGATCAGAATTTTTTACCATTTTTTTATAGTTTGATTCACTATATAAATGGTAGCATTTACCAATTTGAGTTCTGCCAGCACGTCCTCTTCGTTGTTGAGAAGAGCTCTGACTAACAAAATTAACACACATTACATTCATATTTCTAATTGAATCATACTGAGATTCTTTTACTAACCCACAATCAACAACATATTTAATACCAGGTACAGTAATAGAAGTTTCAGCACAATTTGTAGCAAAAACTACTTTACGCTTGCCAGAAGGTAATCGCTCAAATACTTTTTGTTGCTCTGTGACATCTAATTTCCCATGTAATTGGAGAATTAAAATATTTTTCAGTTTATCAGATAATTTTTCAGTTAAAACCTTCATTGCTTTTTCTGTCTCAAATGGAGTTGTCAGGAATACCAAAACATCTCCTTCAGGTTCTTGATTTAAAATACTAATAACAGTATCCATAGTCTTTTTAAAATAATCCCAACCTAACTTTACATCATAATCCAACCACACATCTTCAACCGGAAATGTTCTTCCACTTACATCTAAAACACATTCAGTTGATAGACAAAAATAATTGAGAAACACTGATGTATCAATTGTTGCTGAGGTAATTATAAGTTTTAAATCTGGTCTACTTTTAAGACAACTTTTAATTATCCCTAATAAAAGATCAGTGTAAACAGTTCTCTCATGTGCTTCATCTATAATAACACAAGAAATATTTTTCAACCCATCACTGACAAGCATTTTTAACATTGTGATATCAGTAACATACATAATACCTGTATTTGAAGACTTTTTGCTAGCAATACCAGTCTGATATCCAACAATATCACCGAGACTGCAGCCAATTTGTGAACTAACATGTTTTGCAAGGGAAATAGCAGCTATTTTACGTGGTTGAGTGCATATAATCAAACCTTCTTTCTTATTCATAAATTGTTCTCTCCATAAATATTGTACTAATTGAGTACTTTTTCCAGACCCTGTTTCAGCACGTACAATAATAACTTGATGTTTCTTTACTTTTTTTAAAATTAAATTTTTCTTAGCATAAATGGGTAAAAAAGAAGAAAAAGAATTACATTCACGTGAATAATCTCGCAATATTAATTCTAGTTCTTTATCAATTGTATCTGAAGTAACATCCAAGCTTTTAATTTTATCAATAGTGCTTGAAGAAAAATTTAAGAAATTTACTTTTTGATCATTAAGTTCATTAAATTTCTCACTGACAACTTCACTTGCACCTTGAACAGAAGTAGAAGAAATAGATTTCAAATCTGATGAAAATTCTTTATGCTTCTTCAAACATAAATCCTTTTTTGATTCTACTACACGAATATGTTCTTCCACTTTTTGTTTGTTTATTTCTTGAACTTGAGTAAATGGATTTAAATTAACTGATAAATCATCTTGTTTGATTAATTTTAAAAATTTTGGAGAAGAGGGATTATTTTTCTGTTGCTTTTGAAGAATCTTTTTAGCTTTCTGAGCTTTACTAAGACTTTTAAAGTTAGCTAAGAAGTAACTACTTCTATCTTCCCATATTAGGTCAAATTCATTTGTTTCCCAAAGTTTTTCAAAAAATATCTTCCAATAGAATTCATCACCTAATTCTTTATTAACACAAACACATAAAGTAGCTCCTTTAACAGTGGAATTTTCTTTGACAACAGTAGAGCCTTTTTGTTCACTGGATATTTTTTGTTTTTTTTCTAAATTCTTTTTCTCATTAGCATTATTATTATTCAAAGTTTTCATCATTAAAACAGCATCTGTTTCTGAGCACAAAATCTGAAGGTTACTTCCAATAATTGGACGGCTTTTAAACAACAAAAGAGCTTTTTCACGAATGCTTTCATCCTGAAAAATAACATCTGCACTTTTTCCGTCAATAACTTTTATTCTATAATTTATTCCTTTGAGACGATCATTTACAAAACTCTTGATCTTTTTTGTCTTCATTTCTTCCGGGAAGTTTGTTAGAGTAATTAAGTAGCATTTTCTCTTTTCAGTAGCCCTCACTGGCAAATCTTTAATAAAATCTTCATAAAAACAACATTCATCAGCAGTGGCAATTAAGGAGTGTCTAGCATTATTCTTGCAAATCAAATATATTACAACATGATATTTATATTTTAAATTATTTAACGTATTTGCAAAATCTGAGTCCCCAGAGATTAGAACAACAGCTCGATCACGAGCTCCAGAGCTTTTTTCAGGAAAACATTGCAGCATTGACTTGATTTTAGCATCAGCAGCATTTTTACTAACAAAACTAACATGTGTCATACTCACTTCTGAAGCATTTAGTTCCTCCACAATTGTTTCATTTAACTTTGTAACATCACATACAGCAATGAATTCAAATTCATATCGATCTCCACGATATGTTTCACGGACACGTTTCACAAAATCAGTGGGAGATTTTTGATGAGGAACAGGACAATTCTCTATATCCCAATAATATGATATCAATTTATCATTATTTAAAGTATTAGATAATGTTGAAGCAGATTCAAATAAAGATATACCACTATCTTTTAAGTTGGAAGTTGTGGAAACTTCACTTGTAACTTCACTTTCATCAGAACTTTGCTCAGCAGCATCGTCTGAAATAGTTGTAGTCCAAATACTTTCAGCTGAAGAACATCGAGACAATGAAACACTATCTTCATCAGAATGGACAGAATCACTTTTCTCAGGAGTGTTAGGTAAAATACGTTGAAAAGATAATAAAGGTGCAGCATTGGTAGTAGGCGTTTTCTTATTTCTTCTGTAACGTTGACGCTTTTGCCTTGTATCAGTTTTTCTAACTTGCTTTTCTCCACTTTGAGATTGATTTGAACCAATTGCAGGTTTATTTTTCTTTGATTTATAAATAGGAGTCCTAACTTGTGAAGAACTTTGTTCTGTATTCTGAGAATATGAGTCCATGCCTTGATTTCTATTTGGAGAATAAGCTGCAAAATTAACACGGTTGGAAGAATGTTCATTTGATTGCTCATAGTAATTAGAGTTCTGAGCAATACTTTTGTTAAAGAACTGTTCTGATCGTACCATCTGCTTGTTTTGAACAGGATGAACAATATTTTGTGGTTTTGGATAACAGGCTCTAACCATTTGACAAGGTGCTATATAATCCAATCCAGGGGAATGATTTAAATTAGTTGCACCTCTTTGTCCAAAGTTAGGTTTATGGAAGTTGCTTTGATTTGCCCTATTAGCTTGGGATCTAAAATTACTTGCATCAGCTCGATTAGACTCCTGATTACCAGAAAATATTCGTATTTGAGTTGGAGTTGTTAACTTTGTATTCGGGTTAGAAAAATTATTTTGAAATCCAGAACTACCTCTATGATTCCCTGTGAAATTTCCTCTGGGATTCCCTCGAGGATTACCTCTGGCATTACCCCTGGAATTACCTCTAGTATTACCCCTAAAATTACCTCTAGTGTTACCCCTAAAATTACCTCTGCCTTGATTTGCATTATCAGTTTTTTGCTTATTTGTATTACCATGAAATGTAGTATTACTTTGCTCAATAGATGTATTTTGAATACTAAGTGAAATATGGGATAAAGCTGTTGCTGCAAGCTGTAATATACCTGGTGGGCCAGATTGTTTAGAAAATAAATTACTGGTTGCATTGATGAGTTGTTGTGTATTATTTACACCAATTTGAATGGAGGTTTTTTTCTCAGAAATAGTTTGTTTATGCATCTGTTTTGAAATATTTTTCTCTTGTTGATGCTGTTGATTGGTATTTTTAGAAACATTTTTCTCAACAATTGCTTCCTTTTTCCCACTGGAATTTGGATTCTTTGATTTTCCTTGATTTTTATTTGGATTGCCCCCACCCTGGTCCTTTTTCCCAGTTGACTTAGTATCTTGGTTTCCTTTGCCATGATTCCCCTTCCCTTGTCCAGGATTTTTCTTATGTTGATCTTTTGATGACATCCTAAAAAGAAAATTTTAAGAAAATAAATTAAAATATTATTGCAAAATTTGTGATTAACTGATAAAACTTAACGTTTAAAGATTAATAACATAAAATTAATAGAAATTTATTGTTATAAACAAACATTTATATTTCTAGATACACTTTTTTATATAAAGTAAATATTAAAAATGATAATAAAGTAAAAAAGAATAAAAGAACTATGGATTTCTGTATCACAACCTCTCATAAAATGCAAATAAAAATTTACAAATATAACTATAACGATAAAAATAATCCCATGTAATATGCATAAGATTAATTTAAAACTTCGGTGCACAAAAAAGACTGGTTGTACTTTCTGGTGTTAATCCCCCAATGAAACAGTTCCAAAGAAACAAAATCCAGGCACAAAAGCGTACCAAAACCTTTTCGTTAGTGGAAGTGGAGTTGCCAATAGGAGCATATAGATCACAGTTGGGAAGCCAGAAATTTTTATTGAAACTCAAAGGTGCAATTTAAGGAGCAGGTTGAGATTGCTCAGGAGATGGGAGAAACCAAAAGAGTTAGGTATGAGGCTCCGACCCTTTGTCTCAGTAGTACTGCGACCAAGAAACCCAGTGAGGATCATCAACTTTATATTTTTCTAAAGCTCTTAAATGTTTGAAAATAGCCACTGTGAAAGGTGGATTTCCATCTATTAAACTTACTAAGGAGGATGTTATATCCATTTAGCTGGAGATCCTTACTAAGATGGATCAGGTCTCCGAGGGATACGAGGGTCACTCTGAAATTTTTGAGATAAAACTAGGTTTTTAATTATACTTACAAAATTTTAGGTGTGTTCAAAGTAGTCTCTTCCAGCATCAATGCACTTTTGTAGACGAATTTTCCACAGATTAAATGGCTCAAGCCATTCATTTTTTCGAATAGAGGGAAAAATGCATTTATAGCCACATCAATCTCTTCTTCTGAATGAAAACAACGTCCATGTAAGTTCTTTTTTAGATTAAAGAATAACTAAAAGTCGCACATAGTTAGATCAGGTGAATACGGCGGATGTTCGATCACTTTAATTTGTTTTTGTTTAAGAAATTCAACTGTCAATCCGGCTGTATGTGAAGATGCATTGTCATTGTGAAGCATTAGTCCTCTAACATTCAGTTCTTGTAGAATTTCTGGAAGATATTTAGTGGTATACCAGTTTGCTGTTACTGTCTTCTGTCCTTCCAACTTGATGGCTTTGACCAATCCCGTACTTCTGAAGAAAACGGCATACATCACTTTCTTCAGTGCGCGTTGTTTTTTCACCATTGTTGGCGTGGGATCATCTTCAAAGACCCATACTTTGCTTTCTTGACATGTTGGAACATCAAAAAATGGTATGTACGTTTCATCACCTGTTACAATTTTAGAAATGATGCGGTGGCCACCATCATTCAGCACATTAAGAGTTTCTTTACTGATTCTGACACGCTCCTCTTTTTGATGCTCAGTTAGATTATGGGGAACCCAACGGCAAACTACTTTTTTCATAAGTAATTCTTCATGAATGATTTTGTGTATGGCTGAAGATCCAATGTTAAGTTCCTTCTGTATCATTTGATAGGCACAGCGATTATCATACATTAACATTTTTCGTATGGCAGATACATTATCCGGGATTACTGCCGATGGTGGCCTTCCTGTGTGTTCTTCATCCTGAAGAAAATTGCGCCTTCTACTAAATTCTCTAAACCTTCTAATTACAGTAGCACAAGCTGGAGATTCATCACCAAATGCTAATTGCAACCGTTGAACGCATTCTTCTTGATTTAATCCTGCTTTGAAATCGTAGAAAATCATAGCGCGAAAATGTTTTCGCGTCTACTCCATTTTCTCTTCTGTTTAAAATTTATTCCACACTAAACAAGTTAAAGTAAGTCAGTAAAAAATTGTCTTTTGTGTTAAAATACTTTGACCTTTAAAATTAAACCGTTATTTTTATTTTGTAAATTCTCGTCTGCGCGTATCTCAAAGATTTCAGAGTAACCCTCGTATCATTTGTCAAAGGTTTTTAGCTTCAGTTTAGTACCTAGAGCACTAATCCTCCTATGTGGCAACTTTGAAATCGTGAAATAGATTGTTTCTTATGGTAATAAGTGCATATTCAGGAGTGAGAAATTCAAAGTTCTGGATTTTAATATACTCCTTATAGAGGTAAAAGTGGCCTTTAAAATGAAGAATAATCATATATATGATCACTTCGCCCTTCTGAAATGGCTTAATAGACTCAACTCAGAGTTGAAGTCATTAGAATGATGTACTCTGGTGCAGAAATTTGTAGGCACATTCTATTATACAGATCTCTGAAGTTGATATATAATAAGAAGCGAAGAAATCAAGAGGGCAGTTTATGAAACCTATTCAAGTTTAGACAAGGAAATTTTTAAATAGATTTTAAAATCCACAGAAAACTAAATCTTAGAAGAGATGGAAGTATTGCCAGATAATAAAGAAACTTTCTCTTACATTATTTTTTAATAAATGGTGGCCACTGGGTGATTAACCCTTCACTACAACAAGGCTGGAAATTACTATTCATTTATAGTTACCTGGTAGGCACCTGTGAAGCAAATCACAGATGTGACTAGCACTACTTATGCCATACCACCACAAACTTGCAGACTTCCTCTAAAGTAAATTCTCTTCTATTTCTAGTAAGGACAGTGAATTAGTTAGAACTGAAGAACTGAAATTAGAAACTCTTGATAAAACTCTGCAGACTAACTTTTCAATACTTGAGAAGGAGATAGAAAAGGCTTTGAATGAAATTTTAGTAAGTGACTCTCTTATTTGTAGTCATGAGCAGCAATGCTCCCTCTTAGCTTTTTTGGATGTCATAATGGTAAACATCAAATCAGCTCAAATCAACTTTCATCATAGTCAATCAGATTCACCTATTCTTTGCAAGATGACTACAGGAGAGGTTGACATTGCATTAATTCAAGAGTTATGGAGCTACAATGGTTGCTTTGCAGAACATATTCATAGTTTTAACATCTTTAATAGAAATGTTTTTTTTTAAAACAAATTTTTTAAAAAACCAAAAAATTTGTTGCAAACAAGCTTGTATAGCTGTTTGCAACAAATTAAATACCTTTATTTTGGATAATTACCTAAATGGAAGAATATAGCTAAAAAAAGACCCTGTTTATTGAAGGAATCAAAGATGAAATTTTTGTCTTCATATCTTACTTTTGAAAAAAAAAATTCAAGGCAACAAAAAAAGACATACAAATTGTAAGTCTTTTAGCTCATAGCAATTTAACTAAGAAAATCAACATAGGATGTGATGCAAATGTTCCCTAAACCATGTAGGGAAATAGTGATTGCAACAAATGCGGTGAGGATCTTTTGGAATACATTAATAAAGGTAATGAACATACTTTTATTACTATATACTGAAGTAATTGATCTCACTTTATATAATAGAAAGAGTGTGGACTTAGTTAGAAAGTGTCAGATAAAGTAAGCTTAACTGGCAGCCAATATATTAGCTTTTCAATTTCAGGGACAAATGGACAAGAGGTGGTAGATAAAAATAAAAAAACATTAATTAGGGTTCCTAGACCTGAAGTTCTGGTCTGGGAAAGATGACTTTAAAAAGTTGTTTCCAGTAGCAGATTCAGAGTTGACTGTTGAATCAGTTAAAACATTCAGCTATTAGGTGGGCTACCATTCTCCAAGCATACTATCAAGATAGTGGGGTCAATAATACTTTTCGCCAAGATTAGTTCCTTAGTAGTTTAAAAAGCTAAGAAAATCAAGGAGATAATGTAAAAAGCTCTTTCACAGAACTAAGAAAAATAGTGAACAGAAGAAATGTAAGCTGGTACTGACCATTTGTTATAAAGCTATCAAGAATTATAAGAAATTTCTGTACTGATATTGAGACTGTTTCTAGTGTCATCTTGAGGACTAATTTACGAGGGAGATGTCTATCAGCTTATGCCACACAAAGAAACCAAAATGTCTGTAGTTTACTTAGTGAATGTTCAGTTTAGAAATTTTTATTAGTCTTTGTTGCAAATCTTTATCACTGAAACAAAATTTCTAAGTAATTTTTACTTAAAATCAGTTATTAGGATTAAAAATAAGACTATCAAATAATATTAATTTTCTAAAATAAAGACTATTTTCCTCTCTTAAACAGGATTTTTCTATGATAAAAAGATAATTACAAATTATGAAATAATGAGCAAATTAGGCTCACTAGTGCCTAGTAGTAAGGCAGCAATTTACTACAAAGAATGTCTGGTATAGAGCTCAATCATAGCTACTGGTGTACAAGGAGAGATGGATATTGTGCTACTGCATGCATGTCTATTAAGATGGGTACTTGGGAGTATTCTCCCCTTTAACATGTGAATATAGACTACTATCAATGAAAAACCTTCTGAAGACAATTTATGAGAGAGACATAAAATGTTTTACAACAGTCTATGGCTCATAGGCTGCCCACTGTGAGGTGACAAAATTAGAATAAAGGATAAAATTACTTAGACATATTAAAGAAACTTGATGTATAGGATTTACAAATTCATGAAACTAGCAAAATTATTTGTTCCTACTCAAAATAATATTTTAAATTTTTCTTGGCACTTTATTATTTATATCCAAAACTTCTGACTGTAAATGAAATTTAAAAAAATAATAAATCACAGGAGTTATACATTTCAATTATAGATATATAATTATGCTTCATTATTCAAATCAGACATGATTCTTGAAAAATTGCAATATTCGCTCGTATAAGATTAGTAAGCAGAACTTGACTCGTGAAAATAAATGAAACTATCACATTTACACATACAAATAAAAATGACAGTGGTAATTCAACATTTTAATACTTGCTTATAACCACTTGAATGTGATTTATTGAAACTCACTTATGTCTTTTTGATGCATTGAAGCTTAAAATATTTCATTGGTCAAACATTTTTCAGTTAATTTAAACATAATTGTATTATATTGTTATATAAACTAAAATTTAACCTTCATAACCTTCCCAAGAAACCTGTACTGATGCACAAATACAATTAGTTCCAATTATTATTAAAAATAATCCTCTTGTTAACTAGTATAATGAATAAGTATAATTTATCCTTTTGTTGTCTTTTGAAACTAAGATTGCTAGTAATTTCAAGCTAACAATGTGCATCAAATTTCCTGTTTATTCTAGAATTCAGTGAAACATCTACATAAACAATTCAACATTGATATTTACTTCTGATATATTAAGATACCTACTATGATCATTGTTTATTGTTTTACTCATTTATGAAACAAACATTATAAATAACAAGGTTATGCTTTTTCATCTTATGATTTTCTAAAATTAAATTTTAACTAATAAACTCTGACACTAATCTAAGAATCCTAATTTACAATAAGATTTTCCTAACAGGAGAAATAAAATAATTTTAAAATAAAATAAATAATTTAAGACACAAGAATGAGTAATTTTTTAATAGCTGAAAACATTAATACAAAATTAATGTTGCAGAAATTAGATGAAAAAATTTCTTGTAAATCACAGTTTATATTTAAAAAATATATATTATATGATTAACTACTACTTTAGTCAATACCATTAAAAAATATTTATTAATCAATCAAGATAAATTAGATATTTTATTTTATAAATATCTATGAAGAAGCAAATTTAATTAATATGTCTATGAAAATATTTTACTAATTTAAATTACAAAACATTTATATTTCAATGAAGGGAGAAAAGTTTAAAAAAATTGAATATATGACTCTTCGTTAAATATTTAATTATTAGAATATTAATGTTAACAATAAAACATTAAAATGTCTATGGCTCCTATTATCTTTCTTTGAAAGACAAATTTTCACACAGAATGAACATTTCAGAACAGTAGGACATTTTAAATATTTCAATATTTGTTACCAACAACTGATGCAAACAAAATATGAAATTATTCTATCCAAAACATTTAATATAAAAACACATTTATATAGATTCTCAGCATTCTGAATAAAAATTTCAACTGTACTCTACATGTCGATATATTACAATTATTTAACTCGTGAAATGTAAATAAAATTTTACATTATTTTCAGTAATTTTAAAAATGTAAGCTTTTTTTAAACATACACAATGATAATGAAATATTTACAACAGTAATTTACAAATTTTTTTCTTCCCGTTATGATAATTACCAAACACAGGTATAATGGAAAAGTACCTAATCTATTGACTATCAACTTACTGAATATTGTGTAGAAATATTTGATATAAATGCATTTAAATTTACTATGAATTGTAATATTTTTTAATTAGAAACTCATGTTTTCATAAAAATGTGTATATTATATACATTATTAATTAACTTTTATGACCTGACTTTGTCTGAGGTAGAGTGTATTTACACAGACCCTTCTTCCAAGTGGACAACACTGCCCAATTTATTAAAATTAGAGTTTTCATAAAAATGTATTTCATTTGTATTATTCATTTTGTTTCATTGCTGGTTTGTCTCTCTCTAGATTGCATGATGTGCAGTTATTTCATATTTTTTTCTAATATATAATTTTTGTCAAATTAGTTTCTGATTATTATCTTTGCAATAATTCTGTAATTAATAATTATAAAGAAATAATTAAAAATTTGAAATCTAAAATTGCACCAGATTGGTATGTGTTTAGAGTTTAAATGAGATAATGATTTAGATAATCATATGTTGCACCAAGAGACTTAATTTAGGTTGACAAGTTAATTTTGCAGTTCTTGGTATGAAAATTTGAAATCGTGGCAAACCAGTAGCAGCTTGTGCAATTTTATCTAACCTTTTGGTAAAAAAACTTCTGTTATAATGCAATATATGCATACATACAATATGAGAAAAAAAATTATTGACAAATGATAAAAATAATTAAAACTATAGATAAAGAATCAATTCTTTCCTCAATTTTCACTACATTATAAAGCTTTAATTAAATGAAAAATATTTATTTCCAAGAATGCATATTTTATTTACACTGTCAAACACATAAAGTAATATTAACCACATTAGGTATATTGTAGAAAGAAGGTTGTAAAAAAAAGAACAGTGCATTTAAATCTAATTTTTTCATCATTGGAATATATTTTGTTTAGAAATAATAAATTACTTTAAAATTTATAAAAAATATTGACTGTATGGATTTATATTACCATGTAAGAATGATCTTACTTATTTGTATCTCAAACACTGTTTCAAGAAAGTGCTTAAATTTATAATGTAGCATAATTTAGAAATTGTACTGAAAATACTTATTTTTGAAAAAACAAAACAGAAATTAATAAAACAGAATATCTAAATGAATATTTTGTAAAAGAAAATGCTAAGTTCAATAAATTAACTCATAACTTTGTTAACAAGCATGTGTTGATTGATTTCATTAAAATATAGTTTTTGATTTTTTCTTCCGGACTTGATTTAATTATTTTACTAAAAAAATGGCGTACTTATTGTCAATTCTAAAACTTAAAGCAATGATATACGGATAAAAGATGGTACATATAAATAATTGAAAACATCAATAAATAACTATTCAATCAATAAATAACTTTCAGGATTTATGCATTTTAGAAATTATGATAATCTGTATAACTAACATTTTGATAATATTAGCAACTTACTTTATGAAAAACAATTTTTTTTAGTAGTCAAATATTTTTAAAAAAATATAACCAATGAAACATTTTGCGTATAATTTAATTTTTTTTTCAAAAAATTTTCATTATGAATATAAATTTTTATTATAAATGAAAAATATGTTACTATAAAACTTTTAACGTTGCTAAAAATGGAATAATAATGTACTATACGCATACGAATTATTTTATCAGTTAAAAACGCTGACAGGATTATCAGAGTAAAAAATACTGATAACAATGTAACTGGTACTATGAATGAGTATATAAAAAGAACCATCAAATGTAACAGTGACATTATTAAGATTAGGATTTATGTTACCATATTATAATGATCTTACGTGTTTATATCTCTAAAACTATTTCAAGAAAATGCTCCATTTAAAGCATTATCAAAGATACTTATATATTTTAAGATACAAAACAAATAATTAAAAAGAAACTTGAAATTAAAATGAAATATAAATATCAGAAAAGCGGGAATTTTCCCGGTGTTCATTGACTTCACTTTAATTCTTTGAAGCAAATAATATTTAACCCATTGCAAACAAGTACAAAAGATTTGATTTTCCTAAGAACACCGTAAAATCTCGGCATAAATTTATACTTAGCTTTACGGAGGAGGAGACATATCATATCAAACGCACAAGATTCAATGGAAAAACCCCAGCTACGAACTGTCGATCGCCATTTTGATTAGAGAATAAAATGTTCTATACTGGATATTAATTTTACTCACCTCAAAGTTGATACGTTCTCTTGTCACACTGAAATCTTAACTTCACATTATAGTGACCAAATTTAAAAATAAAATGATAAATATTTGAGACAAATTCTTAAATCTAAATTTTTTTGTACATTGTTTTTACGAGCTTCTAATTTACTAACACTCTCGTTTTCACGAAGTGGGGCTAGTACCTATCCTGACAGTCCAGACATAATGATAGTTTTAATTCTCCATTTAAAAACTAAAATTTTGAAACATCTCTTTTTTGCAAACTTTTGATTCTAATAAATTGTTTACTTTTCGTTTTTTGTTTTTGTGATTTGTGTGATGTTTTTCAATTTTTTTATTTGATTACCTTTTATATAACATCTGAGAACTTGATTCATTCTTGAACACAACGAAGGGATCCGTACTAGAATTTTAAACATTATAGGAACAATAGAACAATTATGAGAACAATAACACATGAATATCAGGCATTTGGTGGGAAAAAAACTGTGGTGCCGAATTCAACTTAACTATTTTCCGTAAGTAAGGACACTGAAAAGGAAAAAAATTATTTTCTCCCCTCCGTACGTTCAAACATAAAAAGCGGGAAAACTCTTCAAAAGTTTGCACTCTCTTCTTCTGTAAATGGTTTTGTATCATTTGAAAAATTCAATTTATAAAGTTTCGTTTGTTAGGAAAGATTGGGTCGATTCCGTTTAGGTTTTGTCGCAATTGAAGAAACGAAGTTATTTATCAAAAAATGCCAAAAGAAACAGGACTCTTCTCGGAATGGACATTTTATGTGCAGCAGGAATAATCTTAAATCTCCACAAAAGACAATGGTATTTTTCCCAATCACCACAGAAGAAATGTAATTTTATAGGCAGGCCGCAAACTCGGTCGGTTGACAATCCGATTGAGACGCCGTCTTATAGTAAACAAATGCAGTCTCATCGATGTCTAAGTGTGACGTAGCTAAAATGTTGTATCTGACGTCATGGAAATCTTAAACCAATAAGAATTTGCTTACATTCCAATTCCATTATTTCGCATTCCGCAAATTCGAAGTTTTCACTGCATAATATTTGTTTTCTCGCTTCGATTATTTAATTTCTGCATATAAAATGGAGTTTTTAATTTCTGCATATAAAAGTTATTACCTAAAATATTTTCGATAAATAGTTTCTATAATTTATGAGAAAAATTAAACTTTCAAGTTGTGCTGAATTTTTATATATTTTTTTTGACACTTAGAAGAAAACCACTTATTTAAAATATTAAAAGAGTTTAAACACCTGTTAAATTAAAATTTGCACTTCAGAGGGAATCTCAAGTCAAAGAAGTATATAGCACATAACAATATTGCATTATGTAAGAAATTGTTTTTATAAGAATATCAGTTGGAATTGTACATATATGCTCAAATTAAAATATAAGGATTCAATTAAACAATAACTCTAAATTAAAAATAAAGGAATATAAATAACTTATTTAATTGCTGGTATTCTAATTATTATTAAGATTAAAAATTGCTTATAAATATATATTAAACTATATAATTTACTAATAATTATCATTCAATATTGTATTTTTTTTGTTTAAAAATGATGAAAAAATATAAACATGAAAAAAGAGCAAAGAGAAATTTTTTTGTAGAAATTGTACTTATTATTCAACATTAAATAGATTATTTTAATTACTTGAAATATCAATTGAGAATATTTCGAATTATAAAATATTTAGATGAGAATTATTAAATAAATATACACTACTGGCCATTAAAATTGCTACACCAAGAAGAAATGCAAATAACAGAACGATATTTATTGAACACAAACATTATAGTGGAAAGAACAAGTGATTATATTTACAAAAAATTAGGAGGTATAGATCTTGAGAAATCAGTATCCAGAGCAGCCACTTCTGGCTGCAATAACAGCATTTATCTACCTAGGCATGGAGTCAAAAACCGATTGCATGGCATGTACGGGGATCTCAGTCCATAAAGCTTCAACACTATGCTACAGTAGTTCATCGACAGTAGTGGATGGTGAGTGATGGCGTGCCAATCGCTCGGCAACCATTGATAATACGTTCTCAATTGGAGACAGATCAGGAGAACGTGCTGGCCAGGGTAACGGTCGAACCTGTTCTGTATCAAGGAAATTCAGAACAGTACAGGCAACATGCGGTCGTGCATTATCCTGTTGAAACAAAGCATTAGGGAGGCCTCGAAGATAGGGCAGAGCCACGGGCCTTAACACATCGGAAATATAACGGTTGCTGTTCAAAGTGCCGGTAATTCGAACAGGAGGTGATCGAGGCGTGTATCCAATGGCACCCCATACCATCACTCCAGCAGATGGGCCAGTATGGCGATGTTCAATGCAAGCTGGCAATGCGCGTTCTCCACGATGCCTCCAAACACGGATGCGGCCATCATGGTCCTGTATACAGAACCGAGATTCATCTGTAAAGATGACGCGATGCCATTCCCGCGTGCAGGTTCGTCGCTGATCACACCATTGAAGGCGCTCCTGTCTGTGACGCAGCGTCAATGGTAACCGAAGCCATGGTCACCGTGCAGACAATCCATGCTGCTTAAAACGTCGTCGAACTGTTCGAGCAGAAACTTGTTGCCTTGCAAATGACTCCATTTCTCGACTCAAGGTTCGTGACGTGGCTATACGATTCCTAGTGACCATGCGGATAAGATGTCTGTCTTCTCTGCTGTTAGTGATGGGGGGTCACTGAGATCCTGCATGACGTTTCGTATGATTTTCCTGAACCCATCGATTCCATATTCTGCTAACTGTCATGGGGTCTCGAACGACGCGAGCAGCAATATTGCGGTGCGATAAGCCACAATCCCGCTTGGCTATAATCCTTCCTTGATCAAAGTCAGACACGTTCTGATAGACATTTTTTCTTCCTACACGAGGCATTACAACAACTTTCTTTGCCAAAAACAACGTTGAAACGGAAATTAAATATGAGAAAACTGCTGTCAAATCTCTGGTTTTATACACATTGTAGAAGTCGCTACTATCGCCTGCTTTGTATGAATGCGCTGAAAATCTAATCATTTGCATATCACAGCAAGTACTACCTGTCATACAAATTTCACGTGTGTGGTGCGCCGCTTTCCTGGTGTAGCAATTTTAATGGCCAATAGTGTATATATATATATATATATATATATATATATATATATATATATATATATATATATATATATATATATATATATATATATATATATATATATATATATATATATATATATATATATATATATATATATATATATATCCCAAGTAACACAGAAATATTGGCCAATATTTTGAATGCCGATAAATGCCGAATGTTGATCTGTTGATATTGAATAATTTTATATAATATTTAAAAACTTATTCCATTCGGATAGTCTATAAATTGCATTTATTTGAATTATTTTTGAAGACTGTCATTTGAAACCCGTTTTTAAAACTTATTAACGTTAATGTTAATGTACGTTAATACATTTTCCCTAGAAATTCTTTGAATATTGAATAATATTGTATAATCTAACTTTTTTTTGCCGGCTGGCAGTTCTCAGAGGTCCCTGGATCTGGCGATCCTTTAACCTCATTAGATAGCTGGTTCTTGGTTGGTGAGCTATAATTTAAATCTGATTGGCTTAAAATGAGTTTGAAATTTTAATGGGTGGGACTGTGGTTATTTTATAAAATTTATTTCAGAATTTAGAAAGTTATTGTTGATTAATTTTTTATCTATGAGAAAAATATATATTTAAATTAAATTAAACTAATAGAATAATAAAGGAAATAGTTAAGTAATAAAATGAGAGAGATAAGAATATTTACATAAGAACAGGCAAAGGTATATACAAGAATTTATATACGCTATAATATTTTCAAGGTATAACTTGGTCTGCAATACAATATCTCTATTTTTTTATCTTTTTTTATATTTAATGTATTTACATATATATTAAATATATATATATATATATATATATATATATATATATATATATATATATATATATATATATATATATATATATATATATATATATATATATATATATATATTTGTTTTTATATATATTTAGTATGCACTCTTATTTTATCTTTTTAGTAATCTCTTTTTTTCCCTACAAAGAAGTAGTTATCAAAAAAAATTTTTTTATATATATAGTTTATTTCATGGTGGTTGGTGAGGAAACTTTGGACAATATCTGAGCAGTGAGCGAGGACGGAATCTGTTATGGGTACTTAGGTCATTATACGACGGAAGGCTAATTATTGTTTCGTTATTAGTTTTATCAATATTTTTAATTATGTTATACATTATTTTCGCGAAGAATTCTCTCAGGGTAGGGATTTTTAATTCTTGTCTGATTTTTTTATTTCTAATGAACCAGGGGGCCTTAACTGCCCATCTGAGGGCTTTATTTTGGAGAGTTTCCAGTTTTTTAATTTTACTATCATGGGTGTAACCCCAGATAGGGCAGGCATAGGAAATAAGTGGTCGAAGATATGCTTTATAAATGATCACTTTATTTTTCATGGAAAGTTTTGAATTCCAGTTGATAAGTGGGTATAATGTAGCTGTTTGCCGCTTAAATATATTAATAATTTGGATCAGATGGGGGTGCCATGTTAATTTTCTGTCGAAGGTTATTCCTAAATATTTACAGGTTTGTGACCATGGTATGATCTCGTTGTTGATCTTAATTCCACTGGGTGGAAGTAGTCTTTTTTTGTTAAAAATTATGGATACACTTTTATTTATATTAATAAGAATTTTCCATTTAACGAACCAGATCTCAAACTGTTCTAAATGTTTGTTGAGTGATTCTGTGATATATGATGTTTTCCTACCTTGTGCTAGTATAAATGTGGCGTCTGCAAAAAGGTGCAGGGAAGTTAGTGTTGATGTTTGAATGTCGTTCACATAGATAAGAAAGAGTTTTGGTCCCAATTTGGACCCTAGTGGCACGCCGGCTAAGATTTGTCTATGTGTTGAGTATGTAGTACCAAAGCGAACCTGGAACTTTCATCCCAAAAGATATGAAATTAGTATTTTAATGAGTGGGTCGGGTAGACCAATATTAATGAGTTTGTGTACAAGTCCACCAATCCAAACTCGATCAAAAGCTTTGGCAATATCAAGAGAAACTGCTCCTGTACTTTTTTTATGATGAAACCCCTGAGTGATGGTTTCAGTTACTCTTATAAGTTGATGCGTTGTTGAATGTGATTTTCTGAACCTGTGTTGTTCAGGGATAAGAATACTATTGTTTTCTAAAAATTCATCTAGTCTGTTTAGAATAATTGCTTCGGTTATTTTGCTTAGAGACGGCAATAGACTAATAGGTCTATAGCTCGAGGGAAGGTAGTTGTCTTGTTTTGATTTTAATATTGGTACTATTATTGCAATTTTCCATTTTTGAGGAAAATACGTTATTCTTAATATCTCGTTAATAAGCATCGTAATTTTGAATAATGTTTTGTTTGGAATTTTCTTTAACGTTTTGTTTGTTATTCCTTCAATTCCTGGGGATTTGTTATCCTTTAATTTCTTGATTATTGCCATTACTTCCGAAGGGGTGGTGCTTTGTATGACTTGTGTGTGTGGTCTGGAGAGAAATCTGAGTATGTTACTGGAAACCAGATCTTCGGTTCTGATGTCGTGTAGGTCATTAGTGGTGAACTGTGTTTCAAAAACGTCAGTAATTGCTTCTGTTTTTTGTTTGTCTGTGTATGCAATTGCATTTCGGCCTTGAATGGGCGGAAAATACTGTGGTTTCTTCTTGAACATACTGACGGCCTTCCAAATGGATCGGTCATGAGTATTTAAGGATTCTAATTTTTCTCTCCATTTCTGTGAATTGTATGAAATTACCTTGGCTCTAAATTCGTTATTCGCTTTATTACATTGATTTTTTATTTGGGGGTCTTTGCTAATTTGATATAGTTTCCTGAGTCTATTTCTATTTGCTTTCAAAATTCTGAGGTGGCGAGGTAGAAGGTGAGTGGGACGGGAGGAGAGAGGTTTTTCTGATTTGCGGTGTTCTGCCTCCAAGCGAATCATCTCATTTTCAATTTCATCTCCTGTATTTGTATTAATAATATTAAACGGGTTATTATTTAAAATTTGGTTGTATTTGATCCAATCCGTGTTATGAAGAGTGGGAGTATTAATCAAAGGAATATTAAAGTCAAACTGGACCATGACTGGATTATGATCCGAACTGAGTTACGTGATTGTGTAAATTTTAGTGTTATAATTAATTCCTCTGATGAGTGCAATATCAATTGTTGTTGCTGAATTAGAACTAAAATGCGTGGGTGTGTCAGGTGCATGGATTTTTAGTTCGGCTATATCAGCGAATTTTTTAATTATTTGACCTGTTTTGTTGTGTGATCTACAGTTCCATGCAGTGTGCTTGGCATTAAGATCTCCAAATATTAAAATATCATAGTTTGTTGTAAGCATTACTTCACACACACACACAAGATCTATGTTTATGTATTGATATTGTGGACATTTTATAATATCTTTCTACAATATTACCCTGCGAACATTATTAAATATTTTTAAATATTCTTGTATTAATTTGAAGTTTATTTGTAACGAAGTGAAGATAAATGAGCTGTGAATTTTGAATTCCTAATAAAGTGCATTTGTTTGTTTATTCTCACATCATTAACAGCGTAATTTGTTGTGTGCAATATTTTGTTATAATTTTAACTCCCTTCTTAAAACTGTTTTGCAAGAAATTGGCTCATCATGCCAGGTAGTAAATTTAAATCTTTTAAACGTAAAGCATGTAGGCAATTAGAAAATATAAAACGACAAGAACTTAATGAATTAATTGCCAATTCGCTTAATTCTTTCTATCACCGCACTGATTCACAAAATTGCGATTGTTGGTTCTCTAGTACAATTTATGTTTAATAGTTCACTTTTTGAAAACATTTTATTTATTCAATTATCTTTACTTAATTTAATATATTTTTAATTAATTATCTAACATTGTAATATATACTTAGGCTTAATTGCAAGAGTTTTTTTAATTCTCTCTAGAAATTTAGGCCTATAATAGATTAAATAATAAACTTGCTTTTTTTTTTCAATATTCTGAACAGAATGGTGTTCTTGTTGAAAGAAATTTTGGCCAAATATCGCTATTACTATTCTTCATATGTTTAATTTTAATGGAAAAAAATGCAGGTTATCAATATCTAATGTTGAAATAGATAATAGTTTTTCTAGTTAGGTAATAAGGTAGTCTTGGCATGTTTCATAATAAAATTTATAAATATATATTTTCATAATAAATGTTTGAAAAACATTTATATTTCATGAATATTTTATATCAGTCATTATTTTGATTGACATTAAAATGAATTTTTTATTGTCTTGCGTTTTATTGATACAAAAGAAATGTAGAGATCTGCCTTTCTTATCATTTACGTTTATCATTATTCTCCATTTTATGATTGCTAATATTTCTTTAAATTTCACTATTTTGACTAAAGCTCTTTTTCAATGAAGATTTTAAGTAAAAGTAATAGTTTCAATTAAATTACCTCCCTCTATTTAAGATCTTTATTAGTACCTTTTTTACTATATAATCGTTTATCGCTTGTTAAATTCATTAGTTGATCTGACAAACATTGATTTTAAGTATTTTATTTTGTCATGATTCTTTTCTGTATATTACATATATGAATATTTAAAGTAAATATTAACTTTTAATTTTTTTTTCATAGAAACTCAAATACTGTTAATAAATTAGAAGATCAATCTGTGGAAGAAAAGTTTTAGGATGCTGATGAATTTAATTCTGACTTCTCCAAACCAGACGAGACAAGCTACTCTGTTGATCAGTATGATGATTAGGCTCTCAATCAAAGTCCTCCATTATGTTAACAGATTCTGTTAATTTTTATAGCATTAATTATGAAAATGCAAGGCTTGAGATTATAAAAAATTCAAAAATTTCTCAAGTGTCATTAAAAGATGAATTGAAATTTTGGGCTATTAAGTATAAGGTACATCACAATGCGATAAGTAATTTGTTAAAAATATTGAAGCCTTATCATCGAGAACTTCCACTGGATAGTAGAATTTTGTTACAGACGTGTAGAGATTTAAATGTTATTCAGGCTTACAAAAGAGAATATTTTTAATTTGGAAATAAAACTTACTTAAAAAGTGTAGATTTGAAAACTCTTTGCCCTGATGATGTTGTTAATTTAAGTGTTAATACTGATGCGTTACATATCTCTAAAAGCACTAATTCTCAATTCTATCCCATTTTAGGATTGATTGTAACATCATATAAAGTATCTCCATTTATAATAGCCTGTTATCATGGGTCATCAAAACCAACTTGTATTAAATCTTTTTTAGAAGATTTTGTGTCTGAAATAAATTAATTAAAATCATTGGTCAGATTATTAGAAATGTATATAGAAGCTTCTCTACCAACAGATAAATCTTTTTCTTCATTTTCTCAAATAACATTGTCAGAATATTATTTAATGTTGAAATAGAATATTTTTCGCCATTCAAATACAATGTCAAATAAAATTGTCGCGGAATATTATTTAACGTCAAAATGGATTACCAAATAATATTATATAATACCAAACAATGTTATTTAATATTGAAATACGATAATATATAATATTATCTAGGTGGGGTGATTTTAATATTATATAATATTGTCGGGCAATATTTTATAATATTTATTTACAATATTGGCCGATTAACATTTGTTACTTGGGATATATATATATATATATATATATATATATATATATATATATATATATATATATATATATATATATATATATATATATGTATGTATGTATAGATAGATAGATATAGAAAATTTTATTTAGTAGATAGTATTATCTATTTAAGAAAAACATTAAATTAATAAACATAGCCACATTCATTATTATATATTTATAATCAATTAAATATATTAATATTTAATCATATAAATAAATTTTACATTAATTACATAAATTGAAAATAACAATACTTTAACAAAGGTTTAAATTTCTGTACTTGCATACTATTCCACTGGCTATAGACACAATAGAAAATGGTTTCAAAGTTGGGACTTATCAAATGTTGCAAAATAATATTTTTCTTAAAAAAATAGTACGTTTATAATAAGTTCTTCTTCCTCAAATGAAAACCTATTGTTAGTTGGACTTTCCATTTTATTTTCCACGCGGTAATAAAAATTTTGCAGCGAAAAACGTATATTGAAATTTGCGGTCTCGCGGAAAGTTGCCAGATATTTCGAACCTGCTCGAAATCTAGAAACGTCTCGCGCTCCACCCCTTTTCTGACGTAACTAAGACCTTAATAACGTCATTTGGTCTGATGCGATTCTCGCGAGACAAGTCTCATGTGATCATCTACGAATTTGCGGACTGCCATAGACACACCACCTAATCTCAATGATCTCTTGGCAACACACTCTTTTCCTCATCCTTGCCCTTTGCCTGAAAATGAAGGAACACATTTGTCATCACAGTAACGTGAAGAATTGAATGATCTTCCTGAAAAGTAAAAATGTTTTCAGTCAGAAGAAAAAGTATCGAAATGAAACTGGACAAAAGAAAAGTTGATGCAAAAAGATGAGACAAATATTTTATTCTCCTGGTGATAAATTCTGGGTAATATCACACCTTGTGAGTAACAAGCTGGAAAGAAAAACATCGAAATTTGCACCTCGTCGAGATGAACCATACATCATTTTAACGCAGCATTCTCCATCTACTTATGAAGTATCTAGCCTTAAAGATAGTTCTGTTTCGTTAAGAACGTATCATACATCCGCTTTAGGCAGGCAGCAAACCTGGTCACCGTCACCCAGACACGGTGGATGACTACCAGTTATCCACAAGCCATCCACAAAATGACGTCACATATGTCTAAATTGAGGTGGAGTTTTCCATCAAACGGTGTATTCAGCATGTTTAATTTTTTCCATTCACAACCGAGCGACTAGTGTATATTTACTTGATTTGCGCTGTTTGTATAAGAACATGGAATTCAAATTTTCTGTAGAAATTGAAGAATATTTCATTAAATATTTTAAAAGCAAGTTAAGTTTAATTGGTCAATATGTTTTAGAATTTTATTTTTTGTTTTATAATATATATTTATTTATTCAATTACATTTTTCAATAGATAATAGGTACTTGTGAAACCAACGTGATGATACTTATTTTAATAAAAATAAAAAAAATTACGATATAAAGGTCTTAATTGAAAAATTAGTAATAATTTCGAAAAACAATTCTCTGATAAAATTTCAAAAATTTTTAAGATCTATTTTTATTTATTTAAATCTTCTTCATTGAAATTGCTTTTTAAAATTAGAAAAATAATTTCAGTTTTAAATAAAAATTAACTACAAAACTTTTTTAATTTAAACTGCTATTAAAAACCTGTTGAAACTTTAATTTGTATATTATTGTTATACACTACTGGCCATTAAAATTGCTAAACCGGGAAAGCGGCACACCACACACGTGAAATTTGCATGACAGGTAGAACTTGCTGTGATATGCAAATGATTAAATTTTCAGCGCATTCATACAAAGCAGGCGACAGTAGCGACATTTACAATGTGTATAAAACCAGAGATTTGACAGCAGATTTCTCATACTCAATTTCCGTTTCAACGTTGTTTTCAGTAAAGAAAGTTGTTGTAATGCCTCGTGTAAGAAGAAGAAATTCCTATCAGCACGTGTCTGACTTTGATTGAGGAAGGAAATTAGCCTACCAGGATTGCGGTTTATCTTACCGCAATATTGTAGCTCGCGTCGGTCGAGACCCCATCACTGTTAGCCGAATATGGAATCGATGGGTTCAGGACAATCATACGGAACGTCATGCAGGATCTCAGTGACCCCCCATCACTAACAGCAGAGAAGACAGAAATCTTATCCGCATGGTCACGAGGGATCGTACAGCCACGTCACGAACCCTGAGTCGAGAAATGGAGTCATTTGCAAGGCAACAAGTTTCCGCTCGAACAGTTCGACGACGTTTGCAGCAGCATGGATTGTCTGCACAGCGATCATGGCTTCGGCTACCATTGACGCTGGGTCACAGACAGGAGCGCCTTCAATGGTGTGAGCAGCGACGAACCTGGAAACGGGAATGGCATCACGTCATCTTTACAGATGAATCTCGGTTCTGTATACAGGACCATGATGGCCGCATCCGTGTTTGGAGGCATCGTGGAGAACGCACATTGCCAGCTTGCATTAGACATCGCGATACTGGCCCATCTGCTGGAGTGATGGTATGGGGTGCCATTGGATACACGCCTCGATCACCTCCTGTTCGCATTACCGGCACTTTGAACAGCAATCGTTACATTTCCGATGTGTTAAGGCCCGTGGCTCTGCCCTATCTTTGAGGCCTCCCTAATGCTTTGTTTCAACAGGATAATGCACGACCGCATGTTGCCCGTACTGTTCTAAACTTCCTTGATACAGAACAGGTTCAACTGTTACCCTGGCCAGCACGTTCTCCTGATCTGTCTCCAATTGAGAACGTGTGGTCAATGGTTGCCGAGCGATTGGCATGCCATCACTCACCATCCACTAAAGTCGATGAACTGTGGCATAGTGTTAAGCTTCATAGACTGAGATCCCCGTACATGCCATGCAATATCTGTTTGACTCCATGACTAGACGAATAAAAGCTGTTATTGCAGCCAGAGGTGGCTGCTCTGGGTACTGATTTCTCAAGATCTATACATCCTAATTTCCTGTAAATCTAACCACTTGTTCTTTCCACTATAATGTTTGTGTCCAATAAATATCGTTCTGTTATTTGCATTCCTTCTTGGTGTAGCAATTTTAATGGCCAGTAGTGTATTTATTCTTACTTTTATGAATGCATTAAATATATGAACTTTAATTTGATAAATAAATTTATTTGTATTTTTTATTTAAACATTATGAAACAGTCTGAAATGAAATGTAATTATTATTAAATTAAGATTTTTAATATAATACAAATGCATAAATATTTGTAGCAAAAAAAAATTAATAAATGATTTCACAATTTAGTTTATTATTCATAGTTTAAAAATACATTTCAAAGAAATATTGTTGATTTTATTTTAAGTAAGTTGTGTGGGCAATTAAAATAAGTTTTATGTTATTTAAATTTTGTTCTCCCTTTTTTCCCTCTTTCAAAAATATTTCAGCAATAATATTTGATGTTGATATTAAAATCAAAGCATCATACGCAATATTTCTAATCGTTTTGGCAATGATTATTTTTTCGAATATAAAAATATTAACAAGCACGCAATACAATAATAATAAAAGTTAAACTGTAAATAAACTTTCACTAGCCAATATTTGGAGTGACATCATTAATGATGTGATTGTTTCGTGTTTGACTGGTGCACCAGACACCAGAGATCCACGAAACAGAAACCATCAACAAGCAACGCGGTGCATAGGTTTGCTGCCTGCTTTACGACCTTAGGCAGTCCGCAAATTCGTAGATGATCGCATGAGACTTGTCGAGCGAGACAAGCTGAGCATCTCGAGAGAATCGCATCAGATCAAATGATGTCATTAATGTCTTAGTTACGTCAGAAAAGGTGTGGAACGCGAGACGATTCTAGATTTCAAGCAGGTTCCAAATATCTGGCAACATTCCACGAGACAGCTCTTTCATTGGTTTCAGGATTCCATGACGTCAGATACAACTTTTTAGCTACGTCATACTATGACATCGACGAGACCGCATTTGTCTACTATAAGACAGTGTCTTAATTGCCTACCGAACTGTCTGCATGCCTTATAGTCAAAGCATTGAATCAGCACCACATAGTCTGATTTGTACAAGAGGTCGACCACCAAAACCAAAACCTTTTTCCCAGACAGATACAAGACCTTCTGACTGACTGACCCAATCCTGTCTTCTTGATAGGACGTCGTCGGAGCTAGAGGGAAGATTGTAGGGCCCCTACTGCTGTGAAGTGAAACTTTACAAGTGCCCAAGCCTATGAATATCGGCTGCAAATGCCATTCATCTCCATTTGTCAATAAAATATTTGTTTTAAAGCTAATTTGTTTGGTGGGTAGTGTAAAAATAAAAATATTTCTTTCCTGAAATTTTTTACCTTTTTTTTCCAAAATACTTAGCTAGCTCTCCTTACCTGTCTCTTTAATTCAAAAACAAAAGCTGTGGCATAAAGTTTAGGAATTTGTAAAATGTTTTCATAATTAAATTTTCAAAACAATATTGAAAGTTTGGAATTAATTACTCATGTTTTATTATATTGAATGGTGTTTTCAGTATTCAATTAACAGAATTAATATTAAGCAAACGTTAATGTGATTACATTTTTTTCATTCATTAAAATTTAACGTATTTAACTAGCTTCCATTAACTAGCTTCCATATTAATGATATAATTTAATTTTAATTTTTAAAATTTTTTAATTTTACATAAATATAATCAGCAAAGGATATTTTACTTAAGATTTAAAAATAACTTCTTGCGCTTATTTTCAACCAGAAGTATACTCACTTCCAAAAGTTAAGCACGAAGAGGAAAATGCTGATTTCCTGAACAATCAGAATATAAGAGGATGCAAATCGCGCTGCAGAGGTAGATGCAAGTATGCAAATATACTGGGTAACAGCCAATCGCGCTTGCATGTCAAGAAATACGCAAAAAGGGCAGTCTTATAAAATGCTAGCTTTATGAAGAATTACAGAAGTTGATAGTAAGTGCTGATAGAAGGTGTTTAAAACTTTTGTACAATTTGTTTTCAAGACATACGTGTTTCTATGACTTCCAGAAGACAAATGGAAGATTCTGAGCGCTGGTGTGCTGTGTGACGCATTGAAGCAGGACAGTCGATCTCAGAAGTTGCTCTTTTCTTCAGCGTTCATCATTTTGTAATTTCACGTTTATGGAAACAATTCCAAACCACATAGACAGTTGTCCGAAGCCGGTCGCTCAAGGGTTATAAAGTCCGCGGAAGATCGATTTATTGCGATTTTAGCGAAGCGGAATCGCAGAGCGACCTCCACATGTGTGACATCTGTTGTTACAGCGTCTAGTGGTAAAGTTGATATCTGCAGCTACTGTACGCCGAAGATTACATATGAGTGGACTGTGCACCCTGGTACCTTGGGTTTGTGTTTGTCTATCCGTCCAATACAGAGGGGTACTATTAAAGTGGTGCCGGGAACATGTCAATTGGACTGTGTCTGACTGGGTCAATATCATGTTTACTGATGAGTCAAGATTTGCTCTGGAGCCAGATGACAAGCGTATATGGCGTGAACAAGAAACATGCAATCAGCCCCAAAACATCACCGAACATCACGCATTTCAAGGCGGAAGCATTATGGGTGTAAACAGGGATTTCAATAGGATACCGCATCGACCAGGACATCTGTAAACGGGGTTCTGTCCGGTATCGAGATGAAGTCCTAGTACCCATTGTTAGATTGTACGCTGCAGCAGTTAGCCGTACTTTTATTTTAATGGATGATAACGCACGTCCTCATCGATGACTACTTGGAGAGTGAAGGGATTGTGCGTATAGAGTGGCCAGCATGTTCTCCCGACCTGAATCCCATTGAAAGTCTTTGGGATGCTCTCGGTCGTGCTGTATCTTCGTTTCCCACCTCCAGCCATTCATATTGAGCTGGAAACTGCTCTACTTGCTTGAAGAATGGCTATTGCTTAGTTCTGCGGTGGTTGACCACCTAATTGAAAGCATGGTCACAAGGTGTAAATTTTGCAAACAGTTGATGGGGGATCACATACCCTATTAATGTCTTTTTTCATTTTATGTTTATTTTCACTTTATACATAATTCTATTTAAATCTCCAGTATGTCATTATCTGATAATTTACAAAACCTTAATATTGTTTCCATTTCTGTATATAATTATTGATTTTATTTTATGCATAAATGTATGTGCTACTTTCCTGCCGAATTTTGTGTCAATCAAAGCAGTATTTGTCGAGTTTTTTTCTTCGTGCTTAACTTTTGCATTTTATATTTTCGTGCTTAACTTTCGGAAGTGAGTATATTAACTAAAATGTCTTTCAAGAATGAAATCTGATATTTCGTAGAAAGCAATTTCTGCATTGAATGTTCTGTTTATGAAGTTTACTATTTTAAGCTTGTTAATTATTATTTCATAAACAAAAAAATAACCATCGAACTATTTAATCAATTTGATGTAAAATTCTCATGACAGTTGTTTAAATACTAATTAGCGCTTAAAATGAACATGAAAGCATAACGTTAAGAAATAATAACTACAACCTATTTCTTAGCTTAATTAATCGAAATAACATATTTGCTTAGCTAAATTTATTTTAAGTACAAATTTGAAATATCTTCTGGGTAGGTATATTTACATTGAATTAAAAAATTATAAAAGAGGCAGCTTTCTTGCGATCAAATTAATAAAAATTGATTAATATTCTATGTATATTTTCTTTACTTTTTGAATTTTAGATAATACTATTGCGCAATTAGAAATGCTTAAGCACAACTTATTTTCCCTTGATAAGATTTAAGTTTTCACATGAATAATAGTAAATGAAATATCACTGAGTAAATATTTCAGAAGTCAAAGTTATCAAGGCCTCCCAAATAAGGTGCCTGGACATATCTATTGGTATGACGATAAAAACCCTGTTAGGAAAGCAACTTTCCAAACACCAGAGGAAAATAGATGGAGAGGAAGACCAAAAATTAGATGGATAGATAGAGTTTAGAGATGGTTCTTGGTGGATTTGGGAGTAAACCGTTGGAGGAACTTGGCGTCTAGTAGATCTAGATGGAAAAAGCTGACAGAGACAGCCTTGGCCGGTAACCACCTGTAGAGTTTATGAAGAAGAAATATTTCAGAATAAGCTTCTTAAAAAATAACATTTTATTTTTGGAGATTCTTTTTTTACTTAATTTACTGCGCAAGCCCATTAAGAAGAAGAAGGCCTGGTAGGCAAGATGTAAACTCTGCATTTGAGAAAAATGGCTAAAAAATAACTTGTTAAGTAATGTTGCACCATTGTAAACGCCGCATTAAATTAAATTGTATGTATTATAATGAGATGACCATCACGCTTGCAAAATTTATCATATGTTTCATTAATGGGTAGTTAGTTAAAAGAATTTGATAAAAGGTGGTGTTCGTGAGTTGGAATCCCACCTTGGGTTTAGATGCTGTTGGTGGTTCGGAATCCACTTAACGCTGTAAGTTCCGGTCTAATAAGTCTACGTGTACACAAAATGATTACCGTTGAAGGACAGACCAATAAAACAACCCCTCATAAAAGGAAAAATGAAATATATATATATATATATATATATATATATATATATATATATATATATATATATATATATATATATATATATATATATATATAAGAAATGCTGAAAATATACTTTAAATTTATGAATGTATTTATATTTATTAAAGAAATAATTTGGAAATTGTCTTACATATTGTTATAAAGAATATATTGTAGCGTATGAACTAAGGTAAATGATAGAATTATTTCATCTGTATATTCATTTTAATTTCACACAATCACAAGAAAATACACACACAAAAAAATCAATTACAAAAAAAAAACATGTTCAATAATAATCATAAAATTGTTAAAATACCTATCTTCTGCAATACATCTACAATAGTTCCTTTTATAATCCCGCTTGAAAATCTCGACTCCTCTGGAAACCGAAAGAAAATATTTTCTCTTTCTAGGGAGTGCCCTAGTGTATATTGTTACAAATTTATAAATAATGATTATATTTGTCTTAAAATATCTCAGATAGATCGGAAATTCTCACATTTTGGGGAAAAATTGCGGTATTTAGACGTGTTGTAGTTTAAAAGCGGATTTCCTAATGATTTGGAGACTTGGTGACAATTGGCGAGAATCTTGGCGACTTGGTGAGAAATCGATACTTCTGGAAACATCCATCACCTAAGCTCTAGGACCAATATTTTTCGAGATTGCCTAGAAGCTTCCAGAACCTTGGCGAAATTGGTAGATTACTCCGCCAAGTCAGGTATAAATACCGCAGCCCGACATGGAAGAGTCAGTTTTTTGTGAAGAAAGTCAGTGAGTGAAGACGATTAGTTGTGACTGCTAGTTGTTCTCTGTCTGAGGTATTTGAGACCTGTGATCGGAAGCTGTTTTTTGTTATATCTGACGAATTGCAGCTGTATAATTGTGATTCTTACAGCGGGAATTTCTTATATCTAGAGAAACTGTTACGAATAAAAGTCTTGTGTTCATTAAGTGGTTGCTTTATTCAACTCTCAATCGACACGAACCCGTGAAGCTCGGTACAATATGTAGATATGATTTCAATTTCCCAATGTGAATAATGAAATATTAGAGTGAATAGAAGTAATTACTGGAAACTGAAATCATATGAAGTTTCAATTTCATTCATCTCTATAGAAAGATTAAGCAAATCCTGATCTAAAATAGAATCAAAATAATTCAAATTAGCTTTGTCACGCCATTCGTCATCCCACTTCATGATCACTGTATCTTGCATATAATGTTAGTATCTTTGAATGCTGATATTATTGACTATATTTTTACCTATTTGTATACACTTTCTATTCATTTGCCCACTAGAGAAGAATATTTATTTTTCTCGAGAAAATCTTTTCAATAATATCTTAATCATTACTATAATTAAAATTATGTATTCTTAGATTTTGGCAATTTATTTATCTTCATAAAATTATTCAAGTTATCAGTTGCTACTAATTATTTCATTAAAAACGTAATCAAGATTAAAAATATATAATCATATAAATTTTAAATTATAAACAACATGAACTCTATACACTGACAAAAACTGTAGGAAGAATAGAATAATAAAACATTTTAAATTAATAAATTATAGTTTTATTTATAAAATCCAGGAACTTTTTAACAAAATGAAAAAAAACAATGAAATTTATTTTAAATTTTATGAAAGTATTACATCTACTTATAAACTTACAAAAGTATTACACACTTCTGTTTAGAATAGTTATTATATTCTAAATTGAAATTTTTTATGTGTATTTGTTATTGTTGTATTTATATATATATATATATATATATATATATATATATATATATATATATATATATATATATATATATATATATATATATATATATATATATATATATATGATCTTTCAAAAATATTAAATTAATATGTTTATTTTAATGTGTTACAAATTTTATTTCTGTATTTTATATGAATTTAATTTATTACTACTATCTGAAATGATTTTTTTTCTTCATCTAAAATTTTTTAACCATTTGTCCTGAAATTGGAAGTTATTCAAATGATAAAACAAATTTTTATTTAATACTATTTGCTAAATAGATATGATAAAATTATTCTGATAATTGAGAATTAGTATTTGAAAAACGTTTACAACGAAATGTATCTTGACACTTTATCTAGTATTTATTGTAAGAAAGCTTGCTAAGTAAATTTTAAAATATATACCAATAAAGAATACTTTTTTAGAACTGACATTGATGCATTACGTGTTTGAAGAAAATCATATTTGCTGTCATATTATATATCTAAATTTAACGAAAGAGAGAACCGTTACTAGACAAACATAATTCTTATATGTATAACGATCAACATTTTTGTTGTTAACTCTAAAATAGAATGATGAAAAGAAACAGGTCTAACTAACTTCCTGTTATTATATAAATTCAAAGAAGCGAACACTCGATTTGTTGGCTGTATGAGTTTAAGATAATGAAAAGATTACTGTAGCTATCTCTACTTACATTTTCTATTGCGAAAAATGGAGCTTATAAATAACTCTAAAATGTAACTGTTGCAATAATTTACTATTTATTAAATATACTTTAGTTTATTTGGTAAAAGGCTTGTTAAGTTTGTATATAATACAAAAAATGTTCTTTTCTTAATTTACATTATTTTTGAATGCAATCTTATTAAGAGTTTCCTTAACATATTACCAAAATAATCTTTTAAAGTTTATGCATATTGAATTTTCTTTCTTTATAAATGCTTTTAATACATAATATTTGAAATTTTAAATGTAATTAAAAAAGGATTTCGTTAGTTTACAAATTCATAAATTGTATTTATTTACTCATATTTTTTATATTAATATTCGTTCACATATTTTTCTATATTAATAGTTGAAAATGAAGTATATGTGGTAAATCTAAGAAAATCGAAATAATCTAAATACTTCAATTAACTGTAAAATCGAAAGAAATGCACTCAAAACACGGCTTTAGAGACCAAGTAAGATCATATATTACAACAAAAAACTATTTTAATAAAAAAATATACACAATATACAAATTACATAAATTTAAGACAATCAAAAAGGTTTTCAAAGAATCTAAAAGAATTTTTATTTTTATCGAAACGTGAGTAGTACTTCCATCAATTAAATCAAAATCAAAAATAAGTCAAAACATACAAGATAACTGGCGACAGCGCCATCTATTAAAACTTTTTTCTTCATATTTTTATAATAAGAATACATTCACTAAGCATTAAGAATAAATCCAAATGAATATGTTTTCAAGTACATGCACTTTAATCATAATGAATATGTGTATTAAAAGTACATTCATTTTCTTCCAAAAACATAGTATCAATTATACTTTCAATTAAGAATTCAATTTTTAACCCAAGTAGCACAGTATGATTATTTTTAACTGAAAGGTTATTATTATCAAAATTAAATTTTATAAATTCAGTCTTGTTAATAGAAAATTTTGAAAGTAATAGAATAAGCGAAGTGCTTAATTGCTTTTTAAGTAACATATTGTTGTGGTTTATGCTCGGAACTTAACTTGAATGACAAAATTATCGTTGTGTCTGAGTAAGTAAAAAATGTGTAAATTTATTAGTAATAGTTTTCAACATTAACAAATCTTTAAGATACACTTTATTTATATACAACTCATTATATAAACTCTATTACACATATAAAAAACATGACATTTTACAATGTGTTGCCAAATGTCCCTTATAAAATCTTGTAAATCAACGAATAATATAAATCAATTCTGGATAAAATAGAGTTCATTCATTAGCAGGATTATTGATAGTTAAAAACAATAATAATTGGATGATTATTAATTATAAAACAGTTTTAAAGTTGGAAGAAGATCATGCGAAATAAAACAGTTGTAAATATGTGCATAGAAAGGGTTGCTATATTGGGCAATGCATCACCTGCTTTCACAGAGTGGTCATTTTTATATTGACAATTTATTATACTGGGTTGTTCGGAAAGTCATTTCGTTTTTCCCACCTGTATCAGCTTTTTACTAGTAAAAACCAACCTTTTTATGAGTGTGAAATCGTGCTACTACCAGAAAGATGGTAAAAGCTATTGGACTAGAATGGACAATATGCAATGCAATATAATATTTATTTGTTATACGTTTTTCATTTTCATGAAAAACGAAATTACTTTCCGAACAACCCAATACAATTGAAGAATCGGTGGAACAAGCTTCGAAATGCTGTAAGTAAAGTTACTTTTTGAGATTTATGAATATTTATAAAATAAAACAAGAAGTGTAACAACATCTCTATTAACTCTTTTTAAAAAGTACGCACAGATTTCAGCAATTACAATTATTTGGCATTTTGCCTGTTTTAAACAGTTTTCTCAAAAACTCATCTTTCTTTTTCAAAATACTTCTGAAAACTTTCAAAGATTCTTCTTTACCAATTGCACAAATCAAAACTTTTTTAATTTGCATGATTTCACGTAATTTTTCTTCATTCACTCCCGAATGCACTATGAGAATTTCTTTGGCTCTTTGAAGTTTAGTCAAAGGAATAGGTGTATGCTGAAAGATTTTGCTTTCAATATAAATGGTTTTCATTTGTACAAACTCTTCATCTTTGTTTGTATCCAAATAAATGGTTTTAAAAATTCCAGAAACAGCAAATCTGTGATAAGCAACGACAGCTTGTTTAGACAGTGCTTTGTATTCATGTACTTCAAATGGAATAAGTGTTAATACTTCTTCTTTGTTATAAAACCTTAATTTCAAGCAGAACCTTAAAAATTCAAGACATAAAGAAGCTAAAGAATACAATTTTGAATCGTTCTCAACCACATAGTTTTTCGATTGATATTTCCCAGTTTCCGCTACATGAAAGAAAAGTTTGATGAATGTCGCTCTAGACATGAAGCTCCCAGGTTCGTTTTCGTCAGGATTAGGTATAATGTACTTCTCCTGTGCCCAAAGTAGCAACACGCAAAGGGCTTTCTCTACTACAAGTCTATCACACAGGAAATTGTAATTTTCCCATTCATTTGTTTCATAATAAAGAGGCTGCGGTAGCTTCTTTTCAATGAAATTAATCTGTTTATCCATTTGGAAGAATTACTGGTGAATGAGGATGTAATGGTATGGAATACTTTCGTAACTTTATATTTGATAAGTATTCGGATACAACGCAAGGGAAACTTAAGAACTTTGCCGTTTTGTCTCTGTAAGTTACCAAGTACCACGCAGAAGCTTTTTGCAGACAACTGTTTATAAATTCTGAGACAAGACTACCAAAATTAGTGAAGTCTTGAGATAATTCCTCTCTCATACTTTTCAATAATTTTTTAACACAAAGAATTACAACTTTTTCAATTTCATGTTTATCTTTCCTGTCTTTGAAGCGACAATGTAAATTTGAGAAAGCTCCAGAAAAAACTTCAGCTTCATGTTCCATTCCAAAACTCCTTAAAATGGTTCCCAATAGTGTGTTGTATTTGTTACGAGATTTGATGGCGCTTAATTCGTATTTCTTCCATCCTGGGTATATTAAATTCTCATCTGCCTGAAAAATTTGCAAACTATATTAGTAATTTATGAAAATGTAAAAAATTAAATAAAAATATATTAAGATATTTGCAGAAAAATGAAAATATTTAAATCCATGATATTGAGATGTCATTTAACTATTGATATGAAATTAAAAGTAACTCAATCTTATGAAACAATGTTTATTTTTAATTAATGTGGTTGATTTTTATAAGACAATCTAAATTTTTATCATACATTATGGCAATAATATTTCCCTCAAATGAAATTTTACCATAAATTTGATTTCATAATCTTTAGTCACTCTCCACAGTTTCCCAAGTGCTTTCTTTGACTTGTAATTTTTTTGATAAGAACGTTCCATAAAATCTGGAAACATTTTTGGTCTTTCGCCAGCTGAACGATTCAATGCTATACCTGTTTTAACAAAATCAACTGCAATCGTAAATTTTTGTGCAACATTAATACTTTTTTTTAAGAGAATATTGAAGTTTGATCAGCTTGAGCAAGATGAGCACTGGCTATAGATCCCACTTGGTCATTTTTTATAAATTCTATAAGAAAATGTTTGCCCTATATCATCAAAATACGCTGTGTCTACAATGTAAAAAACGTTTTTGTGCTTATATTAAACCAGGTATTTGTATAGATAGAGGGTAATTGCAAATAATTCATTAAATTTTGATACCTTTATTTTAGTTAGTATTATTATATAATAAAGATTAATATAATATTGAAGAAAAATACCTTTTCAATTTTTCACACATTATTACGAACATTTTGTCTTTAGTTCTTATTACTCTATAAACTTCTTTATTTTAATGAGTTTCGATACATAATTACATATAGAGGCTTTATCAGTTTATATTGACGCGATGTTTGAGCAAAATCACTGTAGAATCAGCAATATAATAAGTAAATAAATTGGTGTGTGAAAATAGTCTTTAATGTGTACTAGAAGAAAAAAATTCTGAAGTTGAATGGATGTATATTTTGCCTGAATTGTTATCAATCTATTAAATTTGTTTATTGAAATTTAATCAAAGTTTTCCTTTTCTGTCTCCTCTATGTAAACTGTAGAAAGTTGTAGTGGTTACTCACTTTTGAAAGATTTTCTTATTTATTGTATGAATATTGCAAAGATATAACTATAGAAATGAACATCATGTTTTTCAGCTCAATATTTGTTTAAAATAAGAATTTATCTATCTTATGAAAACGAATGAAAAAATTTAATTTTTCATACTTTTATAATTTCACACTTTTTTAGTAGAAAATAATAATATTTTCTATGTATAGAAAATAATAATATTTTTCTACTAATGAGTTTTAAATATTTTGAAAATTTCATGGCAAATTTTCAGCACATTTAAATGATCTAGTTTCCTTATGATTTATCCGACAAAATTGCTTTTCTAAAGAATGGAATAAAAAATAATTATTATTATCGCATTTATGGCTCTGAAAATTGATATTACAACGTACAAGGGCAATCGAAAACAGTGAAAAATTCTTGATGTTGTGTTTGAAACACATTCATAATATCAACATTATATTCACACTATTACTCCAATTTCAAGTAACTTTTACCATCTAGAAAATCTAAAAGATTTATTATAAAAAACTGCTGCTATATATATATATATATATATATATATATATATATATATATATATATATATATATATATATATATATATATATATATATATATACCAGGTGGCCATAATTAAATTGACAGTGCTCACATTGCTCTGTAGCGTGATCTATTTGCGAGAATGACGCCACATTTTGTAGGAAGATTAAACAAGACGGGGGACGAAACATTCCGTAAAAGAACAAATTAGTTCCAAAAGTTTCCGCTAGGGGAATATTTAGCGCTGTGTAATAGAAAATAAAATGCAAATTAATACGGAATAAAATTCCATTTATTATGCTTATTTTCTGATGTAGTTCAAGTTCAATATGGCAACACATTTAAAAAAGCGTAAAATCTACAAAACACCGGTAAAGTTTCATGATCTGCAATATCACGTACGCTGAGCAGAAGAAGTTCTTTATTCAAATTTCACGTTACATTCATTGACACAGTGTCAGCTGCTTGGGTTTTAAAAGGCAATGTGTTACGTTTCGAATCAATCGGATTGAAAGTTTATGTACAATGTCTCCTTCTTTAGTCGAGCGTGCGTTACTGGTCAAATTCTGTTACCTCAACCAGTGCAACGCGTCAGCCGCTCTTCGTGCTTTTAGAACGCATAAAAATGCTTAAAGGTAACGGTCCTGTGTCAGTTAATGGGCTAAAAGCAATGGTTGCGACGTGAACTCTCTGAAGGTTCAGTTAGGCAGAGGACGAAAACCTGTACCACAGGATACAATCGAAGCAGTTGCCACGGCGATTGTCGAAAGAGGACCAGATAATATTGCTGCCACCTCTAGCACTCATGGAGCAACTTGGAATATGGATATGCCTTACAGTACGGCATGGAAAATTTTACGAAAGATTATCAACTTCTATCGGTACAATATCAGCCGTGTATAGGAGTTACTATACCCCGACCATGATAAGCGATTGACTTTTGCTTTCACCTTTCTTGCCAGAATGGAGGTGGATGATGTTTCGCCGTTTAAAATCTTATGGGGAGACGAGGCCCACTTTTACTTGAATGGAACTGTGAATGCCCAGAACTGCCGAATTTGGAATGACAAATCATCACATGCTATCACAGCAGTTCCCTTACATTCATCAAAGGCAACTGTTTGGTGTGGGTTCACAGCGAAATTTATCGTAGGTCCATTCTTTTATGAGAACATTACATCGATAGGACCGGAAACCTGTTCTGGTACCGGAGAAAAATATCGCCACATGTTGATCAGCTTTGTCATTCCGGCACTTCAACAAAGTCACTGCATGGGGGAAATCATTTTCATGCAAGATGGAGCCCCTCCTCACCACGTTAACACTCTATTTTCTATTACACAGCACCAAATATTTTCCTAGCGGTGACTTTTGGAACTAATTTGTTTTTTTTGCGGAATCTTTTGTCCCCTGTCTTGTTTAAAATTTAATGCAATTTAAAATGAAAAATGCAAATTAATGCAATTTAAAATGAAAAATCGGAGTTAATTACAAATGAAAAGAGAATTAATTAACTACAAATGAATTTTAATAAATTTCATAATCACTGCATTAAGAGTGGTTTAATACAATCCTTGTACATTAATTACAAAAGATAATTACTAAAATTTTACTCACTTGGAGCACTCGTTTTTACTATTTCCAAATTTATATCACAGCTTGGTGAATAAAATTTTTTCATACTTTCCTTGAAAACTATAGCAACATCACATAAATTAGGATCGATAACCAGCATGCCTTTGAAACCACCTTAACGAATTTGGAATGCGGAACATAGTTTATCATGGCCTAATACATCATGCACATAATAATAGTACTGTATTTTACCATATATGAAAGTCAGACTCAAATAAAGTGGACATTAATTATAAAAAAGAAATTCGCAGTCACCTGTAATTTTACATGTTTTATAAAGGAAAATCACATTTATTAAAGCGATAGCTATTTTTTTCTTATTTCACAAACTACTATAAAAATTAATCTTAATATCGAAAAGAGTTAAAAGTTCTCAGAAATACTGAAAAGTGGAATTTTAAGAATACACTAGAGTGATAAAATTAATGTTCAGTTCAACTAATCTTTAATTTTGTTGGTACAAAGAATAAATTTAAAAGATGGAGTAGATTAGACAAATTATCATGGCTTGAAAACATTTACTGATATATGTCTTGAGGAATTAAAAATCCATATCATTCCGTGTCTCGAGAAAGATCACAGTTTACCGATAGCACTAATTCTTCTGAGTTCTTTGTTTTGGGACAGTAGTAGTGCATCATTTAGTCAACAGTTTTAAAGGTGAAGGGAAAAGAATTTTTAAGACCTTTATCTTTATTTCATTAAATATGCTGTTTTATATCTTGGGACAAGATGTTATGTTTGTGGCACGGTTTTAAAGAAATTATTTGAAAAATGGAAAATTGAATTAGATAAATGCACTTACAAAAATACAAACTTTGACCTTGTAATTTTCTGTAAAGACATGCATAAATGAATCTTGTAAATAGCATTGCACTCATAAGCAGTTCCTTTAAAGCATAGATATGCATGGCTCTTAAGAATTGTTTGAGGAATCATGGATATACATTTCATATATTTACAGTTTCCGAAAAATGAATAAAATTCATATTATTATGGCTTGTTGGATTGACAAATTGCTTTAACTTTTGTGCTTTTATGACGTTGTTTTCAATTTTGGAAATGAATGATGATATTTTAATAGAGAAAGGATGCATAGTGAAGAAATAATACAAGGGAACTCTTTCTATATTCTGAGTAATTAACAGATCAATGTCAAAATTGAGAAAGTGGATCCTCTGGTGGTGCCATCTGTCGGAGGAGTTTAGAGCAATGTCGTACTTTCACCTTCGTGGTGCTCTGGTTTAATGAAAGACCTCACCCCACTGACTTAAATTCGCATAGCCAACGGCATAGCGAGCTTGGTTTCTCCAAGTGTCATAAGTAACAACAACAAGATATGGAAAAGAATGAGTCCACATTACTTTATATTGTTTACCTTTAAAGTATCGAATTTTGTTCATATAGAGTGATAATTCAGTTCAGCAATGAATGACAAGTTATTTTTCTATTCCATGTTGTTAATGTTATTCACAATATTTTTTTATTCTAAATTAATCAGTTTATTATAAATTAGGATTAATATTGATGTGTACTCCTTTTTGGCAGTTCTTTTTTTATTACGAATGCTATTTTAAAAACATAGAAGTATGGTCCAGTTGGTATTTTGGATAGAAATGAGGTATTTTAAAGGGCCCATGCCTATATTGAGAGCGGTTCTCAAATCCAGCCTATATCTGCTTCGTTTTCAGATGTACTGATTTTGTGAAAAGGTAAAATAATAAATAAATAAAATTTTGTTTGTAATCACCGTATTCTGTGAATACAAATAAAAATAATTCCATTTCTGTCTGCATCGAATGTTTAATTTTACCGAAGATTACAAATGCTATGCCGAATCAGTATTTAAATATCGTGAAATTAAATATTTCCTAACAATGTAACTTAAATAGATGCTAATTTTTTTAGCCAGAAAAAAATAGATTTATTAATAGATGCCGATTTTTTTATTGGTTTCTTTTAAAATAAGATTTTTATATCGAAATCTTTGATATTCCAAAATACTATATTTAGATGTATTGTTATTAGCGCTTTTAAGAAAATGATGCGTAAAAGGTGAATATTGTGATTTAATAAAAATGGATAATTTAGAAAAAACCATTCGCAAACTTTTTTATACCTTTTAATTGCGGGAAGTAAGTCAGATGAATTGATAAAAAAAGAAATTAATTATTTATTGTTTAAATTTTATTTTATTAAATTCATTATTTTATTTAATTATTTATAATACATATTATCCATAATAATTAGATTTTATTTAAATTATATATTTTAAATAGTTCAGTAAAATATTATGAAGTTATTTTTATGCAAATTAAATGGGTCACTAGAGATACCACTTATTTACCAGTATAAAGTAACTACACTGCTAGTATGTTAGATAACCTATCGGAGCGAAAAAATATATACAATTTACCTATAGAAAAATAAATACCTATAGAGAAAATACCTAAGAGATTTACCTATAAAGAAATATATATGATGATGTGAATATAAAACTGAAGTGAATTCTATGGAATTAAAGATTTACTTTAAATATTTTACATTGAATTCAGTTGTTTCACATTCAATAGAAGCTTACAGTTTCGTATCAGAAAAGATAATTTGCCAGTTTTTAACCCGTGTAAGGTGGTAGAAATTTTCGTCAATCATTTAAAAAATGTAACATTATTGCCGCCTTGAAAAATTGTTCATAAGGCGATTAAATGCGCCAATTATGGCAACTTCCTATGCTCTTGTTTCTCTCTGAGAAACTTGATTCAGAAAGAAAAAGAATTTTATTTGTAGCGGATAGTTCACGTCCAGTGGCGAACTATCATGCTCAAAATAAATTTTTGTTATTGTTTTGTTATCGACGGAATTATTCATTTAAGTCCTACCAAACATTAAAATTCTCATTCTTATTTATATAATGGTTATTAGGCAATTTAATCATTTATACAAGCAATTCATTTTGTTAAAATATTTTCTTTTTAGTAATTATTTAAAATACATAGTGCAATTTGAAAGCTTGCTGAAAACTAATAAATACATTCTTACAATATACAAAAAGTGTTCGCTTTTAAAAAGTATTAAATTTTAAAACTGAAGAAATTTTTAAAAGTATGCTTATATTGCAAACAAGTATTTTTTTTATATTCACTTATTTTGTATATATATGAATAATAATTCCTCAAAAATAGAGATTATGAAAGAAAACCCATCTTTGTTATTTTCCATTTATCTTTATGGTCTGTTTCAATTTTCCTTACAATAAATTTTATTTTTAAATAATTTAACTTTTTTAACAATAGTGTTATGATATATGTTATATTATAGAAAAGTTTTGCATCATAAATACAAGGCAAATAATATTTGATAACAAGCCTTGTATTTATGATGCAAAACTTTTTTATTTTATAAATACTTAGAAAAGCTTCTCCTGATTATAATTCTTAAAATAATATTTGAAGAATTACAATCAGGAAGCTTTTCTAAGTTAAAAAATTAAATTTCCTTTTAATTTCCCATTGAAATTTCAGAAAAGCTTATAAAAAAGATGGAAATTACTTTTTTTTACTGAATAAAAAATCATAGAATAGTTTCTATATACATATATGATATATATGTATATATATATATATATATATATATATATATATATATATATATATATATATATATATATATATATATACAGAGAGTGACAATAAGATTTATTTTTAAATTTAAATAAATTACAATAATGAAAAAATTGAAAGCAATGATTTAAAGCTTACCACTCTGTTTAATTCAAAACGCTCAAATGAATATTTATTTAAAAGAATCATTCAAGTGAAACATTGCCTGCCCATCTTATCTAGTGGTCAGTGAGCCTGACTGCGGATAAGGAGGTCCTGGGTTCGAATCCCGGTTCGGGCATGGATGTACTTTCTCTCTCTATCTATCCTGTCTTTGCTCCTTCCTTGTATGAATGAGGTGTGAATGGTTGCCTACCCTATAAACGGGTTCCTATGGCATGTGTGTACTGAAGAAGTTGGACTCCACACCAAATATGGTTCAGTTGGAAAAGTGGAGCAGCACACCCCATATTGCCAGCCTAACTGGCACCCGACAACAAGTGAAACATTTTTTTATTCATCAAAAGAAAATATATTATTTTAGAAAATGTGAACAATAAATTTAGAAACATTTATTCAAAGGCTTGTGGATGCGAAGTAAAGAGAGGTTTTAATTTTAAAATAATTGAGTCATTTTACCGTGGCTGATGAAACATGCTATCCTCAGTTGTTGAAAAAATGAATCACTCTTATCACCTTGAAATTTGTACACATGCGTATTAATATTTGCTGATCTTAACAAAGAGATAAAAGTTGATTCAAGGAAAAGTAAAGCGACATATCTTCTTCCTCTCCCCCGTAAAAGAAATTTACAAATTTTTTTAAACGAGAAACAGACGATAATCATCTGCTCAAATCGTGAGACGATTTCTCTTCAATTTAAAATTTCTTCATTCTATATTTCATATATAAAATTTCTTGGTGGTAGATGTTTCATAATGCCTATTTTTTTGACGTAATATTTCTGTTTGTTTCAAAAATTAATTATAATTCTGCTTTTTCCTTTAGCTTAAATTGCATGACAAAAGGTGCCGTTTCACTATCTTTTTATTTCAGATAATATGTTAAGGTCATTGATGTTTTGAAGAACATTTTAAAGATATTTTAAACCGGAAATTTTTATATCACCGATATTTTCCTGAGATTTACCAGCAAAAACTTCACTTTGGACAATACTTTTTTTTTTTAATCTACAAACATGGTTTCATTTATATGGTTAAGGGATTCATTAAATTCACACATTTCGTAGACGCCAAATTTCTATTCATTCAGAAGAAACCATTTTCGTAAATATGTGAGCGCCTCAAATTTCCTTTTTGAGCTTCTGAGATATTTTAAAAATTTGATTACTTAAAGAATTAATCCATTATCTTTAATATTCTTAAGTAATTAATTCATAATAAAGATGATTATAATAACTAAGCAGATCAAGGATACTACTATAAGCATTCTGGAGCATATTTCTGAATCTATGAACAAAAAAATGTAATATAACATCCAACTTATAGTGCGAAAAGTTTCTATTATTTATGATAATTTTTTCTATGTTGTATATGAAAGGCTCTTTATATATAATTGACATAAGAAATAGCTTTAAGTTTGGCATATTTGTGTAATGAATTCATGAAATATTACAGCAAGAATTTTTATGAATTCTCTATACATTCCAATATTTTTTAAGTGTGCAGCAGGATTTATGTTAAATGAGGAAACATAATTACAAGATAAACAAGAAAGTTCTTGCCGTTTTTAATAACCTAAAAAAAAACATAACCTATGGAAACATGACCTATAGAATGGAAGAGGTGGTAATCTGATGCAAAGTCAGCCGAGTAAGGAGGAGAGCACAAAGTGTCCCAACCAAGTCGCTGTATGGTATTCCTGGCCATTCGTATGACATGCGATCTTGTGTTATCGACCAACAGTACACCTTTGCTATTAACCAGTGCTGGCAATGTCAGCTGCACACGTTTCATTTACTGTGAGTACTATTCCGCAGTGTCCGTTTGGCCCGTTGGTAGCAGCTATTGTGAACCACTTGACGACTAGTCCACCAGACATTAGCTTCATCCCAGAGGGACAAATCTCCCTACCTGAATTCGTGAAACCAACGCCTTGCCGTACTTTCATTCACAGCACTATCCCCAAACGCCTAACATATTCGGCAACTTCATGCAGCAGTTGATTAGCCCACTTTGAAGTCGTAAAGCAAACAACACCGAACGAGCTCCTTCGACAAATACATTTCTTTTCGCTATTGTCTCTAAATTGTTGAACTTTGTTTATCGTTCATTTCAGTAGTTAATATCTTATCAGTGATCGTGTTACGAGCGACCTTATTATCTTAACATGCACATGAAAATAGTTTCAGTTTATGTTTATAAGTGCTTGTAATCTAAAAATGATCTACTGACTAATTTTTAAGAATATTTTTATGCCTGTTATTTATTCATAATCTTTATCGCATTTCTTTTATTTTTTAAACCTCTATTTTCATAGGTCAAGGCAAACAAAACAATAGTGACGTGTAACTTTTTTCTTTATCCTGCAATCTTATTTTCAGTTCTGGTTTGGAAATATTTGTATTCGTATACCTTTTATCATGTCCATTTCAATTGTATACTTGTTAAAAAATAAATATTAAAATGAAGTAAGCTTCTTAATATTAATGCAAACATTTTTAATTTAATATGCGTCTAATATCCTTCAGTAAACATGTATTACAGTTTATGAAACATAAACAAATGATATCACAGTATATTGAGATTATAAGAAATCTTAGTTAGGTATAAATTAAATTGAATTAACTAAAAAATGCTTATAAAGAAAAGACAAATAAATGCAATTCCTAATGAGCAGCAACTATTCAAAATACATAACTCTGAGCAAGACGTTAAATATTTAATGGCGGCATAAATAATCATTAACAAGTTAAAAGAGACACAGACATGTCAATACATCTGTTCTGTGTAAAATCTGCGATAGGTGATGTCAGTGAGAGTATTGTAGAGAAAATAATTTTTCCTCTTGAATAATGTACCGATTTAGGCAATACACTGATACTCGAAGGACAACTATAAGCAATGCAAAATATTTTTCTTTTATAAAGTTACAAAAAGAAAAGCTTCCGGTGGTCTGTTGCAAAAAACTTCGTTTCCGTAACTGAGAATTAAAGAAATCTATACCTAAACCAAACATGTTTGATAATGGAGTCTGGATGGTACAATAATTCCAGTCGCAATGATCCTCCACCCTATTCTCACTTACTCATCTGAAACGTGGACATTGACTGAGAAGGACAAAGAAACCATCTCCATTTCTGAAAGAAAAACTTTAAGAAGCATCTTTGGTGGAATAAAATGTAAGAATACATGACGAAGAAGAACTAATTCTGAGCTCTTTAAGCTATTTAAAAAACCAGATATTAAATTTATCTCACGGATGAACGACAATCGGGTGACGAAAAAACTTTTCTTGGCTCGCCCCATTGGCACCAGAAGAAGAGGACGACCGAAGCTCCGATGGCGTGACTGCCTTGAAAACGACCTAAAAATACTAAAAGTGACAAACTAGATGACCTTATAAAAAATAAGGGGTCCTGGTATGCACTTCTGAGAAAGGCATAGGCCCACCCTGGGATGTCAGGCCAATGAAAAAGAAGAATGATCCTCCACTGGTGTAGCGCGGAGACAAGAGTGACGATTTATGTTTTGTCTAAAAGATTGGCAATAACTAGAAGATTGGCTGTGTTTGGCTTTTCAGTCGGCAGAAATAAGCTGACAATAACGTGTTGTAAACAAATGAATCATAAGCAATTTAAAAAATCGAAATCATTTTTACATGCGAAACACATCATAAAAAAGTAATATCTTTCACAAATTGCAGGATAGTTCACTTGTGAGGTATCATTCTGGTGAACTGTAGGCCCGCTTTTTACGAAGACAAAAATTCGTTGAAAGAGCTCCAGCTAATAATAAAGAAGAAATGGATATTTTTAATGAATCATCACTAATGCGGTGGATTTGTGATTGTGGTACCAATTAAAGACCTGATCCCCTTTTTTTACTATGGTTAAAAAAAGACGATGTTTAAGCATATTTTTTGATCGAAAGCATGAAGTCATTATTTCGTTGGAGTATGATGCACAGTAAATTTCATAGTATACATAATATTGATGAGTAATCAAAGAAGAAAAATTAAGTTTCGTATTAAACGGCTAGTTAGAACATAATACTTCACACCATGCTTACAAATTGTGGTCTATATTTCAAATAAAATGATGCAATCTCCCTATGGTTTCAAAAAGTTGATAAGTGTCTAATGAAGTACTGTTTTAGACTCCAGTTTTATGGCAACACATTGAAAGTATTCAATTTTTGCTGTTATAACCTTCTCAATTCCCTTTTCTTGAGCTTCTTGTATTTAATTGTAATTATTTTAATATTTTTATTTTAAACTTTATTGAAAATTTTAATTTTAAATGAACACAATTTTTGCCTTTATTTAATAGTATTTTATTTTATATGTACTTATTCTTAATATAAAGTTCTTAATATAAAATTTTAATATAAAGATTTTGAAATGAAAGGAGAATTTTGAATTATATATAAACAGTTTATAATCTGATATAAGCAAATGATGAGAAAAATGATATTTACATTATCATTGCAATGAAAGTTAATACATATATACTGAAATGTGTTTACTCTAAAGATATAAGATAGCTAAAAGTTTTGCGATTAGCAATTCTCTACACTGTTTCGAAATTGAGTATTAAAAATGTTAATAGTTAAAGATGTTATGTGCTCTTGAATCCCCAATTCTTTGGAAAATATCCGAAAACATAAGCTACATTGCTTTCTCCTCTAGTTACAATAAGCCGTAAAAATTTAGCTTAATTCTTTTGCAACTGTTTTATTGACATAAGGAATAATCAAAAATAATTTCAAATTAATTTTTAATTAAAATTTATGAGTTACTTATAAATTTAGTACATTAATATGAATAAGATATATTTTTTATATATGAAAAAACTAAAATGTGTTATTGTAAAATGTATTTTTGCATTTGAAAATTTAAAATTTTTTAAGCAAATGTAGAAATTAACTCTTATTTTGAATAATATTTGAATGACTGAGGAACAATTTAAGATTAAAACAATTAATAAAGAATAATTTGAAATTAAAAGTTCAACACACACATCTGAAAAAATAAATTCTTCCGAAGGAAAATAATTGCTATTGTATTTATAAGTAATTCAGAATTTCATTCACCAATGGTATAGCGAGCTTGACTTATCCAAGTGTGTAATAAGTAACAACAACAGAATTTATTTCATTTTCTGAGATGAGTTTTCAAGAAACATTTTAGAATTTTACTATCATCAGACAAAGTTTCTAATTTTTAATTCAATTAAGAAATTTTTATATTAAATAAAAATTATATTTAACTTTTTTATTCTCATAGATTTCTGACAGATGTTCAAAAATTCTCAGAAAACATTAGATAATATTTGTGATTTCTTTTATCTTTACCTTTAATTTTTGAACAAACAAGTGATAATTTTCATAATCACGTAGAAGAAATATAAGATATTAAGAATCGTCGTTTTGTAATTTAACAGTCGAATATAAAAATCATTTTGAAAATGAATAGTGCATTTAAAATAACCTATGCTAAGACCTAATTATTATAAAAACAATTTAGTGTTATTATACATTCAGAATTTCTTGTCAAACCAAAAAAAATTATATTGTAGTATATTTCTTTTATATATATTTTCCCACGCTTCCCCCCAGATAAATTATTTCAAATAAATTAAATCATAAAGATCTGATTTATTTTATTTTATACAGATAATTTAAATATAATCTAAGATTAACTTATTTTAATTTATACATAAACTGGCCAATGAATTAGAAATTTGTAAAATTTTCATATAGATGTTTGCCAGGAAGCCTAACGATGGCTGAGTCGTTAATGTTACTGACTCCTGAGCTGTGGGTCCCGGGTTCGAATCTCGGTTCGTTCATGGTTACTTTCTTTCTCTGTCCTTTCTTCTGTGATGATGTATGAATGTGGCCCACCCTATAAATATAAACGGGTTTGTGGTGGTATGGTGTGGGCAACGCTACTCGCCTCCGTGACTTGGTTCACAGGCGTCCGCTGGGTAACAAATGAGTAGCAGTTTCCGGCTTTGTTGATGCGACGGGTTAGTCACCCAGTGCCCGCCGTTGGAAAAAAAAATGCTTGCTAGGAATAAAGTTTGCAATTTTTTTACGACATGGATTATATGTCATTAGAATGGTAGTAAGTAAAGTGTAAGAATGTAATTCACACGATGAATGATGTAAAATGGGAAAAACGATAGAAATTCATTATTTGAGAAAGGGTTTATTGTTGGTGTCCGTTTAGCAGGGGCTTCTATTTCGAAGACATACATACATTGCGGTGCAGGCAAGTCCAGGGCTGTACCTTCAGGTTAATGGATTTGGAACACTCGCTTATCACCTAGTGCCTCGTAATTTTGAACCATGGTCAGGTGAGGAGGTCACATATGAGCTAGCACCCTCCTCTCCACATTCATGCCACACCAGTGGAAGAACTTTGGACGTCACATATTAACATGGACACGTCCACAACCCACGTGACTCCAGCAACCCAGTGAGGGAGAGTACTTGCTTATCCTCCCAACCACTGGCCGCGGCAAATGATGCTTCACTTTGCTGAGCTTAAATGGAAGCGGCGTGAAGCTACTGAGCCACTGGAGCCTTGTTTCAAAGACAGCAAATATGACTGGGTTCTCAAAAGTATCATGGTTTTTTAAAAGTTGGAATGAAAACCAACAATCCATGCTAAAAAGAAGTAATTGCAATTCGAATGTAGTTCTACAAAAGCAAAACAAGGATACAACTATAATTTAAATAACAAAAAAACGTAAATCGAGCTTTTACAAGACTTCAGCTAGAACTATGCGCAGGGGATAGGAATGGCATAGTTTGGTGCCCGTGAGAAAATAACTCATTTCTGGCAGAAATGCAAAAATTCATTAGCAGTGAAGAAGGCACTGAATATCTGAGGATTGGAAACAAGTAATGGATTCAGAGGAATAACGTTTCATCTTAATTTGCACTCATGGAAGACATCGGATTTGGAGAAAATCCCACGAAGCAATGCACTCATCTTGCGTTACTAGCATTGTCCAAGTGTCTGAGTACCACGATATGAGGAATGTTCAGCTGGCATGAAAGTAGTTCCCTAATATTAATCGAGGGCAAAAAAATAACCATGGAATTCTTAAATGAACTGACAGGGGAAAAACCTTTCTTCAATGTCGCATTTTTATTATGATGGATACTCCATGCATAATAATGTAGCTGCACATCATGCCAGATTTATTTAAAATTCATTTGCCAAACATTACTCAGACATTTTTTATGTTTCCTGGCCATGCTAGAGTCCGGATCTTAATTTCCCAGAAAATATGTGGAATATGATGGAAAGATGCATCCGATACTCTTTCGCCAAATATACAAGATCTAAAAATTTGCATAGCCAATGCTTGGTATTTCAGGACGCAAATGAATTTTAAAAGCATGTAGACTCGATTGCACAAACGAATAAGTGTAAAAGGTGGTCCAATAAAATACTGTGATCTTGATTATTTAAATTCATTCATTCAAGTTGAATCTTACATTGATTTTATGATAAATTTAAAATAATTGATAATGAGATAAATTTAAAATGAAGGACGTATTTTTAAATGTTTGTTTCAACCAAAAACATTGATTACAAAAGTGAAAGATTATAACCCACTTGATTTATTCATATTTTCAATTTCTAATGCAAATTCACATTAATTTGATTATATTAATAGCAATAAAATGTTTTGATTTGAAAACGAAAAAATTAATAAATGTTTTGACCAATTTCAATTTACATAAAATTTGTTTTTATTGTACAAACCAGAAATGACAAGATTTACAAGAAAGTTCTTGCCGTTTTCGTGTTGCCAACCAACCTCAATCAACACGAAAACGGCAACCGTTCTTGCCGTTTTCGTGTTGATTGAGGGAAGTGAGAATAAGTATGCAAATTAAAGTACGACGTAGTTGAGATATCGTTCAGTCGAGAGTTGGAGTATCAGTCGTTATAAAAGCAGGTCTACCGAGCACATTCATCAATCGCAGAGAAATGGACGTGTCGAAGGAGATCGTTCAATGTTATTTGCTTTACAACTTCAAAGTGAGCTTATCAGCCACTACATGAAGTCGGCGAATATGTTAATCGTATGGGAAGAATATTGCGAATGAACCTACGGAAAGGTAATTCAAGTAGGGTGATTTGTCCCTCTGTGATGAAGTTAGTGTCTGGTGGACAAGTTATGAAGTGGTTCATTATAAGCAGCTACCAACAGCCAAACGATCAATGTAATGTGTACTTTCAGCAATTGGAACGTGTGGAAGAGACATGAAGGAACCAACACTAATTAATCGCAAGTGTGTACTGTTCTTGGCCGATAACGAGAAACCGCATGTTGCGTCAGTGGTCCGGAATATCATACAGCGACTTGTTTGGGAGACTTTTCACCATCCTCCTTACTCACCTGACGTTGCACAATAAGATTACCACCTCTTTCATTCCGTGGACAATCATCTTATGGGACAGACAGAAGACTCGCGCTAAGCACTCAGATACTTCTTTGCGTCCAAAGTTCTGAGTTTTACGGTGATTGGATTAAACAATTGAAGACACGTTGGCAGAAGGTGCTGGAATGCAATAATGATTACTTCAAGAACTAACAACAGACTACACTTTCTGTAGGTCATGTTCTTTTGGGTCATTATAAACGGCAAGAACTTTCTTGTTTACCTTGTGTATCGTTAAATTACCATTTTTTAATATGCTATAAATTATATTGTCGATATATTAGTGTTAAAATAAAAAAAAACATTTCTTTATGTTTTATCAAAAATATATGCCAACACATTCATAACCAAAACAGTAATACTTTGATTTTCTTATATAAATGTAACTAAAAGAGTACTTCTTCGTAAACAACCTCAAATTACTGCTTAATGGCAATGTTCATGAAACATGCAATATTGAAAAAGTGATGATAAACAATGTCGGATTTATATTTTCTTTTAGTGTAGGTGGAGAAAAAAAATCAGACAGTTTTATTTCGATTGAAATAACTTTAATGAGAAAAGAAAAAATGAAAGCCTTTTATGACACATCGTTAAATTTTCTGTCAAATTCAGCCACTTCTGAGTCGAATTCATCTTGTGACTTAATTTTAAGAAGGGAGCGAATTGCTCTGGCTCTCATTTCCAACTCCAATAATTCAGCGTCGCCTTCGGACACACCCAAGTCTTGAGCCACCTTTTCCAAGATTTCTACTGGAGCCTAGAAATAAATATTTATTAAATACTTTTAAATGAATAGCACAAATGTCATTCATATAATAAAAAAATGACTTTTTACAAGTTAGTTTTGATCGTATCCATATAGATTTATGTATCATTAAAAAAATATTTCACAATAGTGGTAAAAGCGTTGATAATGGGCTTTAAAGTGCTTAGAAAACACCACTTCACGTTTTCAGAGTTAATTGTTTAAGAATATTTCTTGACTTTTTAAATACTGTACATTTCTTTTATTCATGTATTTAAAAATAAAAGAGCCATTTTACATATTATACGTACCATGAACATTATAACTAAAAGATTATAAATGAAATATACAAATATTAAAATAAATATTTAGAAATTATTTTTATATTATATAACAATTATATTTTATGGTAAAACGATACATAATATAAAACATTTATTTTTATATTATGTGTTTCGTTTTACCATAAAATATAATTATATAATATAAAAATGTTTAAATCACGATAAAATACAAGGATATGTTTGACTTTTTATTGATGCTTTAAAGACGTATAAATTAAATAAATTTAAATTTTCGTTCACAAAATGTAGTTTTGAGATACCTCCACAGATGGCAGCACTATAATAGTTCAAAATAATCTTAAAATCCATATTAAAACACATTTACGTTTGAAATTAAGTCGTGAATGTAAAAAAATCGATAAACATAAAAATCTATTAAAATAATGCATAAAACATATTTTTTAAAAAACAATTTACATTTTCATACATTTTTTGTAAAGTCTTAAGTAATTTAGTAATTGTAATAAATCTAAAACAAAAGTAATAGATATAAATTAAATTAAATTTAGATATAAATTAAATTTCCATTTGTGCCACATTTAAGTTTCTTTAATTTAATTTAAATTTTTTCTCTTTGAAAAATAATTTTCATAATCTTATTTCGGTCATTCAAGTTAAAGTTTTTTACTAGAGATGGCGCCACCATAATTTATTAAACTGATTTGCTGGCAACGCGAAAGATATTAAGTAGCACTGAATGTTTTATGATTATTGTTCGATTTACATACAGAGTGAAATTAAGAAAGAAAAAGTAAAATACCTGGTTTTCATCGTCATCTATACTAATCTTTTCACCTGGTGAAGCACACAGTACTAAGACATCATTTGCAGCAGAATCATTTGTAAGATTTCCTGATGAGTTTTGTGATCTAAATAAAAATATTTTCTTAAATATTTTTAAGTTTCCAAAAGTAAGATTAATAGAGTAAAAATTATATATATATATATATATATATATATATATATATATATATATATATATATATATATATATATATATATATATATATATATATATATATATATATATATACAGTGAAACCTCGTTACAACAATATTTTAGGGACCAAATAAATATATTGTTGTAGAGAGGCATATTGTTATATCGAGGGTCCACATATTTTGAGCATTTAATAAGAGTTTTTTTTTATTATTATTAGTTTAAGGTGCATAACATACTACTTTTAAGTCTATATTTAGAAGAAATTAATTTGTAAAATACTAATAATAGTGATTTAAATACTAAAAAAATAAATAAATAAGATAAATTCAGAAAATAAGCACAGAAATATTCACATACCTGAAAACACTTTTTATTGAAAATAATCCAATATTTTTGTTTGTTTATTCATTTTTTTAACTGTTAAGTTCACCAATACTGTATGCATTGAGTCTAGTGCACGAAAATGTTCTTCATTTATCGACGGAAGGCTTGAAAAAAATGTCCGTAGAGAATTCACAGATTGAAGAGCTTCATGGGATAACAATAAGGACTGCGATGGACCTGTATTATCATCATCATCAATATCATCATCATCTTCATCATTGTTTCCTATCTCATCAGTAATTTCAGAAAGAATATTTTCATCAGTAACTCCTGCGAAAACCATAAGATCATCATCTGCTGTTAAATAGTCTTCTATACTAATTCCAAACTTTTTACCGCTTGTTTCCTCAAGTTGGGATACGGATTTTTTGATGTGCAAAACACATTCTTGATCATCTAAGAGATCATTGGTTATGTAATTTTCATCATTATCAGATTTCTTATTTTCCATAACACAAAGACCGGCCTTTTTCCAGCAATTCCGAATGGTTTTTTCTGTTACTTCCCACCAACTTCCAGCAATATTGTCACACGCTTCCTTGACATTTACAGCTTTGAAAGGGTCTTCTACTTTATTTTCAAAGTTTACAAGTATGGAGTCCACCAACCGTTTTCTGTAATATCCTTTGAAGCACTTAATTATGCCCATATCAAGAGGCTGTAGAATTGAAGTGCAATTGGCAGGGAAAAAAGCGATTTCGATATTTTGTAGCTTTGGAAATGACGTGTGAGCCCCGCAGTTATCTATCAACAAAACGATTTTTTTCTTTCTCTTCTTCATTTCATTGTCTAACTTCTGTAACCATTCGGAAAAAAATTTAGACGTCATCCAAGCCTTCTTATTTGCTTTATACTCCACGGGAAGACTTTTCACGTTCTTAAAGCACCTTGGCTTCAATGATTTACCAATGACGAGAGGTTGTATTCTATGCGATCCTGTGCTATTTGTACACAGAAGAACAGTGAGTCTCTGCTTTGATTTCTTCCCTCCATAACATTTTCCACCCTTGAATGCCAATGTTCGATCGGGTAGGAGTTGGAAAAACAGCCCAGCTTCATCTGCATTATAGATGTCTTCTGGAGCATACTTTTCTAAGATTTCTTTCATCTTGTTTTGCCGCCATTCATTTGCGTCGTTTATCGGGGCTGACTTTTTCTCTCCGTGAACTTCTTGGAAAGTTATTCCATGACGATCTCGAAAACGCATTAACCAACCATTGCTAGCTTTGAAAGTTTCGTCCCCTAGCATTGCTGCAAATTTCCGTGCTTTTGCACATAATAAAGGTCCATTTATTGGGACATTTGTCGCTCTCATCTCTTGAAACCATTTTAAAACAGCAGCATCAATGTTTTCATTTGTCGCAACTTTCAGTCGTTTTCGCTCTGGGTTAATTTCATTTGAAGTTACAGCATCTTCGATTTGCTTTCTCTTCTTTAGGAACGTTGCAACTGTAGATTTCGATAATCCATGTTTCTTAGCCGCATCAATCTGCTTCATTCCCTCACCAATATCATTGATAACGTTCAGTTTATCTCGAAAAGATAGTTGCTTTCGCCCTGCCATCTTAGGGAACAATATCGCGTGAAAGAAAGAAAAGTTTAAACCAAAAGGCGCGCCGGACCACGTGATAGTCCAGTGAGAGAGAGGAGGAAGAACGACCCAGCCACTTTGTAGGCGACCGTCTGATGATGTAGAAGATATAATAAACGTTCCTTGAATTGAAGTCTTGTGATTCTGTTCTTCACACCGAACACCACCATTGAATCCCAAAAAGACTACAAAACAACCTTTGAACTCACTAGTGTGTTGTAAAAGCTTTTTATTTTTTGTCCAAATAATACTGAAATTTAGATTGAAAAAATCGTTTTACAGAGGTTTATTGTTCTAGAGAATATCGCAATATTGAGGGGAGATTAACATTAGTTTATATGCAAAATCACCGGGACCACAAAACATTATTGTAGTAGAGGGAGTTATTGTTGTATCGGGTATCGTTGTAGCGAGAGTTTACTGTATATATATATATATATATATATATATATATATATATATATATATATATATATATATATATATATATATATATATATATATATATATATAAAGCAAGAAATTGAAAGATATAAGAATAGATAAAACACTTATGTTAAGCAATACATTCAGCTCAAAAGCAACTAAAATAGAATTACTAAAATATAATTAATAGTACATTTTTATAAAATTAATAATTAAATATTAGATGGAGAATAATAATTAAATACTAGGTGGAGAATAATACATTGAAAATACGAAATGGAGAATAACAATATATTTATAAAATTAATCAAAAACCAAATAGAGAATAATAATCAAATACTAGATGGAGAACAATACATTGAAAATATGAAATATAGTAAACAGTTGGAAAAATGTTCAATATATATTTTAAAATTTCAAAGAAAATAGAATAAAGGAAAATGGAAGGAAGTACCAACATGGCCAGCTTCATCAGGGGGTGTTGACCACATTGGCACAAAGTATGGCTTTTCTGCATTGGCCCTAAACATAGTCTTAAGACTGTGATCCGGGATATATGGATCTGGGCATATGGATCCAGTTTTGAATCCAAACAAACAGAATTGGCCAATATCGGCACTATATTCTAATAATCAAATTTCCGATTCAACAAGGTCATTTCAGCAATTCAGTTATGAATATATAGATTCATTTAATTATGCTTACATTAACCATAGCACAAATTCACTTTTTTTAACATATTTCATAAAAACAATAATTTAAATGCAAGAGATTAAAATTGCGCTTTAAGTTTTATTTGTGTGTGAGAAAAGCACAATATAAAAATACATATTAACAATAAAGTTCATAATTATCAATTATTTCAATAATGTTGCGAGAGTCAAGATATTTTCGAAGTCAAAATTTTTTGTTTTCTTATGAATAGAAATGGATATGATAGAATACGTAATAAGTAGAAAATGCTTAAATCCCATATATGCCATCATAAATAGGTTTTTTGTTTTGTAAATCTCTAGAATTTTCTCAAAAATGAGAAAACCTTCAACACAATAATATAAAATATAATGAAATATGATGAAAATATAATAAAAACTTCATAATGCAACTACTTCTTTGCAACAAAATAATTACACGATGACAGAAAAAGATAACAAATATCAAATTTGGATAAAAAAGATCATATTCTTAAGAAGGAATTCTTTAATGCATTTTAAAAATATGTAGAAATATGCTACCCATAGGGAGTGTGTTTATATGCCATCAAAAATGCGGCACTTGAAAATGCTTATAAATTTATGATTTAAATGCACCCATTTAATCAATATAAAAACCATTAATTTAATAATATAAGATATAAATACGCTATTTTAATTAAAAATAAATCATTTAAATTAGAAGCAAAAATAGCTAAATAATTAAACTGCAACATAAATAATAAAAAAAACTAGTTTATAAGCCCAAAATAGTTCATTGCAGTATTCTATAATTTTATCGCAAAATATTTTATCACTCTTTTGAACCAACCCCTACTCATTTAAATCAAATAAATAGCTTGTGGTTTGCAATGGCAATGAAAGAATAAGAGCAGTATGAAGCCGAGATCAATATTTAATTTCAATAACTAGGATAAATTAAAGAATCTTGTTATATATAAAAGTGTTTTTGAAAATTAAACCATAACTCATATCATCTTGGCAATTAATATTCATATTTTATGTGGCCTTGATAAGGATGACTGGAATTCAATTTTGAGGTTATCGTCAGTTAATTAGCCAATGAGGTAGTTTCATTTTTTTACCCATGCTATAGTGCTATATTCGAAATTTGTCACATATTAATCGATTATGCACTTGTTGTCATGGTGGTGATTTTTTTTGCATGATAAAAGACGGAATTATTTTGTGATTTGAATAGTTATGGAATAATATTTACTTTCTATACCTAGGATTTTTTTCCCTATAATTCATAAGAACTAGGAAAATGCTTTCAGATCTTTTATTTTGAATCACTAAATTAATCTTTTTTTATATAAAATATATAAAAAATTATAAAAAAAACTTCATGAGAAAAGATACCTGTAACTTACTTAAATAAGAATATATGAGTAATACCCACACTCTCTCTCACACACCCAGACACGCACCCACATACACACACGTGTGTGTGTATATATATAGCAGAAAATTAGAGATATTATACGTATTGTAGGATTAACAAATTTAATTAAATAAAATACAGGCATAACAATGTACTCAGTGACAGAGCAGCTAAAATAGGATTACGAAATATACATAATCAAAAATTGTTTACACTCAAAACACTTTCTGATGAAGCTGTTGAAGTATTGGTATTATATTCCATTATTCATTTAACTCTGTTTTATAAATTTATTCGATATTTCCTTTCGTTTTGTTTATTAAAGTTTATTAATATTAGATGCTTTCTCCTTTTAATGTTTGTTTTAAAAGCAAAAAATTTACTACAGATATATATATATATATATATATATATATATATATATATATATATATATATATATATAATCATTATCAAAGGAATGCGGTGTTAATTAATTATTGTACTACTGGAAAAAGTAATTTGATTTTTCGGTGTAACGTGAATACAGACAGGTAGCTTAATACTTCACTTTTTTGATAAAATATATCTATACAAAAAGAATGCATCGATACATAAAATTTATTCATACGTAGTTTATTTCAATTTTTTAAAAATCAAGCTCTCTATTAAAGTTTTCCATTATAATTTTAATTCAATCGTATACAAACCCATATTGTTTAAAGTATATTTTATTTAATGTATTTTGTTTAAATGACATACTTTACCACTGGATTGAATAATACATTACTATAAGATATTCAGCCATTTTTTTTAATCTCTCAGCAGATATCGCAACAAAATGGTTCTATTCAATTTTCTGTACATCTAAAGTCCTTTTAAGTTCTTAACTGTTGTTATTTTACACCAACCAGGTTGAAGACAAGACAACTTAAAATCTTCAAATTATTTTTCAAACTATTTTTTACGCTATATTTCTTATTTACTTTTGTTAGAACAAAAGAGTTTTGGAGTTTGTCTTAAGGAGTATATTTGAATATTTCTTATCAACAATAAAGAGCTCGATGTTTAAGGATGGTAAATGTTTGTTAACTATTGGAGAATTTAAGGCATCTTCTCTAATTGTCAATTATTAGCTATTTATTGTATTGCAAAAAATAAGACTTTGCTACTCACGCCATTATATTAATCAAATTTCAGTGAAATAAAATAAGCCACTTTTTTTAATTTACAGTATTTCAACAGAAGTATCCAAAATATCTGTTATTGCAATGTTGATAATACGAATGGGTATAGGAATTAATTCTCATATCGGGTATACTGTTAATAAAAAATGCTTTAATTTTTCTCAATTATACCCATTTATTTTTTTCAAGACGAAATATGTTATCACATAAGAAGCTTTGAAGAAAAATTTTCTCTTAACAGTCATGACTGTTCAAGCAATCACTTGCTCTTTCAAATTTCATGTTTTCGTTAGAAATATTCAAAGAGACTTATGAACTAAATTATATGTTTTTGATTTCAAACGTATTTCGGGCGTTTAAATCTTAAGGAAATTAATGGATAAACTTTCGAAACATGTAGCATAGAACATCAATAAAATTATATTTTAATCAGGATTTCATAGAAGCCTAAATTTATCGCAGGAGAAATCCTGGTTCCATATTATGGCCACATCCACAGGTCAAACCCCAGAGAACATCGACCACAGAGAATTTGAATTTGTCATTAACATGCAAGTCCCCTCGCAGAAATGATCGTGGCCAGAATGGCGAGCGAATACTGTGTAGATGGCTGCTGAATACCTAATTGAAAAATGTGCCTCCAATCTATCTTTTAAAGAGATTTTCAAACAGCAAAATGAATGACACTTGTAACCCATTTTGTCATTTAATTGCATTTTTCAAATATAGCAATGGAATCAATTGAAGAGCTTAATCGTTCGATCACAAAATATGGATTAGAATGAAACATTTTCTGAATAAAATCGAGTTAAAGTAAGATGAGTGAAATGCTTATAACGATGGAATCGTAACAAAGAAGCGTTAAATTCTGAGAATTATAATGAGGCTAAATGAATTTCATGCGTGCTCTTAAAGACGATAATGGAACAACTTCATGAAATAGGTTTAATCACATGGTACCAATCTTCAGCAATACAGTATGATTTAAGAAACAATGTAGTCCAAGCAACATATGGCAAGCTAGATTATTACATGCATAATATAGAACGATAGATTTTTTACCAACATTACAAAGATTGAAATTATATAATATGTCGTTTAGAGCGAAAATTTTCGATATAGAGATTAGTCGCCATGCATAAATCAAGAATTTATGATTCATTAAGAGTCTACCAAATGCATTAGACGGGATGCAAATAAGATGAACAAGCGGTAAGAAGATAAACGACTTACAAATGATCTTACAACTAATCAGTAAAATAATGAAGCTTTGAACATGTATATAAAAATAACTAACTAAATTTAGTATTGAGTTATTGAACGGAGAAATTAACATGTAACTTTACTTACTCTTCTGTTGGTTTAATGTCCTCCGAAACAGCACCTAAAAATAAAAAAAGTTAGTTAATACATTTATCCTTTTTTAATAAACAAATTGGGAACACAAAATGAAATTGTGCAAAGTGCATACCTATTTCCGACATAAAAAATTATATGTAAGCTGGACCTTTTCATGTAAATTGGTTTTAGTAATGCGGAACATCCAAATGGTAGTTACAATAACTTATCTAATTATTTGATAGCTAAAAATTATTCTACAGCGATTCAAGATTCAATAAATGTATAAATTATATCTTGCAATAATGTAAATAGAATTATCTGCCCTGCTTATAACTTTAAACCTTCTCCAGTGTTTGAAAGACTCTACATTTATTGAGATTATTAAAGTTTTAATGAAACTATACAAGAACTTACATTAATAATTAGTATTGATAAAACACCCACAGGTAAAATAAAAAGAGAAAACTTTATACACAAAATAACATTCGTGACGTCAAAAATAAATAAATAAAATAAAATAAATAAGGGATACAATTGTAAAAATCATAAGTTCACAAAGCTTCTTTTTTCACTGCTTTAGTTGTGAATTTAAATAGTCCAGTTTATGTTTCGAATAAAAGATGAGCTGAAAATTTCACGAAAGTTTGATAAAGAATCCAAATTAAAGAATCCAATTTGGCGTATCATTATGAGATTAGAATCTGGACATGCGCAAAGAAGTGTAGTACACATTGTTGGTGTAACAAGGAATGTTATTTCATTAAATAAAATTTATTATAAAAAGCAGAGAATGTTAGAGGCTGATTAGGGTAAGGTGTACACGTGCTGTTGTAGTTAATTATGATACAAGTTAACTTTGCCCACGGGTCTTTCGCTTAACCAGAGTATTACGAAGGTTAAAGTACGACTTTGCCTAAAGACGCCTCCGATAGATGGCACCAGAGGATCCACACCCTCAGTTTTGACATTGATCTGGAAGAGAAGGAAATTTTCTCCAGATTATCACATCCATGATAACAGCTCAACGATAAACCATGATTTCCGATTCGACAGATTTAACGAGCACGTATATCGCATAAACTCGGTGGGTCTTTGGCGGCATTGGAAATCAAACCCAGTCCTTCCGGAAGGAAGGCCGATACCCTAACCACTAGGCTACCACGGCCTGCCACGAGCTTCTACAGCAAATGATAAATATATCCATTTAATTTAACTGGAAAGGCAAATATATTTAACAATACGATAAAGACATTTAAGCCAAACAGAATTCACATAGATTTAATGATTTTTATGAATGTAGTATGATGCTGAGTAGTTTGCGCTGATCTTCAGATACCATGCAGAATGGAGAAGATAAAATGATGAACGTAAAATGACTAGAATCTCATGTTATTTTCTGATGAATACCAATTCATTTTGGAATATGCTTTGATTATATCATGCCAAAAGTGCTTTGTCGTGGAACATTTGAAATTGTCCCGCATTTATTCTGGAAAGTTCATATTACAAGCAGGATACTATGGGATGCAGACAGCATAAAAGCACGTATGATGATTGCATATCATTCGGAATGATAATTTATTTTCTGATGGTAATTGGTTACTGAGTATTTATACGATAAATTATTTACTGAAAACCACAGACACGATGCTGTGACCTCAAATTGTACCTTAGTTATTAGTATCTCTTGCGTCATGTCTAATGTTACAATATATATATATATATATATATATATATATATATATATATATATATATATATATATATATATATATATATATATATATATATATATATATATATATATATATATAATTGCAATGTAATAAGTACTTTGTAATTATATTTATTTTTCAATTTTTAATAAAGCAATGCATAAAACAGTGAAAAATGCAAAGAATGTACAAAATATACATACAAAAATTTTCAATTTATTTCTATTAATTCAGTTAATTTATCACAAATAAAGAAAGGAAAGTAAATTTATCTCAAGTAAAGGAAATTTAAACTTACAATGCAATCTATTTTAAACAAAGCCTCGAATAATATTTCAATGCTATATCTTACAGATAATCTCAATAATTAGTTAAACTATTATTATCTTTGATATTTGTATAAATTTTTCTTTAAAGAATAGTCAATAATATACAGCAAAATATTTAATTTAAATATTTTATTTAGTACTAATATTGAAAACCTAAACAAAAATTTATAAATTAGATACTTTTCTTTACTTTTTACAAAAACATTTTTAACTTGGAGTGAAAAATACACGAGATTTTCACTGATATTCTTCAAAGTCAATAGAAAATAATATTTCAAGGCACAGTATATTAAGTTTCATTTATACAACAAGCTTCGGGTAATCAATATATAAATAAAAGTGAAATAATAAATTTTAATGCAACGATTTCTTACTTTGATTACCATTAAATGATTTATTATGGAAATAATGAATTTATTACTTAGATCAGATTTGTAAAAAACGTGATATAAAATTGACTGAATTTCAATTGAGTATGTTTCTGAGTTACGACTAACTGCTGAATTCATTTACAGAACGCTAGGAATAAAGTCAATTCCAAAAATCACCTTGAAATTCCACCACAAGTGCGATAAACTCCGATCTCTGCAAGGAAAAAGCAAGGTCAAGCTTAAGAAAGTGATGCCAACTATTTTTTTTGTTTGAGAAACTTCCTTCAGTACATACCAGGCATTTTCCGAATTAGAAACAAATTAGTAACTGTCACCCGCTCAAGTCGCGAGGTTTTTAAGAACTTCAAATTCTTTAAAGATAAAATTAATATCCGAAGTTTTATATTTTTTCTGCACTAAAAAAGATCTTCTTATTAAAATGTAAATATTGAAAAAATAATGGGCAAATATTACATGGTGAATAATTGCGCAAAGGAAATACCGGAAAAGTAAATAAAATGCCTAAAAATAAAAATTACTACATATAAAGGATATTAAGACCAGTACTTTTCCATTATACCCCTGTTTATGAACATACAGAAAGTGCATTTTTTATGGAGAATATAATATAGTTATGATGATTTTAATGGCTCAAAATTTTATTTAAAATTATGTATATTTTAATTGGATTGTTTTTTGTGCAACAATTGACTGAAGAGTGACCAACTTAAATAACCTAAATGCTAAGCAAAGCTAAAGCTAGTTGGTGGAAAAGATGGCTTAGTGGTAAATTTTTCAGTTAAAAAGAACATTATGGTCACAAGTCACAAAAGACAAAAACAACAAAGTACAGCTAATATTTAATTTGTTTCACTGAAAAAAGGTGCTATTACATTGTACCTATTATAGTAGTGGTAAATTTTTATGTTGAGGCCCGGCGGCTCAGTGGTAGAGCTTCGTAATTCCAAGACACAGGTCCGAAGTTCAGTCCTCGGTCTGGATAAAGTCGACATAGCCTTTAATCTTTTATCGACTTTGCTTTAAGAAAGTGACTCGGACAGTTTCATGATAACGCAATTTTTCGGAATCCATGACTTAATATTATCGGGAAAGTGGCATTTGAACATACAAAAAAAAAGTGAAGCTGATGTTATTGGTTTGGCTAAAAGTAAAATTTCAAAACTCAAAATGAATTCTAATCAGCAGAGGATGTATTGTTATATATTCCACGTGTCACCACAATAAATGAGTAAACATGTCTTGTAAACCATCTTTCTTTAGATGATCATTTTGGCAACAATTCAAAGCATCTCAAGCCAACAATTCGAAACAAATTTCGTATGGGTCGTTCAGTTTAGTATGTAAGTCAATTATAGGTATACCATTGACGTCAATATGGCATGTCTGAGCTGCTTCTGAAACAATATACAAAAAAGACAGTAGTCAGCTTAAAATATTCTATGGGTTGTCAATTAAAGGTAAACTACATACAAAACGTTACAACGGCTCTTTGATTAAAGAAAGTGACATTTACACAATTTAAGTTTATAAGTAGGAGCCAATCATCAGCATTCGTGAGAGTGAATTCTCATTTGTAGCTGGTGATTTGCATAAAAGCAGAACTGTGATGCGAATTCGGAACCAATGAGAATCGGACAACTTGGAAATTGGACCAATGTTTCAAAACAAGGGGCTTAAACTCAACAAGGAGGCAGTTTGATTCTTAAGAAAGATAATTTAGAGAGAAAAATGATCTATATTTGTCAGTAATACAGCGAGTTTAAAAATATTTTTAATACTTGTTTGCGTAATACGAGACAAATTATTATAAAAGTATTAAATATTTGTCCCTGTGATGATAAAAAATTTCATTACACACACAATCCCGATATTTGTTTCGAATGACACAAAAAATTAATGCTGGAATCTATGTTTCTGCAGTGTTTTGCTGCATCGTTAATTAGTAATCATTGCTATTAATTCAAAATTATAGCTTGTAAAATTGTTATGGACGTACCTCTGTTTAAAAAAATACATAAACTATATATATGAAAAAGATAATCAATAAATATGTGTCATATAAAAATTCTGTTTCTTTTATCATGAGGGTATTTTAAAATGCCCCTTTAATCTATCTTTACAAGCATTAGATTTACAAGTATTAGAGTACCTTTTATCTACGATTACAAGATTGGTATTTACAAGAGTGAAGGATGCAAGTAAGGATAAAGTTCGTCAGTATTTAGAGGAATATTTAAAATTTCAAATCCACAGTTAACCATGAAATGATTTTTGCTTCTTATGTCAACAATGCATGATTAATGAATCAACGAAGCATGATCATGTTGAAGCGCACTTAAAGACAAAATATAACGTTCATATTAATTCGAATTTGAATTACTTTCAGATTTTGCAAAATAATTTTGAGAGAAAAAGAGTAACGTTAAAATCTGTACTTGCTGCTCAATAATTCAGCTGTCAATCGTAATCTTGAGGCCAGTAATTATGAAATTAATTATTGTTAAATCTGTAAAAACCATACTATATACTGTAACCATCAATATCATGACATATGATTGATAATTTTATAGTGTGACTATAATATGAACACGCGTGAATCATATGGTATTATAGCATATAAGGGGTGACCCTGGATGGAATGGGCGAAGTACGTCGGGAGTGTATACTCCTGGTAGGGCCACCCAAGGTGTGAAGGCCATTCCACTTTATCCAGCTAATGTTAGACAGGTGAACGAGCAATGTCGTACTTCTGCCTTTCTTAGGTGCTCAGGGTAGATACTACCATCAGAAGCCGTCACCCTTTCCCTTTTATGTTCATGACGCCTTTGGCATCTTCGGATTCTACAGTTCTCCCAGGGCAAACAAGTCTTTCCCACCTGCACTTCGTGCAATGCTAACGAAGCCAGTACCGAACACCTAATGATCTGCATTGCCTTTTCAAAGCGTGAACTTTTATACAGCTCTGGAGCTGTCCTCGATTCTTTGAAGGCGAAGGATGTCATGGACCTGGTCTGATTCAGACCAGGGGATAAAAGAAGAAGAAGACTACTTCATAAAATGGTTCTGGAAAAAGATGATAAAAATGTTACATCTATGCCATTAAATAACAGCACTATAAGCAAAATAATTGACAAAATGAGTAAAGATATCAAAATGCAACTATTAGCATAAGAATAGGCCAGAAAAGATATTGAAATGCAACTATTAGCACATAAGAATAGAAAGAAGAGAGTTAAGATATTGAAATGCAAGTTGTTGAAAAGTTGAAATTTTTGGTTCAGTTCAAACAGAAGATTCCCCCAAATCAACTATGAAAGCCAGTATAGACTACTTATAACTCACGTAAGATATGTTGATACAAGTGATTTTGCTGGAAAAATGTTGCTCTGTAAATCATTAAAAAGAGAAATACTACTTCTGAAAATATTTACAATAAATTATAAATGTATCCAGATGTGTCAATAACATGTAAACGAAAAATAAAACATATAGTGCTGCAGATGATGTTCCTAATATAAAGGGAAAAAAAGGTTGCTTAAAATTGATGGAAAATGAAAATCAAAATATGTTTCTTATGTACTGAGTCATTCACAGAGAAAACATGATACCGGAAAACATTTCGCCAGTTCTAAATGAAATAATGAATTTCATTTTAAAATGTATCAATCCTATTAAGTCTCAAATGTTTTGCGAATATCATGTGAGACTTATAATTCAATGAAGTAAGGTGGCTCTTGAAATGGAGCTGGTTAAAAAGATCCAGTGTCACATTTCAGTAAAAATAATTATCTAATTTTACAAAAAAAGCATGCAAAAATATTTTTCTAAATATATACACTTTATAAAATTTAAAAAAGCATGCAAAAACTTATTTTCCAAATATATACATTTTTAAATTTAAAAAAAAAACATGAATAAAATATTTTTTAAATATATACACATTTTAAGTAAATAAAAATGAAACAAGAATACAATAAAAAAAATACATATGAGCAATAGAATTTAAATAAAATAATTACACCTTCTCCAAATCCAATTTCCGTTAAAAATTAATTTATATTTGGGAATCCTAAATTAATTAATAATTTGGAATCCTGAGCAATAATCCATCATTATTATCTTTAATTTTTGGTAAAATAATTTGTTGATATTTTTCAACAACATTTTGAATATGAGACATTTTAAATTAAAACAAAAAATAAAGTAATTAAAACAATAAAAAGATGATAATAAATTAAGAAAACGAAATAAGGAAAAAAATATTATGGAGCTATTTGATACTCTTAGTGATTTTTATCAAAAATTCTGAAATGAAAAAAATGTTAGCGGATGATGCTAAAGCATTTTCAAATTATTTAGCTGATATCAATGAAAAAATAAATATATTAAATAACTTCAAAGAACAACTGAAACTTTTATCAATGCCAATGAGGCCAAAGAGGATATTTGGTTTTATTAATTTTATTAAATTATGTTAAAAATATATTTCCAACAAAAATTTTGAAAGTTTTTATTGACTCCAAAAATGTGACGTAACTGATACAGCTATAAATGTTATTATCGATCATTTAAAAATTTTGTCAATTGACAAGTAAAGAATTTTTAATTTACAAAGAATTGATTTCCCAATCTGAATGATGCAGCTAATGTTAGGCAGATCTCTTTCTGATACTTCACGCTTACAGTATAAAGAACTCACAGTAACGCAAAATGATGAATTAATTAAACTTATTTAATATTAAAAGAATTATGGCATAACTTTACAAAGAAGCCGAAATCAAATACCCAAATTCAACCAATTTTGCAAGAGAACTATTATTATTGTTTCCATCTTCATATTTAACTGAATTTGGATTTAGTGCCATAAATGATCCTAAACGAAGAAATGGGCAGGAAATAACAAAACAGGAAAACTTAGGACTATAATTGATAAGCCATTATATAGAGTTGAGACTCTAGTTAAATTGGAAACCGACATAAAAACTCTTTGTAACAAGGATCAAGCGCAAGTCCTTCACTAAATTCTTTTACTTTCGTTGCGGTTTTCCAGTGAAAGTTTTGAAAATTGTACTTACTATTATCCTGTCTTTGTCCTTTCCTTGTATGAATAAGGTGTGAATGGTTGCCTACCCTATAAACGGGTACCTATGGCATGTGTGAAGAGCAAAGTCGTACTTTCACCTTCATGGTGCTCTGATTAATCGAAAGACGCTCCCAATTGACTTAAATTCGCATAGCCAAGGCATAGCAAGCTTGGCTTGTCCAAGTGTCATTAGTAACAACAACAACAATAATGTTCTGGTGTGATTTCCTAAATCTTTGAAATTACTTTTATCACTAAAGTGTCATTTATATATGTATATATACAATCTCATCAAGATATAGACTGGTTGGTTTATTGCAAACAAGTAGATTTTTAGACAATCCCACGTTAATTTGTGGTACCATGATAACCTCATTTATATTAGACGCTATGTTGGTGAATGCTAACTCCCAAAGTGATCGAAGAGAAACGCTCGGAGTAATGATTTGGGATGCAATTGCAGATGATAGACTATCTCATCTTCTACAAATTGTGGCTAACCTTAACAACAACCGATACATAAATGAGATGATAGAGCCCAAAGTTTTCTTGCAGCTTATTTAACGAGGATTATAACTGCTAACAAGTTACAAAGAAGAATTTTTAAACTTTCTTAGCTTATTTTCAAAATATGCTTCTTATTGACCCTCATTCTACAGCTTCTATAGAAGAATGCGCATCTATAGAAGAAAAGTACACATGCGAATAATATGGAATGCTATATACGCAAACATTTTTTATTTCCAATGGCAGAGTTACAAGACAACTGAAACATCAAAAACAAGGGAAAAAAAAGCAAATAACATTTTAGTAAATCTATAAACTCAGGGCGTGACACGCCGCCTAATATCGCTCCCAGATGGAAATGTGAAGAAGAGTAGGGCACTATAAAAGGTGCAGAACATCCATATCTTTCCTAAGGTTACAGAAGGAGCAAAGGGAGGCTGATATAACATTGATGTGATACAAGAGTTTTTGAAGACAATCATTACCTGAAATGAGGTGGAACATTGCAACAGATTTCTTTCTTGGCCTTTCGAATACTAGATGATTTCAATAAATCTCTGGTTTATTTCTATAAGCAGAAGTGAGTTCCTGGAAAAAGTCGGCTCAGATGGCTTTTTTGACAATTGTCTTGATTGAATTGTATGAGAGGACAGGTTGTGATGTTTGAAAAACGGCAGCCTCTTTCTTGGCCAGAAAGTCGGCAGTTTCATTTCCCTCAACACCACAATGGGCAGAAATCCATTGAAGGACAACCTTTTTTTGAACCATTTCAGACCCAGTTAAGAAGATCGAAGCAGTCGTTAACAATTGAGGAACGGGAATCACTTTGTGAATCAATAACCTTAAGGGCAGTTTTAGAGTCTGACAAGAAAACCACATTTGAAAAGAGCCCTAGACGAAATTGTGGCTGTAGAAGGGCTTAATGAATTATGGCTATTTCACCGTCAAATGCGGTTTCAAAAGTGTCGATGGGTGTGTATAAAGAAGACAGTTCAGAGTGAACACCTGCACCTGCATGGGTTGAGTCACTTATCCTGGAGCCGTCAGAATATACCTGCAGCCACTCTTCTTTCGGGTAGCAAGAATCTATGGTTTTGTAAGTGAAAATCTTCAGCACAGTTTCCCTTGTATTATTTTTAAGAAATTCTTGTTTAAATCCAAGGTATATGGAGAAGTCCTTATTTACAATAGGATTTCGTACAGGCAAAAAATCTTCAGTCTCAAAATTGAGGCTTAAACTTGAGATTACCTCACAAATCTCCTGTATAAAACACTTTTGTGTCTTTAAGTTCTGGCCAGACTCAAAGGAAAGCTCAAGAGGGACAAGCTTCATTGTATTCTAAGATTTTTCTTCCCAAGTAGTACTGCATTTTCTTATATAACAACATGAATATGCCTGTTCCCTGAAGATAGTTGCATGTAACCAATATTAGTTGTTTTTACAGCATCTGCGATCAGAGACGCAGTGCCTGATTTTGAATGGTTTTCTTTCATCAGGAGATTTCCTGATGAGTAGCTCAGAAGAGATAATTAGTGGTTCGTAACAGTATGTTAAGAATGTAGGTCTTATTAATGATATTAAATGTAGTCCTGGAGCAACCACATTTAGAACTTGCAAGAGTCTCTAAAAGTGAGTTTCTTCAAAGCTTAAAGTATTGTATCTTCCACATGTGGCCTCCAGGAAAGTTTTCTATCGAGTGTTAAGACCACATATTTAAAATTTTCGGTGGTCGGTATTAAATTCTCTAAGAAGGGAAGTGACATTAAGGGTTGATGAGTAAGACAGAAATATTCGACGATGGTCTACATTCAAGATTTATATCAAACAGATATATTAAGATTTACCTTCATGTTGTTTCATTGAATACAATTTTTCCACGATTTTAAATGCTTTATTTAAAAATGAAGTTGATGTTATGCTCTGCATTGTTTTCGGGGAAGACAGCCCAGATAACAAGGTCGTCTGCATATAGGAGACATCAATCAGCTTTTATTGATATGAGTTCGCATACCAGGTCATTGATATAAATGTTAAAGAGACGGCAGCTGGAAACTTCTCACTAAGAAAGAAGCTATTTTGATGTCCCTGTATTTTGAATGGCAATTACCGAATCTGATTCTATAAAATCAGTGATTCAAGAGGCCAAAATACCATTTAAACATGTTAGATTGGATCATGATGTGTAAGCGCTTCAACAGAAAACTTTTATTTCATACAAGATCTTAATCTGTTTTAAAATCAACGAAGATGGCCAAAAGAATTTGCCTTTTGTCCATTACATCTTTGATCTACTACACGCAAACATTCAAATCCATTTAATTTCATACTCAATTGCATAACGGCATTTATTTCAACGCGTTGTGGCTATACTATATGCTGATTTAGTGTAGGCTAATATTTCTCGTTTGCTATGAAAATATAATCATTTATTTGTACCAACGCATGTCGTTTGTATACAAAATTTCATTCAATTGTGATGATTCCTTTCTGATGTTGCACTATTATAAGGACAAATATCAAGACATATATCACATTTATATTTTTTTATGTGGAGTTAAAAAGCTTGGTTGTGTTTTTATGATTATTTTCAGTGTAACTGACCACAAAAGAATTTAAACTCATGTTGGACATAATAATAAATGTATCAGTAAGATGCTTAATATATGAGACGCACTTAATATAAGAAACTCTTAGAAATTATCGAGAATTTAATATCAATGAAACACTTATTATATGACGGTATGATACAGGTTTTCACGACCTAATTAATGTATTGAACTATATTTTTAATTACATTTCCCACACAAGTTTATTTTAGATTCAATATTTGAAAGTAAAAACTGACGTTTGTATTTCTGAAAATCATGCCACCTGTGATTGTATTTAATAGCGTACTGAATCGTGTTCTGATTATTTTTATTTTCTTAACTTATACAGGCAAATTTATGACAGAAAAACTCAAATTTATTTCAGTTTAAGTTTGGCTGAAAATTATTGAAATATTATTTAACTAAATAAATGGTATTAGATTAAACATTAGAGTATATATACAGAGTACTAAGCTACCATGATTTTATTTTTAATCTTAAAAGAGTTATCTATTTACACATCACAAGAAGGATCTTAATTTATTCATACAAAATTTTATTAGAATCTTTCTAATTACTAACGAAGCTTCAATACACGAGAGTTAGAATTAGAGCCAATTTTTTTTTCTTCCGAAAATTCATAAATCGCAAATAATTAGAAGTTCAAATTTTCATTAAAGCAAACAAAAAGTTTTCCCATTTTCCCATTGCCTTTTCTCTTTTTCAAAACTTGAACTTTCTCGTCGAAACAACCACAATTCAACATTAAAATGCATTTTTTTTTTGGCCTGCCTTTTGTTGGGAGGGTGATTTTTGAGTCGCCTTACGAACCACTGATCACCCTCACTCGAGTGGGGGGAGCGTGGAGTACTTCCTTAAGCGAATTAAAACCCATTTATTCATTCGAGTTTTACAGATATTTGAACTCACAAATTTATTTCTCCATGATTCCTTAAAACACGTAATTGAATCACGTTTAATTAAAGACATTTCCAGTACATATCGTTATCCAATTACAATGCGCCTCACTAAACATATAACAGCGCAATAAATGCACCTTCCAGGGTGTGTGTGGGGGTGGAAAATCGTGCAAAAAGTACGCGCACGCATTAACATCCAATACATGCCCAAATATTTGAGGCCCGAGCTAAATAAATGTTTATTTAATTCATTTGCGAGCTTAAACAACAAGCATTTATTAAGGTTTGTCCGCGAAAATTCAAACAATGAGCCAAATTATGTAACTCAATTATAAATTACGATCAGCTCTAAATTACATTATCCAATTTAGAATTTATTTCTACTCTCTTAAAGACTTCACCTTTAAGAAGAGATAATTAAATAATAGAATACGACGCTAAACTTGGTTTTTTTTTTACCCTCGTCTGAGTTCACTTTTTTTTGGAAGAAATTTAACAAGAGAATTAATTTTTCAAGTTAAGCAGCTAGTTCATTAGAAGGCAGTGAAGCCCATTTTTATTTTCTTCCACTTTTAAATGTTTTTAAAGATGTATTTCCATGGCAAAGGGCCTCATCACGAGGGAACTCGTGCGACGACAACTCTTAATTCAGTTTGTCTTGTGGCCTGTTTTGTTTAATTTGAGGAAATTGAGAAATTTTTAAGCTAGCACAAAAAGAATAGTTGAATTTAAATTCGATTTAGGCCAAGAAGTCCCACGTGGGCTCGAATACTGAATGAAGAAATATTTGCCTAAAGCGGATGAAAAGTCGGCTTTAATTTCATTTGACTATATTTATTTAGTATCGGCCAATAATATCGCGAACGATATTTTATAAATTATTTTATTATTTTGATATTAACCAACACAGTTTCTCCGTATGAGAGACGCCTAATGAAATTTTTCAGTAGTTTAATTTTTTTTTGCAAATTTATTTGATCGTAGAACATATTGCTTTTCAATTTAATTTTTATACTTCATATTAAATTAATTAATTTGCAAAATAATCTAAGAATTTGTAACGAAACTTAAAAAACAAAAGTTTTATGAATGATGTTAAAATTTTTATTGATAATGTAGCGGTAGTCATCTTTTTATTATCAGGGACTTTTCAAGCAATAAACTAGCATTTCGTTCCTAAATCAATTTGCCATTTTATGATAACCCTTATTTTCTCTAAAAGGTCAGCCATTAGATATAGCTTAATCCGGTAGATTGTTTAATTTTACCCCCAGTGCAAATAATGACTATAAAGCATCAATCGAAAAAAATCAAACGGGGTTCATATTATTTAATACTTTTTTGATACTTTATATCAAATACTTACAATGCCAAAAGCACCGCAATTAGTTTCAATTTTTGAATATAAAAGCGATGAAAACCCTGTGCAAGTGAGAAGATGTGTAAATGAAACTCAACGTTTTTTGAGTTAAAAAATCAAATATGTGTAGGCAATAAATAACTAAAAACGTGCCTTAAAATTAACATTAAAATTCAGTTTAATAGTTGATAAAAGATTTAAGAAAATTTCAAAATAGAAAATATTAGGTAACAAAAAAATTACAAGAAAAACTAAATAAAATTAATTATTTTTATTTAATAGAAAAGTTAACTCATATAACTAATTAATATTAAAAAATTACACTAATCACCTATACTCTGCAGTTTTCAAAAATAATGCTGAACTAAAAAAATATTCAATTTGTATTTTCGATTAAATTTAAGATAATTATAAATTCTTTGAAACAAAAGTCCATAGAATATACATAATGATATTATAAAAAACATAATTAAATGGTATTCTTATTAATAAGGACAGTATAAATAAAAAGTCTTACATATAAATAAATCTGACAAAATTAATAAATGTTCGTGAGTTGAATATTGAAAAAATTCAAGTACGGAATGAGATTATTAATATATTTTGTATCAGTAGAAATAAATAAAAGATTAATGCAAGTAAAAAGAAAGAAATCCCATAGATGAAAACACTGGGAACATAATTCTTTTCACAAATTTATTTTAAAGAACAAAAACAAATTTATCTGATTGGAAAAGAGAAAATTCTCAGTTCTTCAAAATAGACACTTTTGTGTCCATTTGCAAGGTCACCGTTGGCTAATAAACTGTCCAGATCATGAAAAGAGGCACGTAACAAACGCCAAATTTACGCTAAAGGTAATACATGGTAAAATAACCTGTAGTGGGCAATGTGATGTTGCAAGATTCTTTTGAATATCTACCGCGAAATGCTTTGTGCAAGAATTTTCCCCAGATGGAGGATCATTTTCATTAGACACGAGGAAGAAAATACAGAAAACTCTCGAGTTCACACATATCATGCATGTAAAAAGCTCAATGTTGTATTCATTCTCAACAGTGACAGGACTCGAACCCGGGACTTTCCACTTAAAAGAATGCATACGCATTAAGTAAAAATTCTTATCAATTACCATGGGTGCAATGGTCTGGAGAAATTTACTCACCCTTCAAATCCATGCCAAATTGAGGGAGTAGATCTTCTGGTGCTGCCATCTATCGGAAGATTTAATGAGCAAAAGTTCGTACTTTCACCTTCATGGTGTTCTGATTAAACGAAAGACGCTCCCAACTGACTTAAATTCGCATAGCCAAGGCATAGCGAGCTTGGCTTGTACAAGTGTCATTAGTAAAAACAACAGCAACAAAAATTCTTATTGTAGAAAAGATAATATAGAATCTTTTTCAAAACCAAAACCGTAGCCTGTTGGAGCTGTGATTTGTGATTCTATGATCTCTTTTCTAGAACCGAGATTCTATGACCAAAATAGTTATGTAATAAGATCACACTCTTTAGATTGAAAAACCTATGATTCAATCACGGCTTTTGTCGGACAACTGGAAAATGATGTCGTGCATTTTATATGCGAATGCGCGTCTGTCGGTGTGTGTGCTTGGGAGCTTTCTGGATTTTCACTCTTGTGTCACGTGAATACGCGGCTCAATAATAGAATATAATTTTGGAAATGAAAATTCCTCTATAAAAATTCATTTAGAAGGGCCGAATATTCAAATTCCATACTTTAACCTGCAAGTAGTAGGAGTCTATCGGGTGAAAACTTGTACCCCATTACAACAGAACAATGAAACAAATGCCCGTTCCGGAGAACCAAATTAACTAAACTTCCTCAGAAATTCTAGATTACAACATTATTCCTATGAAAAATTCTATTCAAGGGTGTACCCGGAAAACATTATAGAACATTGCCACAAAATATTTTATTCATAAATTCAATTTTAAGAATGGAAAATTAAATGTATTTAATAATTAAGTATACAATTCATACTAATGTATATTTAATGTCCAAATAAAGAAAAATGTAAATATAACTGTCTATTCGCAGGTATAGTAATTAAGGAAAAATAAAAACATCAAACAGAAACGAAGGATAAACTATTACCTGGCACTTAATTTATTTACATTAATGAAATAATTTTAAAGAGTAAAAATGTAATTGAAATTTAGAAGATTCCACAGTCAATTAATATTTTAAGATCGCCGATTTCGTGACACAATCTAATTAAAATTAATCTCACTTACACGAAGGCCCCACAGGAGTTCGTGTAACAAATGAAACTTAATTTAGATTTTCACTTAACATGTATCCCGAAGATATACGTTTACTCCCCTGAGCAAGAGAGAGGGGACGATTAAAAATTAAACCACTTGCTAACTGGATTCGAATGAAATAATCTAGAGGAAATAAAAGGGAAATTTCTATAAAAATGGGAAAATATCAAGATAACATTCGAAAATTTATTAAATTTTTATGGTTAAAACCTAGTAACTCAGAATCATTTCGAAACGGTAATAACTTTATAAGAAAATTGAAATTTCATATGAAATGTGAGGAATTTTGCCATAAATATGGAAATATTATTTGAAAAATATAGCGACAAAAATTATTTTGGATTATAAAATTATTCATACATACATATATATTATATTTCCTTTTTTAATTTTCCTTTCCAACTATCCGATATAATATTATATTAAATTTTTGGGTATACATTTTATATTTTTCCGGAAATGGGAAAACTTAACATTAATTTTTCAGTTTTTACTTTATATTGAACTTTAGAGTATTATATAATGATTTATATGGTTTATTTGTTTGTTGACATAATTACACACTTTTTGCATACATGAGTTAAATTAACCAGAGACCTATAGTTTAAAGTATATTCCGAACTACTGTAAATATCGATGCCAGTGATTGGATTCAAACTCATAAATTACTAAATTGAGGTTACAGAACTAATCATTCAGCTTCCAAAGAAGTTGTAATGATTCGCAACCTATATTTATAGGAATTGCTGATATCCACATGTGAAATAAGGGCCCAAACATATTTTTGATAGAAGTATAAATAACCGAGAGAGAAATCAATCAAATACATCAAGAAAAATTGATTAAAATAGAAAATTCACTAGACTGGATATAAGAAAATACATGGATGGCCACATAAAATGTTATACACCAAGAAGGACCAGTGATATAACAGCAAAATCTGCTCAGCAGATAACATATTAAACAAAGATCAAATAATTGAAACTACAATCTCTTGTGAAATGTAGATGACAACGAAATCAGAAGTTGGTGTAACTTCCATTGTTGGCTATAACCGCTGCAGAACGTTTCAGCATAGAATCAAAGGTTTGGGATGTATTCTTAGAGTACAGCAGCTTAAACATACTGACTAAGTTGATCTTGGGTAGCTGTGGGTGATGTGTCATATCGGAAGTATCGACCACATATTTCCGATTGGTGATAGACGGATGGAACAAGCAAGCAAAAGAGGCGAATCAATGCAATGCATAAAGAAGAACTCTTAAATATTGCGGACCACATGCAGTTGCGCACTATCCTGTAGGAAATATGCAAATGTTGAAGGTATGGGATTACCACGGAGTCAAACACTTCTGTAGTTGATGCGAAATTGTTCAGTGTACCGGTAACACGTATTGTAGAGATGAGAGAGTGAAATCCAATACCATCTCAAACCATGATGCAGAATACAAGATTAATGTGGAGCTGTAGAACACAAGTCTCTCTGCAGTGTCTTCAGGTTTGCATCCAATCATCGTGATGTTAAAGGCAGATATAGTTCCCTTTCATGTTAGTCGTTTATCACACTAATGATGGCGAAAATGCTTATTGTTTTAGTCAAGCAAAATAAAGAATATACACTTTTCAGACATTCGACTTAGGTACCAAGAAGTCTAATGGTATGAGCGGACACCGAATGATACGTAATAGTCATCACGTGTAATAGAGAAACAAAGTGCATGCAAGCAGTGGCACAGTCCATCATTCTCACCGGCAATGAGAGATTACAGATCCGTATCTAAGTTGTTTGATTTCGTAACTAACAATCACTCACACGTGAAACATCAGAAAAAAATAACGTCATATATCGTTTGTAAAAAGTGATACAATCACACATTAAACGCAAGTGAAAATTTTACGCTGAAAGTCTAAAAGGGATGATAAATCAATACAAAAAATCCTGACCGAGATAAGATGCTATTAAACTGAGCAATAGCCTTTCATTTCAGAGAACCCCGTTAAGAAAATGACACAAAGGTCAGGTTACAAGTTGAAACAATAAAGTTGTCATTTCGTTTTAGAATGAAAGTTTAAGAAAAAGGAATTGAAGTCCTAGCAGAAGGTTCAGGATGCCTCTGGGCTATAAATGCAGTGAGGGATTAAATTGGAATTTATTTGTTCCGCAACGATCAATTTACGAGGACTAATTAGAGCAGGATCTACAGTTTAAATTTAACTCCAAATCGCAACAAAAATCCATGCTCAAGTCGTTAATCCAATTCATGAATTGTAGATCTGAACGCCAGATAGTTATTCATTTAGCTCTGAGCTCATTTAAGTTCAGAGAGGATTCAGCAATTGAAAGAACAATCATGGTGTAACAACAGCGTTAGTATGAATTTGGCATTATTTGTAGTTGCCGTTATCCTAATAGTACCAGTATCCATCAAATCATATCAAGACCTATTATCCCCTAATGATTTGCCTACTCAAGTCTCGATGACTGTTTGCTCTTTATTGACAATAATTTTAAATATAGGGAGCATTGTCCAATTTCTTGTCCCTTTGGGCAATTAACTAATAAGAGAAATGTGATCTTCAGTGATAAATTTTACTTTTAAATCAATGTTGATGAAGACAGTATGGTTATGAGGATTGAGGCTGAAACTTGCACTTGTTAATGAAAGGTATATTGCTACAATATTTAAAATAAAATTCTACGGAGCTGTTTCAGAGTAAATTGACCAGTCTTGTTGCAAAGTAACCTGGAACATCGGAGATCTATTGATAATATTCTGCGGACCACAGTGCTGCTCATGTTATAAAAATCATCAAATATCATTTACCGACCAACAAAAAACCTCATACTAATTTGAATAATAAATTGAACAATGTTTATAAGCATATAATGTCTTCAAACAACCAGCCACGTCACCACTGAATTAAAACATTAGAACATTCAACTAAATTAGAACATGTCGTAGATATGTGATTAAGGTTACCTTAACCATTTCAGAAAATCCCAGAACTAGTTTATCAGTTGCTACATTTAGGGCAGAATATAGTTCCGAAGGAAATCGGAAAGATTTCAGCCTACGGATAATCAACTTATATAAACACATATTGAAATTAATATTCTTATTTTTAAAAGTTTAATTCAAATGTATATAGAAATTAATTAAATTTTAAACACTGCAATTATGATAAGCACAATGCAACTGCCAAATTTAATAACCATAATTAAAATTTTCTAGGTCTATATATTTTTTGAAATGAGTGCGTAATATTAGACACAGCTAGAAGTCTTTCAAAGTTATCATTTAAAAAAAGTTGTTAAACACAAAAATTCTTATAATTTGACAATACTAATTTATTATTAAGATTTTGGAAAAAGATAAATTTATGACTTTTTAATTACTAAACACTTTGATTTTAAGATATTTTAATACAATACACATGATATTTTTACTTATACTTGTTGACAACACCAATAACAGACCATTAAATTTTAATACATTTTTACCTCACAAAATTAGTTATAAAAATGATATAGTGAATTTTTGAAGCTTCTATCAAAATAACTTTAACAAGCTATGACAGCAATTAAAGCGCTTCAGTTTGTCAGATCTCAAGTTCTTTTTGCTAGACACCTTTTATTTAAAGATACTGCACCAATACACTGAATTTAAAATTAACAGTTTGATAAATAAATTTTTTCAGTGGATATTGTAGGATAAAAGAAATTGTATTTAATCTTTACAGCATCCTTAAAATGATAACGTTGCTCTTAGTGATTTAATTAAAATATATTTGAAATATACTCTGAAAAATATAAAAAAATTGTTTTTAAAATATGCATTTCTATCATTTGTGGCTCAGATATCTGCCATTATTAATGAGAGATACAAAAATTGATACCATAAAGATCGATATATTTTGTGAGCAATTCTTTATTCATTATTCATTTATTACTGTCTTATTCTTCATTTATTCCCTCCTAAATATTATAAATATATATTGCTATGGTATTGCAATTTACAAAAAAACAAAAAAAAAAGTCTTTTCATATAATTAAAGGAGATAACAATATGTTTATGTCATTTAAATCATTATTAAAGCAGTTATATTCAGATTCCTCCCTTTAATAACATTCAAAAATTAAATGATAATTAATAAATATAATCTGAATGTAATGAATAAAATAAATATGAAAACGGTTTATATTTCAGTTAATATATATTATGAATTAGCTAAAACCTTAAAATATTAAAAGATTTCTGTGAATTTAGTAAAGATAATTAGGATCTCACACACAGATACAATTAGGATTTTAAGAAAGTTTAATAATATTTTATAAATATAATATGATAAAAAAACTTTATATATAATATTAAAAAAAATTCCCTAATTTCGATAATAACATATCATAATTAAGGAACATAGTATGAAAGTGATAGAAATATTATTATACTAATGTTTACCAAAAGACAATATAAAGTCGCATTTACATATGTTTAAAAACACTCAACACCAGCCACTTTTACTACACATTGTATGTTAATCTATGTTTATCAGTTTATAAGTAACTGCAAATCATCTTGTGCAGTTACAATTAACAAATAAGAGTAAGATTGGAAATAATTTTACATTTTCTTGGCAGTTCGTACTCCAAGTTGGAATCTGAAGGGTTAATGCTCGGGCTTTTTCATTTCGGCTCTTCGTGGGTTTGATTCCAGCTTCAGACATGCGTGTTTGTAATGGTTCGGAATTCACACAAAACTGTACGCCCCAGTCATATCAGTCATCGCGTGTAAAAAGTGAACGTAGAACAAAAAACAAATCAAACTAATTTGTAGTTAGTATCTTTACCTTGATCCAGACTTCTTAAAAGCATTTAGTGAACTGCAATGTAACATTTACGAGTTTGATGTAAAAGCTTCTATGTTTAAACAAGTAAAATCTTTAAGGGTTAGTAGAGTTAGAATGGTTCTTCCAATTTGGATTTATTTGTTGTCTTTGAATGGAAGTAATTTTGTTTGAAATCTCTTATTTATTAAGGTCATTGACACAAATATTTGTTAGTTTTTTCTTCTCATTCAAACATTTCATCAAAACGATTTATTGATTTTTTTCACAAAGTGTGCCCATGTTATGGGGACCTACAACTGAAGCTATTCATAAAAATCAAACTTAAGCATAGCACTCAATGAGGGTCATTTCTAAATAAGCAGTAAAATAAATATTTGAGGAATGATTTACTATAGTTGTGTGAAATCTTTCAGCTAATTGAATTGCTGATTTTTCAAGTAATATGACCTATTTAAACTGTTTCATATTAAAAATTTTATAATAAAATTTCAAATCTTAATCTACTGTTAGCTAATTTCAACATAATTTGATTTATAATTTTAAATATAATAATTTTTACTTTAATTATAGGGAAACTACTGATTATAATTTTTTCAAAGTTTATTGAAAATGCACTTATATCTTAATATATTAATTTTCATTATAAATACTAGAAAAATAAATTCCTAAGCACATACACCACGATAAGAGTTTATTATATACACACTTAGCAATGTAAAGGATGTTAAGTTTAATTAAAATAAATAATATATCAGTTATCAAGATAGAGAATAGTTGTTAGCAAAACAGAACAAATTTATGAATCATTTTGCTGCGCAAATTAATACAACATTTGTTCTACAATAACAGTAACTAGTACTATATAAAATTTATTTTTAAACATAATTTCATCGTAGACTTCATATAAAAAAAGAATATTAATGTCCTTTATTTCGGATAATTTGAAATAACCTTAACGATATTTTGTATATTATTTATTAATAATGATACAAATTTCATATACAAAAAGAATATTAATGTCCTTTATTTCAGATAATTTCAATTAATTTAAACACTTTTACTATTATTTAGAGAGATCTTTTAGCTAAAGGAAAGCAAAATTGAGCAACAATACATGCCATGATGAAATAAATCTATCATCATCAAAATAAAAATATCTAGGCATTCAAAAAGTTAAAAAAAAGTAATGTCAGAAGTGTCAAGGTTTGAACGAAGTTGCATAAATGCATTTAGCTATACAATAACCACAGATAGATAAAACTATTATTCCAAGCATAATAGAAAATAGAGAAAAAATTTCAATGCAATTATAACATTCATAATGTCCAAAAACTGTAGAGAGATATTCAGTAATCGTGATTTCACAGAAGATTCAATTTTTCCCAGGATTAACTTAGGAATTTAATTGATCACATTTTCTTTTGTGAAAAAGTGATTTAAAATGCAGTAAAATATTGAATTACCAAAATTCAGGGTTTAACATATTAATGGAATTAATATGATCAAATAGAAAAAACATTAACTTTTTCGATATAGGCCATGAGTGTCACTTCAAGTCTGCAGAATCGTAAAAAACAGGGGACGATAGTTATTGGCCAAGACCAAGGCCGCGTGGTTTAACAACAAACGATTTTCGATATATCCTGTTAATAATTCATTAATATAGAACAGGAAATACTAAAGAGTTGAAGTCTTATGTTGTCAAGTTTTTTTGCTAAAATAAAAATAGTTCTCAAGCCAAATTATTAGAAAAAAGATAAATTAAGAGGATAATTATACATGAAGAACCATGGTCTGTATTACATTTACTTCGAAACATCGTGCCAGCCGATGAAAATGGCCTGTTAAAATCGATAGTGGATGGAAAATAAATCGAGGTGGTTCTTGTTATAGTTGAATCCAAATTCAGTATACATAGCACACCAAGAGTATTTTTAAAAGTACTATAAATATCTATACCCAAGATGATGATCAAACTATTGAATGAAAAATCAAAGTGTCGAAAATTTTGCAACCAGCTTGGGAAATTTTGTCTGACTTTGTACATTTAAAGCAATTCTTGTTATGAGAGCACATAAAACTGGCTATAACCGAGTTAAACACATTACAGTTTTTAAAATTTATCAAAATAAATAATTTAACTTGTTTATTGAATTATATATAAATTGCTTTCATAGTAAAAAAAAGAAACTTAAATTTTTCAAACCAAACAATGCAAATTTTAAGGACATGATCTATGACTAAAGGACTTATCTAAGAGAGTATAGGGAATGAAATTATTAATACAAAGATAGGGAAAGATATTAAAATAAGAACAGGGGCTTCAGTGCTATTAAATTAACATTGCGAATCACTCATACAGACCTTAAATGTATGGATAGAATATAATTATAAACTATATCTTTAAGAACTGCCAATGAATTTTTTGCCTATATCATTCCTATTACAGGATTATGAATATAATTTTGAATATTAAAGTGAAATCGCACACATATACACATGAAAGAGAAAATTGCTAATTGCGATTATCAAAATTTTAAACGAAATTTTTCTTTGGTTTTAAAAGTTAATTTCATTTTTTTTTATTTCTTCAGAATAATTTTCTCATATTACTTCGGAAATGTGGTACAATTTTTAGCATAGCAAAAGAGTTATAAAATTATAAATCTTCAAATACTGCATTTTTCACATTGAAAAAAAATTGCTTTACAGAATTCATTTTAAATTTGTGCTTATTTGAACAAAAAATAATAAATAAAACTATCATATATAGTAGCAATTCTTTGTACATTGTAAAACAAAAAAACATAACATACACCGAAAAAAAAATACAAAGTACTATTTTTTAAAATGAAAATATAGATAACAATACTATTTTTTATAACTTTTTATTTTCAAACATTTCGGCTATGATTGTAATGAAGGAAACACTTTTTTCCTAAAGAAAATTCCATCTCTTTGAATTATTATAATGAAATTTAAATTCATGCTATTAGCAAATATTAAAAATTTTCTTTCTGATTACATCAAGAGGTAAAAGATGAGAGTAATAATTAAAAAATATCATATACTTTATGTTAAGTTATGCACGATATAAAGCAATTAAGAACTCCATCTCCAAATCTCATGTACAAGCGGCGATATAAATTCTTTCTTACACTTTTTTTTATTTTCATTTTTCTAACCACCTGAGAGTTTCTTAAAAACGATAACAAGGCTATCCTTCTTACATAATCCTGAGTTAAAAAAAATAGTTAAAAGAGACGTTTAATTACACCAATAAAAATTTCATTTTCGCTTTATTTTTTTCTTTATTTAATAAAAAAAAAATAACACACAGCGTTAGAAGGTTTGAAAGTATCGAATAAAACACACGTATAACTGGAAAAAAGATAACGATAAAAAAAACTCCCTTTTTTTTAAAAAAAAATATATTTTTTTATTACTTCAATTTTTATTTTGGTTCCTAGTAATTCTTTGAGTAATTTTAACACAATTTTTTTAAATTAAATAACGCTTGATTCGCCAGGCGCTTTGGGGAAAGTCGATGTAATACGAAAGTGAAATGAGGAAGAAGAAAATGTGAAAAAGAAAGAAAATATAGAGAGAAAAATGTATATTAAATATTAAATGAACCACAAAGTGTTTCTTAAAAGTAAAATCGCTCCCATAAGGAGAAGATAGTTTTAAGTGGAATGTATAGTGGGTGGGTGGGGGTGTAGAATGTATTAGGATGATTCAAAAGGGTAAGTAAAAACAGAATAAAGAAAGAGTGGAAAAAATTAAGAAGCCGACTTGATGATGATGTTAAGAACTGACTGAAGAGTAGGGGGGGCCTATTCCCTTGTTGGTGTCATTTTGAAACTACTTCAATGAGCCTTAAGTTTCTTCATTAAAAGATCTTCATTTCCGTTGTACTCCATTTGTTTCGAAAACTTTTTTCCATGATGTTATTTAAAACTAATGGTTTTAATTTTTTTTTGTTTGAACAGCACATTTTTTCAGATGGTTTTTTTCCCCACTTAGTTCTAATAGATTACGGTTTTAAGAAAATTACCATAATTGTATTCAGTAATTTAAGTAACATTATTGGATTAAGCACACACAATAATATTTTAGATAAGCAAATTTTAATTTCATCTGAGACTTTCCTTTTTATTTTGCGTTTCCCACGTGATATCACTCGCATACAGGTCACACTTAAAAGTGTATTATTTACGTATAAGAATAATTTAAATACTATAATTAATTTCATTAATTTTTGGTCTGCGTTGCATTCCCCTAAATGGTTTCATTTGAATTTAAAAACAAATCGGAATTTAGTGAAATATTAAAGTATTAAATAATGGTAAAATCTTTAGGAATGCTAAAAGTAGTAGTGATATTTTAGTTTCCATGAAAATTTTAAAACCATTGCATTTTAATGACTTGTTTTACCATAAGATAAAAAAATATTCTATACAACTAAATTATTGAGTTGTTTGGAAAGTAATTTCGTTTTTCCTACATGGATCAGCTTTTTGCTAGTAAAAACCAACCACTTTATGGCTGTGGAATCGTGCTACTATCAGAAAGATGGTAAAAGCGATTGGACTAGAATGAACAATGTGCAATGCAATACAATATTTATTTGCTGCACGTTTTTCATTTCATGAAAAACGAAATGACTTTCCACGAACAACACAATAAAAATAAATAACTGATTATTATAGAATTTGATTATTCTAGAGTGAAAAATTGATAACAGATAATTATGATAACAAACAACCAAATTCATTAAAATGCGTTATTGTTATCTCTCTCTTTCTCTCAATATCTATTTTATATTCATTAAATTAATTTTAGAAATACAATATTTGAGATCATTAAAAAGAGAGTTCCAGATTTTTGTATTTAAGCAAACAACAAACGGCACATTATATTGAGATATCTCAACTAAAACTTTTCCTGTAAGGGCCGATTAATCAAAAGAAAATAAAACAAGGATATCATAATTAGGAAGTCGCACATTATTAACATCATGTTTCATTTGTTAGACAAATAATTCAGAATTCCAGCTAAGCGTTTTTTTCTCTGTGTGTGTTACTGTAATCCGATATTCAAAATGATATCAAAAATAACCACAAACGAACTGGTTTCATTACTTTTCATTAGAAAACTTAATTGAAGACAATGAAAAAGATGAAATTACTAAGCGATTTTAGCTTTCAGCAATCTTTAACGTAAATTTAGATATCGGTATAATAAAATTATGGATTTCTTCTTGGAACACAATTTACGTAATTTTCTAAATTTTTTTGATTTCGAGAACTTATTATGTCCAGACATATGCAGAGACATTTCATCCAATTTTACAGTTTGAAATGCTGTTTTGTACCTTCGTATCAAAATATATTATTAATGGTAATAATACATTCCATTTAAGTATAACTTGGATATTAGATAAAGATTTAATTCGAACTTTGTAGAATGAACTTAATAGCAATGTTTAGTAATCGAGAGAGTATGAACTTTAAGAGAAAGCTTATTTCATAAGTATAGTAGAACTCCAACTATACGAATAAAGTCCAGACCACATTCGAATAATTAAAGATTTGAATAATTAGAATTTTTCGAAAAAAGGATCTATTTGAATTAATTATTTTACGTATAAAATGGGAGAAAAAAACCACATATTTTTGTTGTTACTGATGACACTTGGACAAGCCAAGTTCGCTATGCCTCGGCTATGCGAATTTAAGTCAATTGGGGGTGTCTTTCGTTTAATCAGAGCACCATGAAGGTGAGAGTACGAATTTTGCTCTTCAAATCCTCCGATAGATGGCATCACCAGAGGATCTACTCTCTCAATTTTGGCATTGATCTGAAGTTAGGAGTAAATTTCTCAACCATGGTAACTGCTGAACGACCGACCACAGGACTTTTGATTCCACAGATTTAACGAGCACGTACATGTACTCGGTGGGTCTTTGGCGGCATTGGGAAACGAACCCCATCCTTCCGGATGGAAGGCCGATACCCTAACCACTAGGCTACCACGGCCCTACATATTTTTAATCAAGCAAAGGAAAATTCCACTCTTATACATGTTAAGGTACTTATGAGTACTGTACATTAATTCAGTATGCATGTATAGCGCCGTGAATGAAAGCCATTACTTTCTGAAGATAATCAATCAGAGTAAGCTGTTTCATTGCCTTCATCTGTTTTAGGGCATTTAAGTCAAGAAAATACTTGAACAGTGAGAATTTGCAAATTGTGACACTCGGGTTGATGCTCTATCCACTTAAAAAGAGTTTCAAAGTCGGCAAATGCCTCACTAGCTGATAGTCTCGTGTCTGTGTGTTTCAACTTGGACATTAAGTCATTATCTTTTTTGACACTTTAAATATGATTACTCTCATTTGTGTGAATTGAAATCTAGGATCTCGCTCAAAATCTATTTCTTCTATATCTGCAGCACTAACTTCTGAACATCCGGGAATTTTCAAAAGTATATTTTTGAATTCCTTAAGTAACATGTCTCTCTCTCTCTCTTATCTTCTCCCTTCTCTTGCCTTTCATTTTCTTGAGCTTTTTCATTTTTCTCATCTTTCCTTCTCTAGCCTAATTAATTTTTCTGAAATTCTGAAAGTGATTCGAATAATCAGAGATTGGGATTATTGGAGTTCGTATAACTGGAATTCTACAGTATCTTTTAATTATCCATAATAAAATTACAAAAACGCCATTAAATTATAAACGGGCGATATCATTGTAATGCATTCGACAAAATCAAATGAAACTATTTTAAGGGATACAAATTTGATCTGTTAAATAAGCTTTGTAATTAATTAATTAAAATTTTTAATTGCAGACAGTTCTCCCCTTTTAGGATTTATATGCTATTTTAATATTTAATTTTTGTTGAAGTTGCACAACATAAAATGTGATGCAAGATTATCTTTTTTTGAAAAGTTGCCATCGCAACATATGATGCCCTGCAATTTTATTTAGAGATGTTGATGACATAAAAAAATTTTGCATTTTAAATCTGAATGACTGGATATATAATAAATAACCACAGCCACTGCTGAACAAAAAGAGATTAATGTTGCGTGTAGAATTTCAGCATACATAATTTTAGATGTGGGTTCGCAGGATTTTTCTTAGTTTTCTCCCTTGCAACATGTGAATATGGTCCATTATTTACGAAAAGTCCATTCAAAAGCCTATACCACATTGTGGATACTTAAGAGCATTAAAACAGTCAGAGGCTATTATCCTATAATATATGCGTAGTCAAATACATTATACATCAGGATTTAATAAGAGGTAAATGTAAATGAGATCTATTCAAAAAATGATTGCATTAAAAAAGCAAAATCGGTGGATTTCAATATTTAATGGAAACCCATGAAGATTGTTCCAGTACATAAACTTAAGTTTATTGTATTTAACGCATAGAAATTATTGTTCTGTAGTAAAAAATGTGACAAAAATTAGAATTTAAAAAATCATACTTTAAGTTGGTGTTTAACAACGATCTGTATCATCTAAATAGACGATTAACATTTACTGCAGAGAATTAAAGTAGTAAGTTAGATAATTAAGACTCTTTCCTTACCCGCAAATAATTTTGCTTTATTTTAAACTGAAACACTTAATCAACATCTGTATTCAATAGTTGGTAAACTCGATTCGTAAGAAACATAGAATCGATAAAAAATCTAGAACTGAAAAAGAAATTGGATAAAAGAGTGCAAAAGAAAAATTTTCCATGGATCGTTTATCAAAGCTGACACTTCTCATAAGTATCTATTTTGGATTTCGTTATAAGAAACTTACGGTCCTATTTTCCAAAAGAAAATGTGTACATACAGGCAAAAAACTATATTTTTTTAAATTACTTACTATACTCTAACTTTCATGATAGACACAGACCAACAAGGCACATTTCATTTCATTAAAGGTGCAGCCATTTAACCCCGAAAAAATGCAACAGACAAATAAAATAAAAATTTTATTAGTATAGTTTAGAAAAATAACATATTAAAAAAACGTTATCAAGGCTTTTAAATTTTATTAACCATAAAGTGCTTATTTTTTTTTTTCGTTCCAGTTGATATTATGATTACATTACTTTATTACAATTCTCATTGGTTTAAAACATCCATAACGTCAATTAACGTTTCATCTATTTCATACATAATTAATTACGACATTGTATTGAGATGGCGTGGAAAATTCGACATATCGACAAAATTGCCTGCCTTCAAATCGCTTTTTTTCAAGCGGGAGCAAACAAGGCGAAGTTCGCCATCGAATATCCAAGAATATTGTCGAAGCTCGTATTATTAATAAAACCATTTCATATATAAGGACCAAAGAATCGGTTAGATCCTTATATAAGAAATCGTTTGGAAGCCATTTTCGATTGATTCAAGCCATCAACACGTTGACAATAGAACAGAAGATAAAACAAAATGAAAAAGACAAGGCAAAACATCCACTTTATGGTTAGTCTAAATCGAAAAGAACGATTTAGATTTTATTAAATTTCATTAATTAATACAATTCTAAGTTAATAATTGCAATATTTGTAAATGTTCTTTTTTAAATCTTAAAACTATTGCCTTGCTTAAGCCAACAATAAATTCTTTACTATAATTGCAATTCACATCTATTTTTAAGATTACTAATCTCACAGAACAGCAATTTTATAAATAGGTGATTTTAAAATTTGTTCACGTCTTCTTGTAACGTGTAAAAGTTACAATGAAACAGCACAAGGGAATATACCACGACGACCCTGTTAAATACTGCACAATGGCATAAATAACAGTAATCCTTTCAGAATCAGGAGAGGTGCAGGAAAAATTATGCGGATGATTGAAAGTTACCCGTCGAATTGAAGGAGAGCTTTTTAAACGAATATTGTTTCTTAGATTTCAAAACAAGCTTACAAAATAAAACACATCTAATTGAGGTAAAGTATTTAATGTGCATCTCCTTCGTAAATCACGCAAATTGGGATTAAGGGCAAGAGACTCCTCGAAACTTTGCCCTTTTCTAAAGGAAGTTTTTCTCTGAAATCGGGAGAAATGAAGCGTCAAAAATCCCTATTCCAATTCGGAAAACTTTCAACCTCTCTTCACAACGATAAACTTCCGATTTCTCCAACTTCATTCCTTTTCTCCGTTTTTTTTTTCGAGCGCGTGTTGTTTCATTTCATTTCCTTTTTATTTATTTATATCAGCGCTGTTCATTTTTCAAAAATGTTCTCTTTCAATCAATCGAGGAAAACATTCCAGTGCAATTCCAATCACGGTTAATTAAACGGGATTAAAAATTTAGGAATGGGTAAGTGAATTAATTTTCCCATTTCGACGGAGAGGTTGGATGAGGGTGTGGGGGAGTATTTATTTTAAAACCAAGAAGAGATAGAGAGGAAGAAAAATTTTTCTTCCCATGTTACCCCTCTCTCCCCTTTACTCCACCAAATCCATTCAGCTATGGTGCGAAGAGGAATCAAGTGTCATTTTTCGGAAATAAATATACTTCCGGTCCTGCTAAGCCCCCTTCTACTTTATTTCCCCCATTCCACCCCCTAAGGAAAATACTTTTGCTTGTAAAATACTAAGCCCAGAATCTCCCTCGAAAATTATTAAATCACAAGACAGAAAATTTCCATTCCACCCCCTTCGGAATCCCCTCCCACATCGATCCCCCTTTTTTATTCTTAATCGGCAAGCGAAAATGTTTGTATGTACTTTTCTAATAAATATGCAACTCCCCCCCTTCCTTCCTTCTGCACGATTCCAACTTTAGAAAACTGAAAATTCGAGCGCTTATCCACCCAACTACCACTATCAGCATCCCTCCCTCAGCGTCTTCCCCCTTCATTCTTTTACTCTCTCCCTCACTCTATTTTTGAAACCCTTTGGGCACTGAAGCAGCACGTCTCTAAAATACCGAAGAAAATACAATGGGGGAAGGGGGGCAAAGAAGGGATTGGGGTGAGTTCTGTCTCTTTCTCTCTTTTAAGAGAAAAGGGGGGGGAAGCTGTCCATCTGTCTGTCTGTGCGGTCCGTCCGTCTATCTATCCATCTATCTCGTGGAATAATAAGGAGAGTTAATTTAAACAATGTAATCACATTTAGCTTAATTGAGTTTGGTGGAGTAATTGAATTTATGCTGATTTGCTGCAGTTCGGTTTATCTGTTTAGCGCCCGGGTCGTTTCCCCCTTGGAGTTCCATGCTCCAATAACTGCACTAAAATGACATAAGGCAGCAAGCTTCCGAAAGGGGGAGGGGTATGAAATAGATAGAACAGGGGGGTGGAATAAGCAACTCCAGTCTTTAAAGGAGTTATAAGGTACACACCGATTAAAGATGGAGAGGTGGGTGAAGATCCGTCTTCGGAATCAGTCTTTGCAGCTCTATTGGTCTGGAAACGGTTAAAACTGGCCTTTCTATCGCTTTTTTCCTTCCTCCCCCGCATTCTTTCGATCTGACGGCGAAAAGGAACAGAAAAGAAAGGCTCTTTTGTTCGAAGGCGCTCTCTCACATCCCTGTGTCCAACCCTTTTTCTCAAAAAATGAACGATATGGGTTTTTCTTCTAATGTGTTCGACCCCCACCCCCTTTTCCAAAACGGGAGGAGGCAATTAAACATTCCAAAAAGGAAAAACGAAATGAAGGGCGGGGGCGGTGGGATAGGGAAAAAATGAAGCGAAGTGAAAAGAAGAAGGTGCGAAGAAACAAAAATTAAGCGATACTCCCACACTGGGAATTGCGTCTCTTGTAATTATTCACTGCTGAAACAAGGGAAAGGGAGGGGAAAAAGAAGGGAAAAATAAATAAACGCGGAGAAAACGTGAAGTGTTTAAAATTTAAATGTGGTCTTCATTGCCCTAAGGGGATATTATGAAAATGAAAGAAGTTAACAAGTTTTAATTTATATCTGATAACCAGCCTCATATGAGATTAGCAGCAATTCTTAAAAGTTTCTTTCTTTACAAAAGAAAAACTGCAGAAGTTGGTTGCCGAGTAGTATATGTTGCCGAGTCCAACGCGATCACTAATTAAAATTCCATGTGGCGAAGATATGAAGTTAATTTTTTCTTCTTTACCAACCCTTTTTCCTCATCTTTCGAATTAAAGAGTTATTTACGGCTGGTCAGCAGCATTTTTGTTAATGTTTATTGAAACTTGATTTTAATGAGTATTGGGGATTGGATTAATAACAAGTGAAATTGCCTTTGGGTATTTTATCATTCGAATGCAGGAAAGAGAGGTTGATGAGAAATATATTTGCTGCAAAATATTGAATTAATGGTTAAAAAAAAGAAGATGCAGTTTAGAAGTTTAGCCTAAGCATCAGTTTTAATTTATTGAAATGATTTTGCACGAGCTGTTTGAGTTTCGAAATAAGATAACATGTAAATGTTAATTATGAGTTTTAGAAACATAAATTACACGTTGAGAGGAAATTTATTTATTTTTTTTTAAATGAATTAATAATCAGAGAAAAATACAAAGTAAAACCGGTCTGTTTCTAATAAAAAATAATTAGAAATGTGTATAGAAAAATGAATAGATAATATCTTTTTTAAAAAGAAACTGAAACATTTGGTTTTACTTAAATTTATTATGCTGAAAACTTCATTTAAGATTTGGAAATTCAATAAAATTGGATTATTTTGTTTCGGATTAAGTAATCGATTAAGTATTCTAACATAAATCAAAAAGACTTCAGGATAAATTTAGTAATTTTTGGGCAGTTTTCCACATTATTACTAGCGACTACAAAAACTTCAAAACAAAAAATGTTATAATTTAAATATGGGTAGATTTAAATTGGCGCAAATTTGATGGTACATGATAAGACCGATTGTTTTCACTAAAAAAAATATGGAAACAAATCTCGTTTCAATGTATTTAATTAATGATATTTATATATCTGAAAAGAGAAACTCTGAACTATATAAATAACTTCATAAATAAATCTTCCTTTAAAAAGAAAATATCTAATATAGCAGATTATTGATATATGCAGGATTAAAAAAAAGGAAATAAAGTAAGCTTTGTTGTTTATCAGCAAACAATATGAGCAAGAGTCTTTGTGTGAGAAAATTATTGCCTTTATTGTAAACATTTCATGATTTTTAGCTATAAAATCTTAACTTGATTAAAGACTTAAGCTTGATTATAAACAAAAATAAAAAATTCAAAATACAGATAAAAATTATGACTGATGAAATAAAAAAAAAGATAAGAAAAGAAGAAGAGGGATAAGGGGAGAATGAGAGAAAAAGACGTGTCTTTTGAGGAATTCGAAAGCATCCTTTTGAAAATTCCTGGATGTTAAAAAGTTAGTGCAGAAGATACAGAAGAATGGATTATGAGTGAGTTCTTAAATTTAAAATTGCAAATGATGGCAAACTTATTTAAAGTGTCGATTAAGAAGATGACTGAATGTCCAAGTTGAAGCAGACACGGGACCATCAAGTAGTGAAGCATTTACCGGCTTTTAAATTGCTTTGAAGAGGAGTTTGACCAAATGCAAATAACACGGTAAAGCGGATGCGCCTCTTGGCTGCCCGAAAACGGATAAAGTCTGTGAAACACACAGACTTTATCCGTTTTCGTGTAGTTTATTCTGTAGTTTATCCGTTTTCGTGTAGTAAATGTGTAGTTTATTCTGACTGAGAAGTTCAGCAAGATAAAAATGACTTTCATTCACAGTACATACATACTGTATTAATATACAGCACTTGAAAGTAACATAAAAAGTAAGAGTGTTGCATTTTCATTTAATTGATTAAAATTTCTTTTTCATTAAAAATGTGTAGTTTTTTCTCCAATTTTATGCGAATAATAATTATTTAAAATAGACCCTTTTCTCGAAAAAAACAAATCTCCGAATATTTGATTATCCGAATGGAACCCGGTCCCTTGATTCGGATAATTGGAGCTCTACTGTATAAAGATTCTATGTAAAGGAGTTCTGTATAATGTATAAAGAAGTTCTACTGTATAAGATATAAAGATAAGAAATATCAGATTATTGAGTGATCTGCGGTAATTTTAAAAGGAAAATCCGTTTTTTAATATAAGAATATTTATTATTACTAAGGGAATTTGCTTTTTACTTTAAAATTTAAATTTTAAAAATTCACGCAACATATTCTAAAGATTAAGTTACAATTAAATTACAATATTTCTTCAGCGTTTGATTTTGTTGTCAATAAATACACAATTCATTACATTAATCGTTAAAATTAATTTAATCTCTTATGATAGTTAAAGTTCATATAATATTAACCCTGACGCTTAAGATCTTTTATTTGCATTCTTAAATGCACGAGTAAATTAAGTGATCTTAACATTTTGATAAGAGGCAAAAATATTTGTTAAATGAAAGTATTTAATCCTTAAGGAAATCGGTAACCCTATAAGAAACCTTTCCTAAGCAATAAGCAGTTTTTATAAGTATGAAATGAAAGTAATTGGAAAATACGGTTTATAAATTAGATAAAATACATTCTCTGATGCAATTGTAAAAGAAAGGTGATATAATTTATTTGTAATAAAAGTTTTCAATCATCACTATAGTCAAATGATATCAGTAGAAGAGTTTTGAAATTGTATTTCTGTGCAAAGAGTGGAGAGACTAGTTAAATACATGCAAATAGGCAACCATGGGCTGAAAGTAAAATTAACATTTTCTATGTAAAAAATGGAAACAAAATAACATTTTCTTTGTAAACAAATCGAAACAAAGTAATATTTTCTATGAAAGCGAAACAAAGTATTAATTTCTATGTAAAAAATCGAAACAAAGTAACATTTTCTATGTAAAAAATCAAAACAAAGTAACATTTTCTATGCAAAAAATCGAAACAAAGTAACATTTTCTATGAAAAAATTGAAGCTTACTCCACAATATTGGATATAGAGTTAGCATGATTAAGGTAAACATTGTTAAACAAAAGTAAACATTCTCAAAATAAAAAAACTCAATAACCGGGTGTTTTCATCACATTAGTAATTATTTGTTAAGAATTCAGTACAGCCAACTGATTATCAAGAAAATGATTACTTCGATTCGTCAAGAAATTATGAAAATTCACTTATAAAAAGACCCCACTTAAAACATTTTTGGAGAAAAAGAATCAATACTTCAAGCAAGATAAATTTTGCAATACAAGTTTAATTTAACAAAAATATGACTTCTCAAAACTGAGGGACTAATATAATGAGTTGAAAAAGCTTTTATTTCTTCCCTACTGAAAAAGTTTGAAGTGGTTTAATAAATAATCCTTTGTAAATGATAAGAAAAATAATAAAGCTAATCAATTGAGAGAATTGATAATTAATGAGTGATTTAAATTAAAAATTATTTAGTTACATATACGTGTAAGATCAATTAAATATCACGTATTGGAAATAAATATATACTGTACTTTGTCAAATTAAAGGTCCAGTCGTTAAATATCAGACAATTAGTGATAAAGCGTAATAAATTTGTATCTCAATTTTTCATTGCAAGTTAAAAATATATTTTATATTTGAACTAAATTTTTATAATTTATGCAAGAATAACTTTACTCTTTACTTAAAGTTTCCATTTTATTATAATGTGCGTTTTCTCTATTATTATTCCTTTCGCAATTTCTTACATTCCCCATTTAAATCTGGAAATTAGAACGTGTTAATTTTTGCATGATATAATTAACTTACGTCAGTCATAGGTAAAATATATGTAATAAATGAAATGCCAAAACAGAATTAGTAAAGAAAAAGCTTATCTAATTTCTTATATTAAGTTATTTGATTATAGACTTTGGCAAAGAAACTTTTTCCCTTTAGGACCACAAATATTCCTCCCTTTTTCACAAGAATCCAAATAAATCCCATTCCCTCAACATTAAAATAAAATGAAAAATTTTGAACGGAATATTTCTAATGGGAATTTATGTCTTCTTTTGTGGAGCCCATCTTTAAAAGGTCTTTCTTTTCACCATCTAACAAATCTTAAAATAATAGACTAAGAAAACTAAGATAGCAAATGCAAATAAATTTGGTTAACCGTATAACTCTCTATAACGTGATTTTTTTTCATTATTTTTCACCCACCCCCGCAGCCTTTTCCTATAATTATACACACTCTTCACGATTAACTGATCACATTAAAAGTAGAAAGCGATTTGCCGCAACAAAGTAAAAAAGAGGTGAACGAAAGATGACGACTGAAGCTAAAATTAAATAAATAAACTCTCTCTCCTTCTCCCAATATACTATCGCCATCACAAGTATTTAACATTCCCAGTCAAACACGGACGCGCCAAAATTCAATTTCTTCCTCTTCTCGTACCGCCAACGAAAAGACTAATCACATCATAATCTAATCAATTGGCGAAACTTTTGACGAAGTTGGATTCTTGTGAAGAAACCCGATTCTGAGCGATAGCCCCACTGGGGATGGCTCGAAAATGCCGCACCCCCACCCTATTGCATCGTTTCAACCCTTTATGACAATGCTTAATGTTTATGGATTGCTTATCACCCGGCGCTGTTGTTTAGTCGCGATATTCAGAAGTTTTCTTTAAAAGATAAATTTTACTTTTAGAGGGAGCGTCGCGAGTGGAAAGACTTCATAGATTTTCGTTGCGCCAACCCTCCCCCCTCGACCGTCGTTAATTGATGACGCTAAAGCATGATAGCAGCGCGTGTGTCCCGATAATTATTGATGGGATCTCGTTCGCGCGTCGGTGTATAAATAATTTTTATAGCTCTTTTCAGAGGCATTCGTCACTATCGTTTCTAATGCATATTAATTGCGATTTCCGGCATCTAAATCTTAACATCTGACGGATGGTAAAATATACAGAATAACCAGAATGAATTTAAAGGTTCGAATTATTTATCCTAGTTTTGAGAAGAGGCATTAATTGTCAGGTTAATTTCTGCGCGACGTGGGGGAGGGGCGCAGTCAGCTGCTGATTTTTTCCCCACCCACATCTTTTATACAGTAATTGATATATGATCGAAAAGCTACTGTAATCATTCTGCTCTAAACTGTGAAAATGCTTATTCCATTTATAATCATTTCCAATCTTGTTTTGATAGTCAGTTTCCGGTAACCGATGACGGTATAAGCAGCATCAATTTATGATGGAAATGATTATAGGAAGTCATCAAAACTTGTAGAACATATTTTAAATTCCTAAGTGATTAAGCATTGGTAAAAGCGAAATCAAGGAATTTTCAAGTGATAAAATTAAATAATGGTAGTTATTAGAATTAAATTTTAAAAAAAATGGTAACGTGTCTCAGTTTGTTACCTAAATGAATTGTCAAATTAACGTCAGAAAAATATAAGTATCAATTCTGACTTCCTTTCTTACATCCAAATGAACAGTTATGCGTTCATAAATGTTTCTGATTACACGATAATGTGATAATTATCAGTAAGATATCATAAATATTGTTATGTTCTCTGAAGGATTTCCAACATTTTGATTGATCCAATGCTGCCAAATGCTCTCGTCTTTATCAGCATGGAAATTTGCGATTTTTGATTGTTTTGCAAAATAACTTTTATGATTTTTAGGATTAGCATTAGCTTGAAAGACTCGTGATCTTTAAAAAGCTAGCAATCATTCTGGCAGATGGAAAGCATCCTGAATATTGAGGTTTTACCATTCAGTTATTGTATTAATGGTCTGCAGTTTATTATTAATAAAAATACAATACAACATAAATAATATGAAGAGTATTTTTAACGAAATAATTCATATAACATATAAATCATTCATCATTCTTGGTTATTTGTCAAGCTTTTCAAGCTGTAACTTTTAAGGAAAAGGATTTTCTTCTCTCGTGATATTTTTAGAAATATAAATAGAATCTAAAACAATTTTATATAAATAAGAAAAACTTTCATGTAGTTTCCCTATATATTTTCTGAAGCTTTTTTCTTCTGTAGGAAAGAAAGCTTTCAATTCTTGAGAAATCGATGTGATCTTTGGCTAGTCATATTTCTTAAATAATAATATATAATCAGATATAAAGAAGTAAACGTTAATTAATTTCTTTTCCTTTTTTAGATTTTACAGCACTCTTTAATTACTCGCAACATTTTTAATCATAATTTTATACTCTATTAGTAAATAAATAATTTTCGGCAATTTTCACGAAAGCTGAATGATTTCCAACTATTCTACTTTAAAATATTTCCATGAGCAGTCTATAAAAGCTTAAAATTTATTAACTATTGTTTAGGTAAATTAAAAAAAGGAACATAATGGGGAAAAGAACTACTGTGTGTGAAGAGCAATTTATTAATCAATCACTTTTAAAATTTATCTGCGTGATGATTATTTCATTTTACGTGATTTCCTTAGAGTATTACTGCACAAAACTTGCAGGCTTTTAAAGAAACAAATTACAATAAAAGACAAAAAAGATTATATATTATCAGATTAAAGTATTTCTATTCTTCTATTCTCTTAATTATAGAAATGATTTAAATAAATAATAATAACGATAAAATCAATATGTAAAGTATAATCTCTATATTAAAAATTTTATTTAAATGGAAAAAAATGAATTTTATATCATGTTACTTTATAGCATGTGTAATCGATTGTTCTACCAGACTACCAAGTGAGCATTTTACTTTTATATTAAAGGATATTAAGTAAAGGTAGTATGGGGTAACGAATTTATGAAAATAACAATATTAAAAGTAAAATAATAAAGAGCATTAAACTTTAACTGATATATTTTTAAACACTTAATCATCAAAAACAACTTTTTTATATATTTTATAAAAAGAACACATATTTTAGAAATTTTAAATTTCTACCTAAAATTTATCACATGTTTACCAAAATCCAAATAGATTGTTTAAAGTTAAAAGAGATTCAAGTCAAGAAAATAGTTTATGTAAAAGAAAACAAAAGTAATGGTATTCAACCTGATCTGAACCTGATCAACTACTGGTAAATGGTTAAAATTTTTATGAATATCTCAACATGAGTTTTCTTTCGAATACTAAATATTAATTTTATAATACAAGAATATAATAAGGGAAATAAATATTAGAATAATATAAGCCTGCTTTCTGCATGAACAAAGTACTAAACATACACACACATAAGATTTAGTACATTATTATTTAACTCGGAAGCAGCTTAAAAGTTTATTAGCAAAAAATATATTAAATAAAATAAAATAAAAATAAAAACTAGTGGGCATAAAAAATTATTTTAGATTGATTTACATTATTCAATAAATTGTATATTTTCTGATTATGATTAAAAATTTAATATTCCATTAGTAATTAATGTAAAAATGCATATATAACAAAAATATAAATGTTTATATGTCATATATAAAACACTAGATAGGTAAGGTATTGATTTTCCATTAACATCAAGAATATTCAAATAAATTAGCTCCTAAAATTAGCCAATATTCTAATAAAAGTTAGGTATTTTATATATGCACTTGGTTATAAATAAATATCCATTAAAACAGTAGACTTTATGAAATAGTATGGATTAATTTTTAACAAAAATTACCATAGCAACAATCCATAAATCAGATGGTGGGAGAAATTAGGTACACTAGCATGAATATTTCTAAAAATTTATCATTAAATTGAAAGATTATGAAGATCATAAGAAAAAAAAAAAACTAATCACTAGTTTGTAAAGTTTTTAAATTAATTTATCAATTTGCTCTCTCCCAAGCTATTGATAAATAAATATTAATGAGTTGAAAAATCCATAACCACGGACAAAGATAGGTCCTTTTTTGACTTGAAGCATTAGAAGCTATAAATCACTTGTTAAAAAGCGCGCTCTCATGCATTCAATAATGCGATATTTTGGCAAAGTATCAGACACACACTAAGGAAAGGAACAATGTTAGAAATATATATATTTTCCTCTCTGTTTTCCACTAAATTTCTTATATTTTCTAAGCTTAATTCGCTTTCCAGTTAATGATTATCGCCAATGTTTTAAAAATCTGTTTCCATTGTTAAAACGAGACTCCTTTATGAAAATGTCAAAAATGCAACCGAAGAGCATTTCATAAATAACTCGAAATCGAATGTGCAGATAAAACTTAATGAGCACAGAGGGAAGAAAAGAAGAGAGAAAACACAGTGGGAAAAAAATCGTTCCAATGTGCGTCGAATTAATCTGTTGCCACTTTCAAAAAGATGAAAAATAAATTTTTATTGTTATTATTTTACGTCACCAAGTTTTAGAATATTTTTCGAAACATTGATTTTGCAATCGAGAGAAATGTGATTATTGTTGTTTGACTGTTATTATTTCCCCCCTTTTTTCCCGTTTTTATCCAATGTCCCCACCACCCTCTTCTAAAACGTCTTTGATAAATGATCTGTTCTATGGTTTGGGCCTTCTCTTTTACATGGAAATCCTCTATTCAAGCAAAATAACGAATGTGAAGGAATTTTCTAAACGTCGAGAAGCTATTGAAAACAAGAGATTGATATAAGCCGTATTATAAGGCGCAAGGCGTGAAAAATTTAAAATGTATCGCCATTTTCAGACGATGAAGAATAAGAAAAAAGTTCTTTTTATTATTTCCCCATTTTTTAATCGAACTGTTTTCGGTCACTGGTGATATATTATTTGAATTTAGGATTTTCATTATGTTAATTTTTTATCCATAGAATTTTATTCTATTCTAAGGCGACCCAAATGCATCATCTTTCCCCAAATAAGGCAATTCAAAGGGAAGTAATGAATATAAGAAATTGCTTGATTTGCCGAATTACGTTGGATAGAACATTCAGTCATTTTTTTAATAATATTATTATTATTTTTCGCGTATTCTTCATCGTGAAAAATCTTTTGTTCGATGCCGCACTATTGCATTTAGATAATTAATATTTCCACTAGCTTTTCCAACAATCAGCTCTCTCCAACACCCCCATCCCTTACACATGCCATTAAGTTCAGAATTTGTTAAAAATGAGCTTTTTGGCGGGTATTTTTTTTTTCGCCAAGTCCTTTTGTTGAAAAGTTGTAAATGACATCTCGTTTTATAAACTAAAAAGCGATCATTTCCTAACGTTCCACAGAACAAAAGTTAAAAAAAAAAAGAAGTAAAAAAAAAAATTCGATAGGGATAGAATTAATGGTTCGATTTAAAGGCTGAGAAAATCGTCTGCGTTGAGAAAAGCTGAAAGAAAAAGATTTAAAATAAGTCACAGATTTCCAATCTAATGTAATTTTTGAGCTGAAACAAACGTTTGGAAAACGATTTTTTTTACCTTCGTTTTCCTCTTTTCATTAAAGGAGTATTTCCAGTATAAGTTTTCCTAAAGTTGTGAATAGAACACTTAAATGAAATCAGAGTGATTTCTTGAAAAGCAATTACACTTAATCGGTGTCGTCAAAGGTTAAATTTATTTCCTCCGCTAGTTCAAGGAGAGCTATCAGGATCTTTTATTGAAACTTTCTTTAAGCTTCTTTAAGTCTTTTCGGAAAACTTTTAATTTTTCTTTTTCTTCCGGGAGGAATTTTCTTAGCTCTGCGAGGGAGGATGAAACGGGTCGGGCTGGTGGGGGGAACATCTTGAGTAATTTAAATGGAGCTTGTTTAAAACGTCGATTAAAAGAGATTTCAATTAGTTAGGAATTAACTTTAGTAGAAAAGGGAAGCAAGCTAGACTTAAAAGAGAAATAAATTTCAAAGTTTTCTCTCACCTTATGAAGACTTACGAATTATGAAATACGCAGAAGTGTTATTAATTTAATATTTTAATTTTTCTTATTCTCCAAGTAAATATCTCATTTTGGAGGATTAAATCCTAAACTTCTCGACAAACAGGTATAAAATACATAATTTTACAGTCAAAAACAGATATTTACTAAAACAGTGTGAAATGAATATATCTTAATTTATAAAATTTATAATACCCATAACTTTATTCAACTGAACTGAAATAATTTAATACAAAGTTTTTGAAGTGCAAAAATTTGAAAACTTACCAGAAAAGTATATATATTTACATATATATATAATAAAAATATCTGAATCCTCAATACACGCGTAACTCTTTGTTATCAGCGCAGATAGCAATTTAAATAAGATTTTATACCAAAAAAATTATTCGATATAAGTAAATGCTATGAAAGCAGACTTAAAATGAGAACAAATATTGAACTAATAAAATGATCAAAATTTATTGACAAAAGCCGCTTACGATTCAAATTATAAAAAAATTATCTTAGTTTGTATAATTGTACATCAAAAATATACTCTGGCAACAACTTTTAGTCATACACGTAAATAATTTTGCTACATTAAATGTTAGAATTGTATAATGAAACCACATTTCAAATATAATTTAAAAGAAAATTTCATTTATAAATCAACACATATATTTCACTTCACTAATCTCTGTATTAAAAGCGGATATTAGCGAATTCATTAATTTTAATCAGCGAATAGGAAAGCTGAGTTAAAAAGGAAATTGATGTCCATAGGAAATGTCTTTGAAAGAGAATAACCTTGAGAAAAATTTTGAAAACTTTATTCTCCCCTACTGAATTATACAAATTTCAATTAAAAAAAACACATGATTTATAGAAATATTATATTAGAAACTAAATTATTTAAGCTTTCAGATTCAAGCGAATTCCGAAATTTTGTCACAATTGTTAAATGTTGTATGATAAAAGTGGCACATTCAAAACAGAAAAAATAAGTAATTTTATTTATTTCATAACTTTAGAATCGATAATATTAAAGATCACAGAGAATATCGCAGTTTAAAATTTATTAACATGGTTTTACGAAGACTTAGCAATAATGCTGGTCAAAAATGTAGTCTTGGTTTCTCTAGTTATCATAATGTCCCTTCAGCTGATTTTAAACTAGACTTCTTAATTAATTTATTAATAAAAATATATTATTACAATAAGTATATAATTTGAATATATTAATAATAAACTAAAATTACATATAATTAATTTAATGCAATGCCATCAATAAATAGTCTCCAATGCTAAAGTGTGTATGCATAAATCTGCTGATCCTTATTTTTTTTTTAGAAAACTTTCAAAATAGTCCTATAACTTCTGTGTAGTTTCTAACTTTATAACTTTTGCATAATTCGTGGCTTAGTAATACTTTATAAATGTTTTTCATTGAAAATTAGATAAATTTCACACATATTAAATAAATTATAAATATTATGTTTAATGATAAATTTCACACAACAATATATCATCTTATAATAAATTTTTGTCATATTTTTTAAAACATGAAAATAGTTTAAAACATGAAAACAGCAATTAGAAATTACGTTTCAATTGAAAAATTCTTTAATGTTAAGCTGTAATTGTTCTGATCGTAAAATCTTACAGAATTTAAATAAACGATTCCAGAGAAGCATTTAAGGATTCAATTTCGAAGGAATTCTAAATTTGTGACATAATTAAAATAGATATTCAATCGGATCAGCTAAAGTAGTCACTTTCAATCATTTTTGCACCAAACATTTCTCTTCAGAAATTTTTGTCATTAATATTCCTTCCAGTTTCGTTTTCATCTCTGCTATGGTAAGCAGTCACAGTTAAAAATTTGTTTTGAAGCCCTTCGAAAGGATGCAATATTTCTTGTAGATGGAAACATTTTTACTTTTAAGGATTCACTAATATTATAATTCTTCGAAAAATCTTCTTCCCTTCGAAAAGATGCAATAATTTTTGAGAATATACAGATTTTAACTTTTAACGATTCAATAATATTATAATTTTTCGAAAAATCTTCCCTTCGAAAAAGTGCGATAATTTTTGTGGATGGAAAGATCTTTACTTTTAACGATTCACTAATATTATATAATTTTTCGAAAAATCTTCTTCCCTTCGAAAAAGATGCAATAATTTTTGAGGATATACAGATTTTAACTTTTAACGATTCAATAATATTATAATTCTTCGAAAAATCTTCTTCCCTTCAAAAAAGATGCAATAATTTTTGAGAATATACAGATTTTAACTTTTAACGATTCAATAATATTATAATTCTTCGAAAAATCTTCTTCCCTTCAAAAAAGATGCAATAATTTTTGAGAATATACAGATTTTAACTTTTAACGATTCAATAATATTATAATTCTTCGAAAAATCTTCTGTCCCTTCAAAAAAGATGCAATTATTTTTGAGAATATACAGATTTTAACTTTTAACGATTCAATAATATTATAATTCTTCGAAAAATCTTCTTCCCTTCAAAAAAGATGCAATAATTTTTGAGAATATACAGATTTTAACTTTTAACGATTCAATAATATTCTAATTCTTCGAAAAATCTTCTTTCCTACGAAAAAAAAAAAAAAAAAAAAAAGCAATAATTTTTATGGGCGGAAAAATCTTTACTTTTAATTACGATTCACTAATATTATAAATCGGGAATAAAATAATATAATTTAATTTCCTAAATATGCACAAAAAGAATACACATTGTTCTTTGGAGTAATTTTTTAGGTATTTATTAGAGCACTTAAAAATAGGACATAATTTTTGAACGAGTTCTATAGGTACAGTACATGTTCAAGAGTAAAATAGCAAATGCTTCTCTGAAGTTGAATTGCTATAATTTCATTATTTTGACAGAAAAGCCAGCTCATAATTGAATTCTTTCTCTATGGACCCAGCAGGGGTGGACATTAAAACTTCATGTCAACGGGAAAACTCAACTTGTATTTTTTTCATTTTTTGTTTCTTAAGGTACCAAGTGTGAAATAAATTTTTTCTTCCTTGAGAGTCGACTAATCCACTTTTTAAGTACTTCTACTTGCTGTTTCTACTTTGATCGATTTACACTCGCTTTTGTCTTCGCTGCTACACACAACTTCTGGTTGTCTCAATTTTATTATTGTCTTCACCCCCTCTTCGTCCTGTTCGTCGAAACTAAAAGTTGTAATCGATGTTGATGATAAAACGTGTTGACGCTGAGAGGATTGTTTCTTTTTCCTCGTATAAACCAACTCAGAACAAAGTTGAAGTGTCATCGCATTGTCGCTTACAGCGGTTTATTGAAACCTACTTTTCTCAAACACTTTTTTAGGCAGAGAGCTTTAACAGACAAAAATTTGATCTTCATAGATTTAAAAAACAAAACTTGATCATGCTTTTTGTTTTGAAATAAAAGGTTTATTAACAAAGCTGCAGATAAAATTTTGAGAGGTAAACTGAGCTCAAATTAGCATCACAAATACTGTATATTCTCAATATATACACAATATGTAGTTCTAAATATAGTGTGTATAAGTGCAAATAGAAGGTAAACAATTTTATATTTCTTTTATAAAATATTCGACTCAAGATATTATAACGACTGCAATTGTTCTACGATACATTTAACACTCTAATTACTTTTGAGACTGCAATTTTTCAAAGTTTGATAATATAACCATTTTTTAATTATATAATAAAAATTATACATTAGAGCATTATATACTCGGAAATAGATAAAATTATTTAAATTCAATGAATTTAAATTTATAAATTATCACACTGATAGACAGAAGAATAAAATTAAAACAGCAAATTAAGAAAATAAATTATTAAAAATAAATTTAAAAAATCAAATTTGGAAATTTTTTTAATATAATAAAAAAACATTTTTGTCTCAGAAGTTGGATAGAAGATATTCAAAAATTTTTTTGAAAGTTCAAGGAGTAAATTCACGAGATTCCATAAATAAATAAAATTAATACTGTAAATCCGGAAATGCAACAAAATTGTAACGAGTTTAAACGCAGATTTTGGAATGAAATTAGAATAACATAAAAGGGGAGATGAAATATCAGAATAGTATAGGAAAAAAAAAAGGAGTAAAATATTAAATAAACTTATCAAAAACTCGTAACATATCAATGTTTTATTTTTGGAAGGACTACGTCAAAATAATTAAATAACTGAAAATGTATCAAGTTTGGAATTTGCATTTTTAATTATTCTTATATGATTTTTTAAGAATATTTGAAGTCTTCAGCAAAGTTCTTTTTATCCAAACTTGCTTAGAGCAGTGCGAGGGGTCCCATAGTCTCCGGTGCTGCCCTTTTCAGACGGTCATATTTAATCTACATTGATTGTGGTTGCCATGGTACTGGATCAAACACTATCACTTTAAATGAAAGATTGAGGTCATTCCTAGCAAAGAAGCCATTTCATTTTTAATTTCCTTCTATTAAATGCAGGGTCATTGGAAATAAATAATGAATTAGTTCTAAAAACTAAAACTGTGATTGGTCTTTAGACAGCAATCGCACTTTTTATGCTTTTATATTAAAATGACGAAGCTTGATTCGATTTATAACAGTTTCATGAACAATTTTATCTTTAAAATATTGATCCTTCCGCTAATGTAAGTTTATAAATTAAAGAGCTAGGTTTTAAAATAAATTGATATTTAATAATATATACATGAAGATTTCTTTTTAATGCATATTCAGTATTTATATTTTATAGCTGCGAAATTTCAATCAATTATAGGAAATTAAATAACATTTGTTTAAAATACAAAATGAAAGCCTTTTTAATAAAATAGTTCATAATAGATAATTGTTATAAGTAATAAAATTCTGAATACTTGTGTGTACAGATCTGTATTACTACTTACCGATGATAAAATATTTATTATAAGATAAAAGCTTTAGTAATAAAAAATTTTCACTTTTAATTCTAGAAAATGACTGTGGCAAGCAAATTTATCTTTACCAAAAATTATTATTTTTATCGTAATATTTTCTAAATTAAATTATTACACTTTTTTGTTAAATTGCAAATTTATAAACTTTTCATTTAAATTATTATTTTCTTTAACTTAACTAAATCATAAATTACAATGTTATCAGATGACAGAACCCTATTGTTTTATAATAGAACATTTTTGTAGTAAATCAAAATTTAGAGATTACAAACTTTATATTTAGTATTATGAGAAGAGCAATATGTATTAAAAATATTGATCACCTTTTAAAATAATTTACTTATTACTTTTTCATATAAAAATACTATTTTATGGCTGCATTAATTATAAAAATTGCTTTTATCATTGACACATTTTCTTGCAAAATCACCACAACCATAAAACACACAATGAATGATCAAAAAGTAAAAGAATGTGAAAAACATTCCAGAAATATCTTACATACGTTAATTGGTTAATTTATACGGAAATTTTATAATTTATTATATAAATCTTATGAAGGAAAGTTTATTTTTTATGGGCAAAAAATTTTTTTCAATAAGATTTATTTTAAATTTTGTTTATTATTAACTATATAATAAATTATTTAAGTTTTCAGGAACTAAACTACATGCAAAATAATAAACGAAAATGAAAAAATATCAATTTTGAACCATGAACAGACAATAACAATTAATTTAAAAATATTTCAGAAATGCTTAAGATTTTTTTAAATTAATTGCAACTGATTATATCAAAAAGAAATTCAATCTTATTTTTTAAAAAAATTGTGATATTAAGTAACAGAAGATGTAGGCTTATGTTTAATAATTTAGAAAGTATTTATATGTTTTTTCAATAAACGAAAAAAAAAAAAATCAATATTGCATCCAACAGTCAGTTAGGCCTTTGAGATTTTTAGCAGTTCAGCTAGCAGCCAATAAAAACAGGTCAAAACATTTAAAAATTTAACTAACAAAACGTATCAAGAGTATCATTGTAATTTAGAAATACAACTACCATTCCAAACAAGTGAATAAATATTTCTAGTTGCTTTAATCATATTAACGATATTTTTAAATAAAATTTTACAGACTAAGCAGAAAATAATTATTGTACATCTAGTATATTTTTCATTTTATTTACATCTATCCAATTTAACTAATTTTCTTCCGTTTCCTTTTGATTTTAGTGAAACTAGTAAATTAATGAACAGGTGACTAGTCTTAAGTCTATTAGAGTTAGATTTTCTTTAAGTTGGAATATTTATTATGATTAAGAATATAGTTTAAATTATAAATCTTAAGCCAGTTAACGTTCAGAAGCAAGAAAAAATGTCGAATAACATAAAGTGAGAGCCAAATTATTTTTAAAAAATTTAAAATAATTCATAAAAAATGGGAAATTTTTTAAATTATTGTTATAAACTGTCTTTTCAGGTATCTAATTATTTTTCAAATGTATTTTTTTAGATGAAACTTATTAATTATTTCATCCAGACTTATTATTCAGAGACTCCTGTTAATAATTTCATTTTACAAGCAATATTTACTACAAATGCAAATGTAGAATCAGAATTGAATAGCATAAAATATACTGAAAATGCATTTATTCAAAAAAATATTTGTGTGTTGTGAAACAAACAAGAGAATAAAATAACAGATTGTGGGTGAGAGAGAGAGAGAGAAATTACTATTCCATATATAAACGTTGAAATATGAATTTATAAAGTTAACCAACAGCTATGAAGTTAAATGCTATGAAATTCAAAAACAAGTGGTGCTGCCATCTGTTTTTACAAATGTGAAGTTTTCCTTAACCTCACATTAAAAAGAATAAGTTTCATAAACTTTTGTTATAAATTCTCTGAAAAAAGCTATATATATATATATATATATATATATATATATATATATATATATATATATATATATATATATGTCCAAAGAAGACAATGGGATCACCGTAATGTAAATTGTATGATAAAAACATGATGAGAATCACGTTAAGTTCCAAATTTATTTTTACACATTGTAAAAAATATTACAAAACATTCCATCATTTTTATCAAATCTGCTCAAGTTTGTGAATTAGCATCAAAATAAAAACTACCAACTAAGTTTCTGAGAAAATTTTACAAATTTAAACATCAGAAATCTTATTAAAATTTTAAATTCTTTATAAAGCTTTTATTATTAAATTAATGTTATTTTAAGAAATGATTTTTGATGAAAATAAATATAAATCTTTAAAATAGAAATTCACTAGAACTTTAACTAGCAGGACAAAAAGTATATGATTAAGATAATATATTTTGAAATTCAATGTTTGCCATGGAACTATATTAAACTGCAAAAATGTAAATAAATACATCAGTAATATTCACGAATTTTGGACAAGGCAAACCAATTATGTTGATAATTTTATTTTATTATAATTTTATCTAAACAATTTTCACACAAATAACGAGGCAAAAGGTTTTAAGTTACTATAAAAATGTTTTAGCTCAGAATATGGTTATTTATTTCTAACATGCTATGAATTTTTTCCTCGGAAAATCTAAAACTTTTAATGGAGAAGGATTTACACATAACTTTAAAATATTTAATTAAAAACAGTTAATAAGTTAATGACTATTAGCAAGTAACTAAGTTGATTTGAAATGAAATTAAAATTGAATACTTTTCGACTTATATAAATTTCAAAATAGCACCTAATAGAGATAACATTTCACTTTTAATTTCAATGGATCACAATTTTCGTTTACAGAAAATACAATACATTGAATAAGACAAACAAGCACATAAAAATTCAGAAAAAAATTTCTATTTGACAGGTCACACCAAACATATTTCGAAAAAATCAGCAATACACTGCTTTTTGTATTTGACAGATAATTGTTAAAGTATTACTATTTTTCTCTCAATAATACATAAAATTCTACTAAAGACACATATAATCATCAAATCATATGTGAAATGATCATATTTTTACATTATCAGATTAATTCAAGCCAAGAAATGAACACACACACACACAGTAAAAGTTAATGTTTTAACATTCATAAAAGTTAGTAACACATAAATTTCTTTAAAAGGGTTCCCCCTTTTAACTGCTCACAGCAACCATTATTTTAATTATTAGAAAAATAATATACACATAATACTTATTTAATCTAGAAAAAAATAAAAGTATATTTACTAATGTAATACATCTTATTTGCTTCTAAATTTTATATATTTTTTTATAAATTGAAGTTAGAATAATAATATATAATACTAATAAATTTGTATATTTTCTTACATATACAAGAATCAACAATGATGCATATTTTTAGCGTAAATACTTGTTAAGAAATATCAGGTATGTTATTAATCTGTTTAAGATTCAATTATCATATAAAATAGTGGTTTTCCAATGTTATATACATATATATATATATATATATATATATATATATATATATATATATATATATATATATAACTAATTATATTATATGAAAATTAGTTTTATATATATATATAAAACTAACTTTCATATAAGAATAAGTATTTTAAATTAATAATCACTAAATACTATTGTTATAATCATCAGAGAATAAAATGAAATAAATTATCAATGAATAAAGAAAGCAAAAAATTTAAATTTAAATAGTGAAAACTCAATATTTTAAAATTCATTAATTTAATTACAATTCATTAATTAAGTTAAATAAAAAGTGGATTAATTCATTTTCGCAAATTTGAAGAATGTAATAATAAATAATCTTCTTGTATAATAAGTGACATACATATTTAGCATAGGATTAATTAATGAAGCTGATTCAAATTTGAATGGATATTTCGTATTGTGCAATTGTTTTCTTTTTAGCGCCATATTGCTTACAAATATATAATTACAACATATTTTCAGTTTTTCAAGAAAGACAACAGTGGTTTCTATTTAGACGTCTAAATTGGACGTGACCACTTGCAAGACCACATCTGAAGAATTGGAATTGCATATTCTCAACTGTTTTCTGTGTGGCTCTAGTTAGATTAGGATTTTTGAACACTGAAATATCTACATTGTACTTATTTTGAATACGAGAACATTGTTAAAAAGTTTTGGTGAGCCCGTGAACTAAATGGCTTGAAAACTAATGGTTGGCATTTGTAAAATGAAAAAAATGTTATCAAATTCACTCTTTCTTGTTCTATCACTGTATAAATCAGAAACGAGATTCTATACTTTCCTGTTTCTCAAATAAAAAAAAAATTGCTGAGATAAGAAAATTTTAATTTTTGACAATATTTCTTTCACTTGAAATTTCTTCGTCATTAAACACGAAAACAAAATGATAGCGACCTTTTTAAAGGAAAACTTAGTTTATTATTCATTTACTAATGGAATAAATGATATTATTTTCTGGGTGAAATTATTTTAGGTATTTTCAGGGTTTTCTGCTTTGCGATTATGTAATTATTTATTCTTGGCGTATGATCTCTAATCAATGATTTTCAAATTACTATCTTAAGCAAATATATTGTCAACTTTATGCCTTGCATATAAATAATGTAATTAAAGTTCGTAATAAAAAGAGATTGTAAATGTTTACAAAGCCTGTCATAGCAATTTATTCGAGTTTGCAACTCTATTTCCCAATTACAGACAGTATAACTAATTATTATAACTTATAAAATCAATTTTTCGTGAAAAAAATTAATGAAAATCAAATCAAATGGTAGATTAAAATTTTCAGAAAAATTATCAGAAATATTTTTTTATTTAAAAAATAAAATAAAATTTCCTACAATGTGTAAGGAATAAGTGAATTAGTTTCATAAATAAACAGATTAAAATTCCATTTATAAATGCTCAATAAATTAAGTTGCACTTTTGTGACATGTATTCAAAAATCACTTAACGCTTTTTTTCAGGTTTTTATTTAATTAAAAATTGATTATCTTGAATAAACGCAATGGCTCTTTTTTTTCTCTTTGATATTCCTTAACGGATTTAAAAGATTCGTGAAATTTGTGTATAATTTTTGACACAAAAAAAAGAAATATTTTATAAAAGATGTTTAAAAAAATTCAATTTTCTTCTTTTAATTTTAGAGAGTAATCTTCTATTAAATTTGACTTTTTTTCCCTCCATGTATTAAAATATACTTATCTGTTATTTCTTCTGCATGGACAAATAAGCTATCAGAGAAAATTTTATCACGGTTCATGACAGTTTTATTCTTGCTATTTTCAATATTACAAAAGCATTCCTACTAAAAAAAATAAATAAGACTTTTGGCAGATCATCGCTCTTAAAAACTCAGAAGCAAAGATTTTTTTTTCTTTTCAGTTTAACAAACTATTCACTTCATCTAAGTTATTAATTTTTTTTTATTCATAACTAAAGCCAAAGTATAATCCAACCTTTTAAAAATATTTTCATAATGTAAATAAAAAAGAAAAAACAAACTTTCTTTTTTTCCATGATGTAAAACTTAATATTACTCTTATGTTAAATTTAAAAAGTTCATGAAATACATTACATCATAAAATAAGGCATTTTTAAAAATGTTTAAACGGAAAAAGATTGTTATAAAGATTTAATTAAAAATGTTTACTTAACTCTTTCTTTTAAAAAAATGTCACCTTTTTTTAAAAAAAAATCCTTTAGTTCGCTTAAAAATATTTGTAAACTTTCTTTAAAACAGTTTTTAGGATATTCTTTTTTATTAATAACATTTTATAAATTTTTAGCTTATCTTTAAGAAAATGTGTGAATTAATTACGTTGATTTATACATGAGAAAATTTATCAAAATAATTCGTAAAAAACTATTTTAGATATTAGCCTTTTATAATTTACTTACTTCTTAATATTAGCAGTATAAATAAGATATTAACTCATAAGCTTATATATGTACTTCACTTCTGTGTATAAATGTAAAGAAATGGAAGAAAATATATAACTGTTTTAAATTAACTTTTAAATTATGCTTTTATGAAAATATTTTGTTAATTTTATCAAGAATTCAATTTACAGAATTATTAAATATCTAAAAAGAATCAATTTAACCTCTTTTTGCAAATTTAATAATTCTCTTACTTTTTACTAATTTTTAAAATAGTTGTAATAAGAATGTTGTTTTTTCATTGTATTCTTTCGCGAGGATAATATTTTTAAAGAAACTAGAAATGAAATTTTAATTTACAATGAAATGTTTGCAGAATCATAATTTGTTCTAATTAAAAATTTAGAATAATAAATATATAAATAAAAACCGCAAAAATTTTACTCAAAAATAATTTTTTAAAAAATAGTTCAATTCTACGATACACATTTTATAATACAAAATTGTAAAAGTTTCAGATTTATATGAAAAATATAAAAATAAATATTAACTATACAAATTTTGATTCATGTTGAAAATTCAACTTTTGGCATTACTTAAAGAAAGCTTATCTGCTTTAAAATTTGCACTTTTGTTATTAAATTTTCGTATTTTAAAAGTGTCACATAGAAACTAATTCAGTAGTATTTTTTATGCTGCTTTACTTCAATTTTATCATTTTTATGAATAGAAGCCTTTAAATTAATTAATTAAAAAAGCAGATAAAAAAATGAAAGCAAGCGAGTCATATAAATAAAGACCGGAAACAAAATGAAAATTTGCCACGGTTCCATACCAATCTTACTGCTTTCAAACAATTCTTAAATTTTCAGCTTCGAGCAAAGGTATTTCGGTAATTTTTTTGAGCACTTTTCTCCGCACTTTACGTCAAGATGAAAAAAAAAAAAAATACAGCGTTCTTTTTATGAGATTTTACAGTTCCCCTGGTTTTTACTCACAAACGAATGCTTACGAGAAATATATTAGTGGATGAAACATTCATATAAATTAAACACAATTCTAAGAAAGACTCGCAAGAGCTGCAACGTAACGGTTCAATCTCCCCGTTTTAATAAAAGGGAAGGGACGATTAAAATGAATTTTGCAAAGAAGGTTGGGGGAGTGAGGAAGGTGGACGGGAGGGAAGCTTAAACTGAGAAAGCAACGACCGAGGAATTACGTACTCCTGCGTTTAAAACGAATTACGATATTAATTAATAAAATCTTAAGCGTTATTTACAAGACGGGAAGGATAGGGGGCACCGGCCATTACATGGGGCCACGGAACGAGGGAGGAGATGGCTGAGGGGGAGCAACAACGAAACGGGCGATGTGTTTCCGCTATCATCTTTTCCACAAATCACAAAGGCATAGCCGAGGATGGGACATTCGGATAAAATAATAGAGTAAGACAGAGGGGTGGGGGAGTGATATGCGGACGCAACAAATGAAGCAAAGGACAGGGTTACAAGGAGGGGGAAGTTGAAGCGCCGCTAAAATTAGATGTTTGGACAGCGTAAAATACCTGCTGCTTCAGCCTTTTCGAATCTGCTTCCAACTCTTCTTCTGTCCTCCCACTCCACCCGCTTTTGGTCGCTAGCGCATAATGAAAGAAAGAAGTGGGGGGGGGAGGAAGAAGATTCATTCTTTCCCCTCTCAAAACCGAAGGCAAAGCAGCAACATCCCGCGCGCATCAACTTCGGAAAGCCCCGCGAGCGGGCCAAAGTGCCAGCTTGTGCCCCGATGTGACTGTGTATATGTGTGTGTAGTATAACCATCTTCTTTCTCTCGGCTCTTCCCCCGCAAGCACACAGCCCCTCGGACCACCATGCGGCGCTGTTCGCGAATCTCACCCCCCATCCACCACCCACTCTCTTCCCCCAGCACCCCTCTCTCGAAGTAATTTGCATTTTCCATTGCTGTTAAGTAATTACGCCCGGGAATAGGCTACATATTTGCCGAGAATTTAATTTTGCCGAGGATATATGGCAGTAAAATTGGTAAAATTAAATTCCGGGCAAATACTTATTACTTTACAGCATTATGTCGCTGGCATTGTTTTCTCTCCCCGGCCGTATATATATTCCTTATATTCCTCGGAGCGCTCTTCTGAAGCGAAGCAGGCAGAGAGAAAAGATAGCGAAGAACTTTAAGGGGCAGGGGGGGGGGCCTGCCCCACCGGCTAGGGGAATAAGGAAGTACTGAGCTAGCAGGAGTGGGGGGAGGGGAAGTGAAAGTTGCGAAAGGCAGAAATCAATAATTTCTCTTCCCCCAAGGGGGATAAAGAGGGACCGAGGGTGTGGGGGAAGGTTCACTCCGAAACTTTTAATGCTTTTAAATACAACTACAACTTTTCCTTGGACCCCTTCTTCATTTAAGCACATTACATGCACGCTAATTTGCTTCATATATTTCTTGAAACCTTGCTAATCTCATTATCAGATCAGCTACGCTTCAGAGGGAGAGGTAGCAGAAGAAGAAGAAGCGAGAGAGAGAGAGGCAGAGCAAAAGACTTCCATAATTTAATTTAATTTAATTTGATTTAATTTAATTCCGTTTAATTTGATTAAATTATCAAGGAGACTCTATGCCCTCTCTCCGCATGGGTAGGGGAAGGCCGCACGTTGCCCCCTCAACACGAACAAAGTTTTGTCTTGAGAGGGCGGGTGGACTTGGGGGATGTTTGCAAGAAATGGGTTCAAAGTATAACGACGCGTGGTGGGAAACATTTTCCCAGGCGGAAAAGGAAATAAAATTTTAACCCTTTCGGGCGATATTGGGAACCACTGAATCCCAATCGAGGAACTGTGTTCTGATGTGGAATTAGGGAGGTTTTCCTTCTCAAGAAACTTTTCTCCTTTATTTCGTAGAAATATCACGCCCGTCATTTTTGGAGACGACATGTAGGAGAACAGGAAGAAAATATTCTCAAACTGCAGTTAAACATGAGCAAAGAAAAGAGAAACGATAGTCTTACTGTAATTTAAGAAAAGTTATAAAGTTAAACAATAACGGTGGATTCCATTTCACTGGGAAGAAAATACAAGTTCAGCTAATTTCCGAACTGTAAATACAAATTAACTTTTAAATTAAATACAGTTCATAAATATAAGAGCACAAAGTTTGTGCTCTTATATTTATGTAAAAAAAAAAAACGTAATTTTATACGAACATACATTTTCTTAAATCCTTCAATTACTTCTGAAATTTCATGAATGTTATCAATAATAAACTATTTATACAAAGTAATTTGCGAGAACGTTAGCTGATTTATGATAAAAAATATTTTTATATAAAAAAATGAAATTTTTACAATAAAATGTGTTTAAATGTGAAATATCGATACAATATAGTTATCAGCCCATACTGAGATAAAAGAAAATAACCATTGTAATTAACAAAATTCTATGTTAAATAATAAATAGCATACCTAATAAATTCTACATCAAAAAACAAAAAACATATATTAAACGATTTAATAAAGAATATTTTAAATTTATAAATTTAGACCTAAGTTTTGCTTGGAGTGGTGCAAAAATATTTGTAATTCAATAGTAGGGGTTTGGTTCTTCATCACAAAATATTCCGCGTTCAACTATAACCATTACTGAACAATGAAAGATAAATAATGTTAAGTATCTACTTTTTACATGCATATGTACCAAGAGATTCTTAATAGTTTTCTCTATTTTCTTCCTTGAGACATGAATATAGCTTTTAATGCATAGTCTTCTTGGAAAGCAAAATGCTGTAAATGGTACATTAAATTTGCAAATTTTTATCCATTAATTTACTATTAAATAATGTGGTCCCATGCTCAATCCAAGCTTTTGTTAAGCAAAGAGAGATTAAAATGGTAGATTAATTTTCTCCATACAAGTTTGTGGTACTGTAATTTGATAGTTTTCTGGGCCTCATCCTAGCAATACATGATCATGGCGCATTTCTTACGAAATGTCCACAAGAAAGGTATATAATATTAAAAAAACTTAGTATTTCCAGTAATTAAGATGTGCTGTATCAAAATTGCTACAAAAAACGAGAAATTATTTATAAGAAAGATGGTCTATAAATGGAAATATTATTGTAGATAAGCTATTAAATAAATTAATTGTTGGAATAATCCTTCTAGAATTAGATTTTTAAAAATAAGTTGATTAAATTTTTCAAAAGGAAAAAAGTTCTTTCACAGAACCAGTAAGTTTCTTGTCCGTTGTAGCACTTTTAAAATGGTAGCACAATCTTTGTATAGTAAAAAAATATGTCCTTCACCATTCCCGTTATTCCCGTAATACTTAAAATAAAAATAGTAAACAACTAAAAACATTGAATACAAATCAAACATTTCAGTACAATATTTAAAAAAATACTTGTAAAACTTAACCAACAGTAAGGGTTATTCATGGTATGTTTGAAATAAAACTAATGCTAAATAAGAAGTATTAAAAGTAATTTTGAATATGAAAAACAATTTAAAACATATGAATAAGTGTTGCCTAATCATTAATGGAGTTAATAAGCGAGGAATAAAACTTCGATTGTACTGATTGGTTCATTGTTCTTAAAAATTTCAATTTTTCTACTCATGAAATACAATTTGAAAGAATTTTCTGACATTTCTTTCGATTCTTTTCCACTGAAAATGAAATTTTTTAAAAAATTACGATAAAAAATTACATGATCCCTAAAAATCACATGAAGCTAAATGGTAAAGAAATTATAATTAAAAAAATTACTTGTTTCTTTTAATTCTACGTTTTCGTTTACAGATGGAATTTCTTCTGGTAAAGAAGAATTACCTGAAAAACAATGAATGATTCAAAATTAAAAAAAAAAATAATTTTCTTTAAAAATAGACAGTTTTCTTTAAAAGTAATTATTTCTTTATTACAAATCTAATTTTGTAGGATTATGTCACCTTTTTTCAAATCAATATAAATTATTTAAATAATTCCTAATTAAGTTTGCAAGAAAGTATAAAAAAATGATAAAAATATATTTTATAAAACAGAAAAATTAATTTTTTTTTAATTTTATGAGAAAAAACATTTAAAAAAAAGTCTACATTTTATTACAACTAATAACATTGCAAATATGTATATTATTTGGATATAATTTAGTTAATAGGATTTGAGTAATTTTAAAAATAAGTACGTAATTTTTTTCTTATCATTGATTTGGATTATTTTATAAAAGCAGATAAAAAAGGGAGACAGATATATAAATATTTAAATAACTGGAAATAAAATACAATATCTTGGTAAGTGATTCTTAAAATTTAAAATCTTTATAAAATCAGATAGAAACGTTTCATTAATATTTTAAGAATAAAATGACTATTTGTAAAATTTTTTTAAGAAAGAATATTTATTTGGATGATGAGAATAATACTACCAAATATGATAACTTACCGGATATTATACTTAATATTTCATCTTTAGACATTTTTTCAAGCTCTTCTAAACAAAGCTTCTTCAATTCTTCAATTGATAACTTCTGAAAAGAGAAAAATTCTTCTTGACTAGTTGAAAAAACATCTTCACATGAAGCAATTATATTATAGTTAAAAATATCGATATCAATAGAAACTCATAAAAACATACATACATACATATATATATATATATATATATATATATATATATATATATATATATATATATATATATATATATATATATATATATATATATATATATACTTTAAGTTTTATTACAAATAATTATAACGTGACAAAAAGATATTGTTCTAGTTTGAATGCATATTAAAAAACCTTACGGAAAAATTTGAAATCCAAAACACAATAGCTTTTACCATTTCAGAATTTAGTTTTTTGATACGGTTGTTGCAAAAAATAAGAGATGATAATAGAGCATTAAAAAACAATAGTCCAATAAACCACTTAATAACGATTTTTTAATTTTCAAAATAAAGATATAAACCCGTAAAAAATGTAAGAAAAATAATGACAAACCGACAATTTTAGAATTAATTCACTTTTAGGTAAACGAAGAAAAGAACTCTGCAGGCTATTTATTTAATGAACATTTAGTGGTTGTACCATCGTTACTCCGAAAACAATTTCTTGTGTTTTAGCGGTTAAAACCAAACGGAAAAGATCGCGTGACTAGACCCTTTCCATCACTCCTAGAGTTATCATTTCACTTGGAGGATATTGCACACACAGCTTATTTTACGTACTCAATAATCATTAGTGAATAGGGATCATATAAAACAACTTATTATTAATCGTTTAAAGTTTTGAAAATGTTCTTATAACAAAAGTACTAAGTCGTAACTGATAATTCAAACAGGTCGTACTATACAAGAATCATTAGTTACAAATTAAAACAAAATCTACTGCACCTTGTTAATTTTTAAATTTGAACTAATAGATATCCTTTTGAATTACAAACCCCTTTTATTAATTCTAGTGTTTTATAAACAAATCAACTAAACGGATTTTTAGGTACAGCAGGATTAACAATTTTGTGTGTTTCTCCACATGCAATTCGGTGTACATTTTAACAGTTTACATTAAAGAATAACTCATGAAAATTAGGAAAGAGTTTCGATCTCCCGAATCAATTTTAAATGCTAAGGTATCCAACTGGTACTAAATGTATTACAGCGTAACTAAATAAATAAAAAATATGTGATTTTAACTTCGAATGTTGGTGATTCCGATTTCAAAGATTAACTCACTCTCAGATATTCCAGCGCAGCTATCCAATAAATCTTATTCATTAAAGAATTAAATATTTTCTCTCCCTTTATGTTCTCCACTCTAACGGGTATTATTTACTGTTCTAAAAGAGTAAGACAGTAAGTATATCATATTTGGTGACTATACGAGAATTGTCTTTAAATCATTATCTTTGAGCACGATCCTTTAAAAGAAAATTCAGAAATCATTGTTCATGAGAGTCTAATAAATAAATAACTTTAATGTGACTCATAATTCACGAAGAAAAATCTATCTTTTTACTATATGCATATGTATATAAATTGACAGTTTATTGGATTAATTATCGAAATTTATGTTTTAAGAATCCATAACTACGCATGTAACGAGAAAGTTCAAAATAATATCGAGTGACTTATTTAATTAAAAATAATAATTTTATTAATATTTCATTTCTTTAATAAGCTTTCAAGAATGACAGTAATGATACTAACAAAGTGCTAGTGCAATTTTTAAAATGGAAAATTAATGCATTATTATATGTATATGATAATTATAGGAAGGTTTGATTTGTTTGTCGCTCAACGGTCATTTTTTGCACACGAGGGCTAATTAGACCGGGACCTACTGTTTAAAGTGGATTCCGAACCACTACAAACATCCATGCCCAAGGTGGATTCGAACCCACGAATTGTTGAACCGAAAACAAGAGCGCTAACCATTCGGCTGCCAGCTCGGCATAATTATAGGAAGAATACTCGGATTTACTCTTATTAAGAAAATTGTAAATATTGTTTATGAGATTATAATTGGAAATTTATGAAAAATATGAATGAATTTTGATGAAACTAAAAGGTTCTTGATATAATGATGTAGACGTAAAATGAAAAAAATAGCTTATACAATTAAACTTTAAGGAAATTACTATAATCAAAAACAAACCTTATCATATATGCAATCGAGCCAATAAAGATTATATAGCATATCGATGAAAAGTTTTCAATCATTTTTACTTGTTTGACATTATATTAAGAATAAAGTAATACACATGAATTTTTACATTCCAAGCAATTACATGCATCGACATTCCAAAATTAAGCGCTAAGGTGGTTAAACCCGCCCAACTTTTAGCAGATTATGGTAGTGCGTTCTTAGCATGTTGCTTATTGAATACCGCTTTCCACTGAAAAGATTTTACATATAGTGGTTTATCTAAGAGCGAATCCGATAACTAATTAGTCATTCTCACAACCAAGCACACAAAAAGAATTCCCAGCAACGGTGCAAAGTTTCAAAATCATTAACATTTGAATATTTTTCCTTTTTAATAAGCAAGAGGATAAGTAAATTCAGGTAACTAAATATTGCTAAACTGATACTTGCTAACTTCTGAGCGAAAAGAAAAGAATTTAGACAGAGAAGTTGGAGTTTATAACAAAGAGCAAAAGTAAGCGAGAGGTTAGATCAAGCTTAATTAAAAGTCTAAACAATTTCACTGCCGCATGGCACCCTGTTTCATATGACTAGGCTGATTACGCAAATTCACCGGCGTAAAAATATAGTCCCAGAAAGAAAAGCTATACAACTTCATCTTAATTTGCGAATTTGGGTGTTGAAGACTCCACGCACAAATGTCTTAAAAGAATTAGAGGCGAGGGATTAAAAATGAAAAGAAGATTTGAAGCAATAAAAAAATATCGCAGCTCAATTAATATATATTAAAGTATTACAATTTAGTTTAAGACTTTGGATTCCAAGGCGAAAGGACCAGAATTATTCTTCTGCTTCAACGATGCGGTTGCCCTGCTTGGTAATTAATAGTTAATGACCTGAAGGGTTTGTAAACAGTTCCTGCTTAAAAATTCAAAAATACTTGATTAATAACATGATAAGTTAATTAAGACTTTCTAGTAATTTTGTATCGAAGTACACAAAAAATAGCGAAATACACACAGCCATTCATGCAAAAGAATTAGATGCATCAGTCTCAAAATGCTAATAATAATAATTAAAAGCAACAAATAAATAAACTAATCTAGCTTAGATAAGTATGTAAATCGCATCATTTTATTTTAGCCTCCTCCTAACACCCCCCTTTATTAAAACAATAGGTGTACTGTTCATAGGGGTACCTTTATTTATTTATTTTTTTTACTCAACCCTATACCTCTAGAGACTTTTCACAACTGCACGCGGAAAGCTGCGATAGAGAATTTTATCTCCTGAAGAATATTTTAATATTTAACTTTGACATCATATTTGAGGAATTTTGTTTTGTTAATTATTTTAGAATGCATAGAAAGGGGGTGGGTGGAGAGAAAGGATGCTAATTAATAAAAGGTTTCAATAATTTAAAGAAAGCTTGGTTATGTCTTCGTTTTATTGAGCATCATCGCATGCATGTTTGATGGGAGGCGGTGATTGTTTTGTGATTAAAACACTTTACAATCAAATTGAATAATTGCATCTGTAATGCGAAGGACTTCCACAAAAGAGCAGGCAGTGTTTTCACAGTTCTCACACAAAATCTAATTAAACTCGATAATGGAAGCATAATAAAAATAATATTTTATTATTTCCTTTAATTAATGAATGAATTGCTCAAAATCAAAATCTGAAATTTATTCTTTTCATATATTGCTTTTCAAGTAAATGTGGTTTAACTTCAATACATGTGTGTTGTAATTATATTACGTTTTAATTAAATTTACAGAAAATTATAAAAAAATAAATAAAATTAGAACTGCACTTTCACGCGTAAGAAGAAAATTAGAGAAATATTTTAGAGTATAATTATCAATACAAAATAAGACAAAGGACAATTTTATCTAACAAGTCTAATTAATATTTGAAGAAAATTGAAAATTAATATTTTTATCATTTAAATATTTTACGAAATTTAAATAATTTCCCGAATACTTACGCACGGTTTATTCAATTATAAGAATAAAGATGATTTTAATTTTTTGCATAAAATATTCACAATTCTTTGTCTTAAAACTGTTGCTTCAATAACCATTTTAATTAAAAACATTCATTACTTTTTGCAAAACAAATCTAGCCACAATAACATTTTGAAAATGAGGATTATCTTACTGTTTTATACATCATCAATCAATTTGCTTATTATCTTATGAAAATAAATTGTAGAAAAATCATAATTATTTCTAATTTAAATATTTTTCAATTTTTGAAATTCAAATTAATTTGCGACGTGCATATATATAGTAGTTTGATAAAATGTATATCCCAGATTTTTGAAGTGTTTCATAAATGAATAACTTATTCACAGTTATAAAAATTGAGGGATTAGGTAGTGTCAATATATATAACTTGAAGTAAACTTAATACTCATTATCTAAACAAAATTATTAAATAATTTTACATACAAAATGAAAGACACGATAATCGCGATTTTAAATTCACTTCTAATAAATAAATAGCCTGTTAACAATGAATTTAAAATAATTTTTTTACTTAATTGTTGTTCTGAACTTAAGACAATAGTTTCATAAGCTCTCAAAAAGCAATGGTCAAAAGTCAACGAGTTTCCATTAACTGTGGTTTAATTATGATTTAATCCTGCTATACATAATCTTATATTAATAATTCATGATCAAAGATTTTATTGATTTCCCAAAAATTTACCTCATTTTACGTAAGTAATAAAATTTTAAAAAATGTTCAAATGATTCCTATTTTATACCTTTCAAATCATAAATCAAAGAAAAAAATTTAAAATTATCAGATTCCTATTAAAGTTTAATTATTAATGGCATGTTAATTTTAATGAAAGTTTATACAAATCGAATTAAAAAAGTTAAATATAGATCAAGTAAATACTCCACACTACATAGTTTATTTAATACATACATAATTTATTTAGAATTTTTAATTCATGTACATTTAAAATTTTAATGCTTTTTTAATTAAATAAAATAAGGAACAAAACAGAAACTATAATAATAAAAATAATGATATACTGATGATGAGGGAAATTATAATTAAAAACTTTCAATATTTAAAAATTACTAGCATGTCTTTAATAAATCTTTATATTCCCATGTGCACATAGTAATCATAAATAAAGTTAAAAGAATTAATATACATAAAAGAAATAAAATTAAAACAATCATATATTACTTTTTTGACTGAAATCAATTATAGTGAAATATAAATAAAAAACACAGAAATAAATAATGAAATTTAAATGCAGACGAAAATGAATCCTAAAATCTAAGAAAATAAAAATTATTTCCAAGATTGCACGTCTTACTAGAAATGAAAAACTATTAAAATAAATTTGATTTTAATTATCCAACATATTATAAATCAAATTTTGAAAATAAACAAAATATGTATGAATAATATGAAATTACGAAATACGCGATTTCACATGCGGCAGCATTGCCTTTTATTTTCTATTATTCAATATTGACACTCATTTTATTTTTGTTCAATTTTAATTAAATCAAACATGTTCTATAAAACTTTACTCTACAAAAAATAATACCGATAAAGATGGATTGGATAGTTCAATAATCTCAAAAATTTACACTAAAAATTAACATTAGTAATACCAACCAATAATCAAAATAAAATGGAAACTGATTGGGTAGGTATTATATTTTTTACTTTTAGTTACGCCATCTGCTTTTCTCTAATGTATGCCGGAGAGATTGTGTGTGATTAAAAAAATAATTATTCCGCTGTGTGAAATATTCATCAACATTAATTTCAAGACAATTCCTAATTTCCCAGAAATATGACTTTTGAGGGAAAATTAATACCAAGAAATAAAAAAAAATTATTTTCTCCAATAAATACTTCATATTTTGAAAGATTTGGTCTAACCAAAATGTTTTTTCTCTTCCTCTGAAAGAGATCCACTACTTTCAATTTTTATTGAAACCAGTATGAATATTTAAACTGACATGATTAACTACTACCTATTTTGTAAATTTTGAGATATTTCGCTTCAAACCCTCAAAAACCCATTCTCGGATTTCCGAGTGCGTGTACACTGCTGGATTTAAGAGGAATTAGATGCGTGAAATAAATTATGATATAAAATAGGCATCTTTTAAATGTAAAACTCAAAGTGCACTAACTGTAATAAATAGTAACAAATAAAGAAATACAATATAAAATGAAAAAAAAGGAAAGAGAAATATTTAGTTTTCGAAAAGAGAAGTTTAAGAAAATAGAAATATTTGGATTTTATCAATTAAATCCTTTATAACAGACATCAAAACAATAATATACACTATACTTATACAGTCTCTTTCTGTATGAAGCATATTTTTATACAAATTGCAACAAAATTTCAAAGAGGCAGTCCGATGGGCGGTAACTAGAAGTTTCCATTGAAACGATCAGAAAATGTCTGCACACACAATTAAGAGAATAATATTGGAATGCTGCTTCAACAACAGGCAGGTGGAGAAAGAGAAGAGGATTTTAAAAGGGCCCCGAAAATTCCTCTGCATTTAATTATTCAGAACTTTAATAGCGGTGCAGAGATTAAGGCCGACTCATTTACAATTTGGGGAAATGTCAAATTGCGCAGTGCTAGACTTGGAAAGTCGATGAATCTTTCATGAGGTTTCTGCAAAGTCGAAATGATTAAATTCATTTTCCTCTTTGGTTGTTATATTTTTTTGCAGCTAGCTTCGATATTCTTTTCGACTTTAAAAGGAAAAATAATGAAAAAAAAAAGATCCTTACGGCTGTTTGAATGCAAGTGGAGAGAAGATGAGTATGGGAAGTTAATAAAAAATAAGTTTTGTTAATGGCCTCAGCTAATTAGGAGTGGCGATCTGGAGGCTGCGATTCGATCATTCAAAATTTTGAATTTATAAGTACCCATTATTCCAACACGACTTCCATCATTACCAGGAATTGTCGAGAACAATAACAGAAAGAATTATAAATCTAATGTATTTTATTCATGCAGTTTTCATTTTTCATCAGCTTACTAAGTATTTAATTCATTAGTATGCTCGCAATTTAGATTCCAAAGCACTAGCGCCATATATTGTTGGCTTAATAGTTCAACAGAAGAAAGGTAAAAGAGTATTAAACTGCATAAATTAGAGAGCCAAACTTTAACAAATAGAAAACATATTCTTTTAATCCATTTAAATTCATTAAGCTAAAAGTAATTGCATATCGAAGAGAAAGTCCTATAAATTTATCCATAGTTATTATAATATGTGCATAAATACATAAATAAACACGTTCTCATTAGCTACGCACTAAAAAATTTAGAATCTTAATTGTGTGACTTAACTTATCTAAATTGTAATTTTGGTTAGAAACTTTTTCTCATACAAGCTGATAGATTTGGTACAATGAGATATAACTAATATGAAATAATCCTACATTTGATGGTAAAAATTACCATCAAATGTAAGATGATTGTAGTAATTGTGTAGAATGAAAAATAACTAACAGAATGAGAATATATATAATAAATATATCTGTCAAAGTAGTCTTAAACTCTTTGTAACTATACAAGTTTGATTTCATAATTTTGCTATCACATTTCATTGTATCTTTTCTTAACAATTTTATGTTATGATTTTCAAGCGTCACTGACGTATACAAATGCTTTAAAATGCTGGTTCTAAGAATAAAAATGTTTTTTTTTGTGTGTAAGACAAACTAAATGTTAACGCGACATAATCTTAAATTATGAAATTACATTTTCAACCAAAAGTTTTGAAATGATAATCTAATTGTAAAAATTTTACACCACCCTCTTCATCAGATAAATTGTAATTTTTAAAAAACATTACCCGTAAAATGAGTTTTATACAGCTTAGGGATTTTTTAATCATATCTAACAATTTATATAGAGGGACTGCAGCATGTTGCAGTATTATTACTGAATTTCGGTTGTATTATCAATAGTTTGTTGTCAAAGAAATTAACAATTGTTTTCGTAAAATTGCTGTTAAATAATCTAATTAAGATATTTTAAGGAACTTTCCTAAGGGATAGAGCCATTAGAGAAATTTCTTTTATATGAGGAATTAATAATTTTTTAGTAATCTGAAGATATTTAAATTCAATTATTTTTGGTATGCAATGAACAATAATAGATAAATCTTTATTGTATATGATAAATAACCTTTATAGTACAGAGAAATGTTTATTTTTAAACTAGATTTTTCAACATACAAAACATTTTTCATTTTTATTCGAAAATACATATTTTTATTTAACATATAAATCATCCATCATCATCTATATTTAATATATCATCGACGATAAAAAGTATCAGCAGATACAGAACTTAAATATACGAATTGCTCATATTATCGTATCGCATTTTCAATTCATTTTACTTATGTTCGAAGGGATTCATATCTGGCCAAATCTTTCATTGTTGCTTAGAATGCTTTTGCTAGAATGTTTTTGAGTAGCTTAGAATACTTCTGAATTACTATAAAACTTCCAGCCAGCTGACACAATGCACAGTTCTCCATGGAAATTTCATATTAGCTGTAGCACGCGCGTAAAAGGTCACAATAGTAATAATTAATCTCCAAAAAAGTTGAAGATGTCGAAGTCAATATTTCAATCAATTCGATCATATCACGATAAGTTCATTAAGTCTGTAGAGTTGGAAGGTTGATAACTTTTGTTTCATGGTATTAAGGTCTGTTTCACACATCTTTAACAAAATATCTTTGGTTTATCATTGCTGAAATGGGCATGCATTTAGCTAATATTCTGATTTCAACTCAAAATGACAGGTTTGTAAACACAGAAGAGATAACGAGTCCCATAAAATGTTGCCAAAAATCCTCTTTAGTCAGTATTCTGTAATAATTTCTTAAAATTAAAATTTCATTTCTCACTGGTACTTATATCTCGTAGGTCTAATATTAATTACTTTTGTTATATTTGATGCACACACAATACGCTTTGAAAATTAATGTTTGCTCTAAGTCAATGTTTGAGTCATTAAGTAAATGCAGTACAACATTGAACTGTACATGATGGAAGTACCTAATAATACACAGTTCACCATCGACTTTGTAAATCGAGAAATGTTAAATTTCTAAATAATTTCTTAAATGAAATTCCCTACATTGCTCTATTTAGAAGTACACTTCCAAAGGCTGTTCATTCTTGGTATTTGCTCACATAAAAATGTGATAAAATAGTGAGACCAAATTTATGATCCATATACTCAAAAAATAGATTTTGAGGTAAATTATAAATTTAAAAATGAATTAATTTTGTTAGACTTAATTATTATGAATATATTGGGATGGAATGGAAAAATGCAATAAGAATTAAAATCCAAAAGGCTAAAAGAGAAGATAAAAGGAAGGTAAACATTATCAGTGAATAAAAGGGACGACTAATTACTAATTATGTAAACTTAAAACCAAATATCGTACGAAAAATTAATTTTCAACATGTACCAAAATTAACCGGTCAATATAAGCATCTTTCTAAAGCCTATATCTGCAATAAAAGCATTACTCATACAAAATAGTCTTTAATCATTGGACTCATTACTATTGAGAAGATGCTTGTAAAACAACGTGAATAAATAATAAATTAATTTTTGTTTGGGTATTTATTTTTTGGAATATAAGGCCAAATGACAGTCATTAGTTCTTCGTTTGAATAAAATTTTTTTACCTAGATTTAAGGACACCTCCCCCTCTTTAACGATGTCCAATCGATATGAACACGCGGTCAGCTAATGGCCGTCCGACATTTTTCAAACGGTGCAAAAAAAATTTGCAATAACCTTCTACCATGTATCAAAAGTTTCTTAAAAATTAACCCTTGGAATTCATCCCCTTTTACGATATTCGAAACTCTTCCAGAAGCCGTGACAAATATTGACATATGAACACTAATTATGCTCAGTTTTAGAGAAGGAAAAAAAAAGTAATATTTTTCTTTTACTTTTCTCCTATATTTCTATATGTATACATATATATACATATATACTGAGCGCTGGCATTTTTGCGCCGGCAGTACGACGCTGACAGTAATGAATTATTGATTTAATGTTAATTATGGTCATTACTTTGCGTCTTTAAAAAGTGTTCTTATTCTTCTTCTTCTATGACAAAATCAATTTTAAGTTTTAAATGAGTAAAAAAATCGATATGCTTATAATGAACCTTGTTTCCGTTCGACTACGCTGATGATAAAGGGAAAAACAGTATTAATGAAAGAGACCTCCATTAGAGCTGCACGGTGGATAAACATAAGATCAAGAGAAAAAGGGTGGGTGGGGCGGGGGTGCGTTGGACAAATAATGTTGAAGGATTTTTTCTCCTCTGGCTGCCCCCTTTAAACTTTGTTCTTTCACCCCCCTCGCCTTTCATTTCTTCTATCTCTCTAATTTACACGGATACTTTTCTAAAACCGGAAGTACGACAAACTGATGCCATTAATTTTCACTGAACTTATAAGAGATGGTTTGTAAAAAAAATAAAAAATAAAAAAAGCAAATAAAAAAATATTTGCACGCTAAAGCAAAGTGCATGCTTATAGGTAGTTAAGAAAATAACGATAAAAATTAAATGAGCAAAAAAGAATTCCTCTTTTTTTTTGTACTGTTTTGAAAAGTTTGTACAGCGTTGAAGTATTAGTGGAAATTTTTCCAATCGCTTATCTAAGTGATGAACCCTTCGTAATTCGTCAGTTTTATGCCACTTGGATTTTTTTAAATTTAGTCACTTTTTCGTAAGCTAGCGAGAGAAATTAAATGACGAAACACGGTTTTTGTCTCGATTTTCTTCATGATGACAACCACATTACTTACTCAGTTTTTTTTGTGAGTTAATGTTCCGATGTATGGGTTTTAAAAAGTGGACACTAACCTATTTTTTTACTAAAATACATCAAGGTAAATTTTATAATATGAAAGGGCATATTTTTTATAAGTATTTTCCCCTTCAAAAAACTAAATGTTTGCAATGACTATTTATAATGAATGTAAATATCACTGAAATGCACTGATTTACGTAAGAAAAACAAGTTTTATGCACAATATTGTGTTCATTTTAGCAAGAAATATACATAAATGTGAAGGAAAATGTTAATTTTGTAAACCAATTTGAATCGGGGATGTTGCAAATTAATCAGAAATGGGTGGGTATAAGAACTATTACGTAAAGGAAAATCATGATCGTGTATCAAGAAATATCCAATAAGTAGCATAATAGCCAGTATGGCCAAATTTAATTTATTTACACAAATTCTATTTAAAAAATGCGGATATAAATTGCTCAAAACAGTGAACGATATTTTCTAGAGAAACCTGCTTCTCTAGCTGCCAGAAGACGAAAGAAAGACTCTGAATGCTGGCGAACTATCGGACGCATTGAAATAGGGCAATTATTTACAAAAGTTGCTCAGATTTTCGACGGTCATTTTTCTGCTAGTTGACAAATATGGAAATACTGCAAACCAACAAAACAGCCATGTAAACATTTGACTTCAGTAACTTAAAAGTATTGATTCTCAAAGAAGACAGATACATTTCTGTAGTAGCAAATGAAACCGAAAAACGATCTTTGTATTTCAGACATCTATTGTCATATTGCACACCAGACGCTGTCTATTACTATACAAAAAAATGTGATTTATTTACGCCAACTTCTTTGTTCGCTAAACCATGCAACCAAAGGCGTTTGATATCGATACAATTAAGTGTCCATCTGTCAATAAGTCTGTCTCTGAAAAGGAGAAGGTTATGTTCACTGATGAATATGAATTTACTCTACTTTACAAAGCAGACATCTAAGAAGGAGAATACAATGAACATGGAATCGACTCTTTAAGACAACTGACCATCCTGCATCTTGATGCAGAAATTCTATAATATAGGCAGATATTCTGTTGAGATATACTTCTCCAAATCTCCCAGGGTTTTTGTAACGTCAGCCAGAGACAAAATTATAAGAGTATATTGAGCAGTATTCCTTTCAGTTTACATTGAATAGATGGTAGCATAAGTCTAAATTGAGCAGTCATCGTTCTCGATTATCTGAATAGTGAAAGATAATCCATAAAGCGTATCAATTAACTACTTAACAGCCAATATTCATTTTTAAGTCATTTGAGTTTCCACCGTATAATGATTTTCAGTTGAGGTTAGTGCACCATTGTCACAAGGGTGGAAACACGGAAAAATGTTTATAAAAATATATCCAGATTACTTATAAGAAATAGCTGACACATTCATCGGTTTAGAATCTCATCTAAACTTTTTCTGATCATGTGCGTGTGCGCGCATTGTCATTCTTATCATATCTCACAGAATTAGAAAGTATCCAATTAAAAGAATTACGGTAATTTGATCTGCGGTGATTCATTACTTCATAAAAAACATATTCAAACGCTGGAAGTTTAAAGAGGTATTCACATACTCAACGATAGTTATTTATTTGCAAGACAATAGCTTCAATCTAACGACATTTCATAACTTTAGGACAGTTCAATATTTTTTGTAGATAGTTTTCATTCTGTTTCATAAATAAATTAATTAGATACTATCCTGCCATTTATCTTTCAATCGAAGAGGTGAGGTTATTTTTCTTTTGTTTGATTTATGCCATTACGTATAAGTGCGATACTTTAGAAAGAGAGTGTACCTTAAATACATATGTCCTTTTAAAAGAACCCGAGTTACATGAAGAATCTTGGTTTCAGTTCAATTGTTGTGGGTTCGATCCCACAATAAATTGCAGGTCCCAGCGAAATCAGCCCTCGTTGGCAAAACGATTGCAGAATGCAATCTAACATTTTTCAAAACATAATATAAATAAATGAGAACAAAATTTACTTTAAACTTCTATCGACATAATTTTTAGATAATGTGCAAGATTTGAATTTAAAATTCTTGTTTTAAACCTTTAAATTCAAGAATCAATATTTAGTTTTTTTAATATTATACGTCAGATGATAAATTTAAAATTTCAAGTATATTTAATTAATGATGAGTAATGAAATATCAAGAAATTTTCAATTCTAAGCAAATTTAAATATTTGCGCCTTAAAATAAATAGGATGTATGAATGTAATATATGCAGGGTAAGTATGACCAGATGTTTTCGATAGTAATGCATAATTTTTCGAAACATAATTTTTTTAATTAGATGATATTACTTTAGTTGCAAATGTATAACAAAATTGCAAAGACTGAAATTTATTTGATTCCAAAAATAATTCTTTTTTTCAAGGAAAAAATTTGTTTTGAAAAATTAAGTTTAATAACTGATACATGATTTCTTCTTCTTCACACACACAATATGACAGCTCCGGTTGGGGCAAGGCTTTTCTCAGAACACTTCTCCATTGTGTTCTCCGGGAGGCGACAGTTCTCCAATTTGTCACTTTCAGCACTTTAAAGTCCTCCTCCACACAATCAGTCCATCTACGCTTGGGCCAACGAAGGGTCGCTTCGACAGATTTGACCCACAAATCTCAAGCGACATATTTTAATATAATTGACGAGGTCAGCTTCCTTGAGCTCGAAATTGTATCTCTACCTCCAAACTCCATTCTCATTTACGGTACTTCTTTCTCTTAACTTTACAAATCTTTCTTAGGACTTTTCATTCAAATATTACAATTTGTTTTGACTGAGTCTTAGTAAGAGTCTAGGTTTCGCATCCATAAGTGAGAACAGGTCTTATGATGGTTTTGTATAGCGTGATTTTTGTAGATCTTTTGATCAGTTTGGATTTTAAAAAAGTTTCGAGTCCATATAAGAAGCGATTAGCAGCAAGAATTCTTCTCTTTACTTCAAAACCTATGTCATTATGAGAATCAACGTTTGAAACTAGACATGTAAAATTGTCAACCAGTTCAACTTAAAGATTTTCAACTTCAAAAGTTCCAGGGATCACAGATGATTTCACCACCGGCATATACTTGATTTTGTCTGCATTAATGTTACGATGCATTTTTTCTGCAGATGTCTTGAGCGTGATTTATGGTTAACAAATATCAAATAAAGAACAATTTAATTTAAAATGAAAAAATTTTGGTTTAGCAAGTTCAAAATTTTGAAATACAATAGAAAAATTTTTTATTAGTGCAATATATATATATATATATATATATATATATATATATATATATATATATATATATATATATATATATATATATATATATATATATATATAATATATATATATATATATATATATATATATATATATATATATATATATATAACATAAAAATTGTATTCATATATTTAAAATACAACAAAAAAAATATGAATTTAATTGAATATTCTATTATAAATAATTCAATCTTAATGATTTTTCTGATAGTAAATTGAAAAATAGAGATGCCGTATATTATACATCCGTTATGATTATCTTTTAATGGCATAAAAAGTGAAATGAATCTTTTTAAGGGAAGCAATATTTTTATAGTAGGGACATTTAATAATTTTTTAATTGATTAGCTGATAAGAGTGCGTGTCATACATGCTTGACTATTATATCTCCAGATGGCGCGCTCACCTTAAAATCATTCTCCGGAAAAAAAATGATTGAGAAATTCTCACAATGAGAAACAGGGACTGACTAGTTTTAGTGAGCGGCCTTTACAACGCGTCATTCTCGCTAGATTAATGCCTAACAAGAAGGGTAATCTCAGCTGACCCGTGAAGAGGCAGTTTTTAAAACTTCCAGGTGAAAAGAAATAAGCACAAATTTCCTCTTCTCCTATTACGGAGAATTATTCATCGAGCCAGTGGAAATTAACAAAAACACAGTGCAGGAAAAGGGTGAAAAATAAAATTTTCAAAAACCCCTAAAAGGCTTAAACCAAGGAATGGCCATAAACTAAAATTAATGCCATTAACTCGGCTTTTACTTACAGTTAATTACTGAACCTGTTCTTTCGCTGAAAACGTAATTATTTGAGCACAACTCCATGACGCTCGACTGATTCTTAGCGAGGGGGTCCGGCCATTCAGTATCCGGGACCCCCCAAAAACAAATTATTACCACGCGAAAACGAATACCACCGGGTGCTTTATCTTCAATTAAATAGAAGGCATCCCATTTTTTTCATCACTCTGTTTATTTATTTCGCTTGCCATTATGGACAAGGTTGCCAAGGCGGGGAAGTTAAGTCAATTAGAGAGAATCGAGATATAACCGAGGTGGGCAATTAACAACTTTCATTTCGTCCCTCCGACACTTAAAAAGAGAGTTCAAAACAATCAAGCGAGGTGAAAAAGAGAATAATGTTAAAAGTAGCTACGCTGTAAAAGAAGAAAACAAAAAAAAAAGTGTTTCTCAGTTAAATTTCGTAATGTTATTCAGTGTTTGGGAATACTTGAAGAGCAGTAATCTTATACATTAGGAGTAGTAGTTTGAATTGAATTTATTCTTTTTCAAGAGGCGATTTTTCCGAAGATGTACGAAGAGAGAGTTCTCTCGTTATTGAATTAAGCGTGACACGTAAAGTTCTTTTCACTGCGGAGCAGATTTTTCTCTCGTTCCGAACGATAAGGGTTTTCATCAAAAAGTTCAAACACTCGAGGAATTTAAAGAATAAAAGATTTATTTCTCAGTAATTGTTTGGCTCTTATCAGTCTTTAATAGATTCAGGGTTTAAGAGAAAAAAAGATCTTAGCTGTTATTTAAATTTAGAAATTTGATTTTATTACATTTAAAAAAATGCTGACATCTTAAGAAAAATTTATAAAATTAATAAAAAAAAATATTCCATGTGGCCAATGTTTTACCTAAACACTTCAGAAAGAAATGTTTTGAGTTGTAAACTTAATTGTAAAGTGAAAATATCTATGGTAAAATGTGACATTGGTTTTCAGATTGGAAGCCCATTATTAATCCTATAAATTAATGCATAAAATTATGTAGTTGGAAATTTCGTAGTTTAATGCACACAAAACTTCCACTGTTTCTTGCACAGAAATACTTTTAAAAGAATTAATATAATATTACACATTATTAATTATTATTTTTAAGGGCATTTTTTAAAATCATTCTATTATATTTTTGTAGAAATTCTGGGTTTTTCTTTGTTTTGCTTTATATATGCACCGTTTAGAATATGTTTACAAAACCATGAAATAATCTATTCATCACAATTTTAGGAAAAAAGACTAATCAATGCATTATCCACACTTGAAAATTAATACTGAAAATAATCTTGCATACTGAGTATTTACAATATTTTCACTGATATATTTCATGTTCTATCTACATATTTTTAAAGCACAGAAAAATATCACTATTTTTTTAAAATTGCATAAGCGCCGCATACGTGAAAACGTCTCAATGTTATGAATTTAACTTTTAAATACGAAAATGCAACGGAGCTTAAGAAGGCAAATTTCTAAAACGCAATTAAATTAAATATTTTGTAAATTACTATTATAAATTAAAAATGGATAATTACTGACATAAATCTTTTTAAAAAAACTGCCGTAATTTCAATCTTTTATGTATAAAAATTAAACAAATAAGTATAATAATTACATCAAAATATTATCAGTTTCAATTTTTAAATTGTATCTAAATTCTATTGTTTTTTTAGTCTTTAAATGATTGAAAAATCACTTGCTCACAAAATCGAGTTAGATAAGAACTTTTTCCACTAATATAGGAATTTATTATTAAATAAATTCCTATATTAGTGGAAAAAGTTATAAAGAATAATAATAATCATAATATAAAACATTTAAAATACAATCTACAAAATAAGAAGTATAATACAACTCAAAAGAACAAAATATAAAAGTGTTTAGCAAAATATAAAACAAATTTTAAAAAATTAGTTTCTTAGTAACACAAAAAAAAAAGAATTGTTAAGTCGTAAATCTCGTTAAAATAATATAAATTATGCTTAATAAAATATGCTCCCGTTATTCTCAGATAGATAGTATAAATAAATATAGTGAAAATTTGTGAATACACCCTCAAAATTTTCATTACTAGTTATTTTTAATTTAAATTTAGATAATATGTAATATAGAGTAAATTAAAATAGTTTTGAGATTAGAAAATAATATATGGAGAAAAAGCAATATAAATAGAAAACATATTGTTGTTGAATTTTTCCTGGTGTTATAAAATATTTACAAAGTTGTAATGAGAGTTTTTTAATATACGTTAAAAATAAATTAATAAAAATTACATTTTTAAATTGTTGTCTAAAAAACTAAAGCATGTTTTAATTTTGCTTTTTTTTAAAAAAAAATTAATAGTTCTCAACATTTTTATAAGGTATGGCAGCATATAAATATAATCCTCATATATGCATTTAAAAATAAATTTCACAATTATTTCCATTTTTTATTCTCATAATTGAGTATTCGATTAACCGGCTTCTTCTTGTAGTTATTTTTTATCGGATTAATCCCAAAACTAAAATTCTGACACAAATTACCCAATTGCTTTAATTAGATCGGTTTTTACTGCAAGACGCAAAAGAGAAAAGAAGCTGTATTAAATTTTATGGCTGAAACAATAATAGTAACGGATTTACTTATTTTTTCTAATGCAGCGTTTTTTATTCGATTTAAAAAGCAACGCGATGCTATTCCAATGTTAATTATCTTTGATTATCCATTGTTGTCAAGCCTATATGGTTTATCAATCTGGCAAAGCGATTCGCTCCAGTAAATTTTCTTACTTAGGTATACATGAAAGAAAAAAAAAACCTCTCTAGAAGAAAAATCAGAAATGGCATTATGTTTTTATTTTTATACATTAATTCATCGAAATTCGAAATAATAAATTTCCTGATTTACTCCCACCTCTGCAAAAAAAAGAAGAAATTTATTCACCCCCTTCCCTTACGTCCCCGCATCTTCCTGTGTTTTCCCGTTTTGAAATGAAGCTCTTCAATTAAGAAAACCGAATTAGTCTGGAGGCAGTTTCATATCCCCTGAAGACACACAATCTTTTTAAATTAAAATAAATTAATGATCGTTCATATCGCGCTAAAAATCTAATTCCAATGTCTCCCCCCCTCCCTGTACGATTCAGAAAAAATATACCGAGCAAGGGAAAAAAAAATCGCAAACAAAGAAAACTTATCCGAATCAATCCTTCGCGTTTAATTTTCACTAGAAGAATACACTTCGTGTTAATAATTGGGAATTAAAATGAAAACAAAACAAGAAACAATGTACGTTTTTTGGATGAATGTATTTATACACGAACCAGACGACATTGGGGAAGGGGGGGAGGGAATCGGGAGAATATTTCTTCATTGGTAATCGATGGAATCGAAAGTTTTTCCTGATGAGAAAATTTCAGCTTTTTTTTATCATCCTGTTTTCAAGAGATCGATACTTCTTTTCAGTACCTTATTTGCACTTAATTACGGTAAGATGTTATATGTGAAATGACATAAAACACCACTATTAAAAGCGAGACCTGTATAGGAGCAGTAATAAATGAGTAAAAATTGGATAATAGGGTCCTTTAAATAAGTAGGGAGAGGAATAATGAAAAAAGAAGTGATTGAAGTCTATAAGGGTCTAAAACCAAGCCTTGTTCTCCAAGCACAAGGGCCCAATTGACGTTAAATGAAAAGGACGTCTTTGGTAATTGTGAATGGAGAGTGAACTAGGCAGATAATATTTGGAAGACGTAGATTGGATGTTTGTCTAGCAGCGTTAATGGTCTATTACGGGTGATTAAAAGAAAATCCTCTTTAAAAAGACAGAGAAAGGTTGTTGATGCAAAATGTGTCGATTTAGAAGTGATAAGTAATTAAAACTGACAAAGCTAAGGTTATATCACGAGCTAAGAGGATTCTATGGCTTCTATTTTACGAGCTGCCAACCGATTGACAAAAAATAATATCTATAAAAATATTTACTCGTAGAAGATGGATTACTCGTATTTAATTTTGAAGATTGAGTCAGATGAAAGCTATTGTAAAAGGAAAAATAAAGGAATTAATTGGCTCAACAAGAATAAAATCGAACGTTGAAATTATTTCCGAGAGTGATATATCTGACTTTATTAAAATAAAAAAGATGTTTGTACAAATAAATTGGCTTTATTTTCCTTTTTAACTAAAGTTAATCTAGTTTAGCCTTCTTGACGTTAAATTCTGCAATATAAAACAATTGAAATATGAGGAAAACTGGTTGATAAAATTTGTAGTTATAAACAAAATTACGATTTAACTACAAATTTTATCAAATTACTTTTTCCAAAATTACTTAAAATTGTCATTCATTTTTATTTATATTTAATCAATGGAATACATTAATTAACTAGCAAATGTATAAAATTTAAATAATGAAAAATCATTAAAATTTATAAAAAATAATTACTTCATAATATGCAAAAGAATTTATCAATAACAAAGTAAGAAAAATTTATAAGCTTTGAAAATCTATTGAAAATTTAAAAAAAAGCACTATACATTGGATTACATATTCTTTAGGATGTATAATAAATTACTAGGCAAAAGTAATTTTAAAAAAAATCAATTAAAAAAGGAATGACATATACTTAAATATATTACTAATTTATTTCGAGAGCAATGAAATAATGCACTCGAATATCATAATTCCTATTGGTGGGTTATGTAAAAACTACCATTTTGTAACGTTTTCCTTTTGATTAAATTAAAAACTAATTTCATTGTTCTCTTTATTTTTTATATTGCTTATATCTTGTTTTCATTTGTTTTGTAATTTTGAGGGAAATGTTATATATTTACCATATGAATATACATAAATATTAAAAATTAAATGATTTCAAATTTAGAAGAGCTTGAATCTTAGAAGGCTTGATTATCTTATGAATAGTGAATTTTTATAATTTGCATGTAATTAAAAAAGCATTTATTTACTAATTGGAAATAAATGTGATATTTCTAAACAAGAATTTATGAAATTTTTGGTTTAAAATTATAATTATTCTTAAATAATCTCATTATGGTTAAATATTAATGATAATAACTCGAGGATTCAACTGGTACATAAGTAAAAAAAAATAGGTTTTTCGATGTAACAAAATGTATATTTTTATATAGATTTAGAGATTATATTGCATATTATTTACATAATATGATTATTTAGAGGCATATAATGTATAATGTATCGAGACACGATACATAAAAAATGACATTTTTGAATTAATTTAAATTAATACTAAAATGTTGATCGAAAACTTGTCTTTATTTTATTTTTTTAGTTAAACAGTTTTCAAATCTAAATCTATATGCAAAATATAAATTTAAAATTTGTATTCTTTTTTAAATACATAAAGTATTCGTTGATCTATTATTATTTAAAAAATCTAAGTAATTTAGATATTTTATGAAACATATAAGTACCTGAGTAAAATATTTAGACATTTTCACTATTACATTATTACCAATCATTTGATAGAGTGAAATCGTAATTTTCCCATTTAGTCTATATACAATAATAGAATCTTTACAGTACACTACAACTGTCTGATAGGCTACTAATGACGTTATATGATATTTTCCCAACCATGTCATTATCATCAATGAATATATTATATAATGCATAAGTTTCTAATCATGAAGTTATTTTAATATAAATGGGTTTATTGATTTAGTTATAATTAAGTCATAGTGTTTATTAGAAATTCTCTGATTATCATAATTGTTAATGAAAGTATCGAATAAAATTCCATAAACATTAGCCATAAAATATTCTTATTAGAAAAATTATTATTATTATAACAGCTATAAAATATCTTAGTTTTTATCGGTAAAAACTAATTATCATAAAAATTATTTTCTAAAATTCGAAGGGTACTTTTGCGTGACACATTTGTCAATTTGCAGTAGTTTGGTAAATTAAGAAAACATTAAAGTTCTTAAATAAAAAAATAAAAAAATATTTGAGTTGAAAATATTAAAAAAAAACATCAGATAAAAAGGATTTAAAAACAAAAGATTAAAAAAAATATACAAAATTTTAAAAGTAATGGAAGGTATAAGTTGTTACGAATTATATAAATTTGTTTTAAAAAAACGCATTTTTTTAATATATTACAATCAAAACAGATTTTCTTTAATAGAAAATATTAATTTATCTTATTTAGATAAAAATAATTTTAAACTATTTCGCAATTTTGTATTTATAACAAATAATAATATAGTAAGGTAATTCAAAGATAAATATTTACTATTAATAAATTTTATGAGCTTTAAAAATACAACAAGTCTCATTACAACAATCCAACCTTAGTGTGATAATGGATACATTACATTTAGTAAACATTGCATCAATTCGAAGCAATTATATTTTAATAAACAATTTTGTTAGATATTTTGGCAAATTAAAAGTTTAATAAAAGTAATAAATGCCATTTTAAGCAATGATGACAGCTGAAGAAAAGTGTATTCAACTGTATGAATCTTGAGTATTTAGTTTCTAAGGAAATGTAAGGACATTCGAGTTTTCCAAACTACTCGTATTCGAATATTTAACCTAAAAAAAAGACTATAAAATTTCAGTCCGCTTAAAGCGAACGTGGAATGCTATCTTATCTACATCAGAATCATGATGAATTTCCTGATGAGAATAACGCGATATAAATGAACCCGCAAAATCAATTACAGTCATTCATTAGTAATGAGGTGGCCAGAGAAATCTGGTACGAATGAGGTAATCTCATACCCTAAAATTGACTTAAAAAATGAAACAAAGGGAGAAGACCAGCGGCTATCTCTGATACAAATCTCAAGCACGACGTAGTTGAATTCTGGTACCTTTCCATAAAATAAAAAAAAAAATTCCAAACGACTAAAACAGATAGATTAACCCGAAAAAATCTCCCATTAACACCACCTTGCAAAACGATTAAATTTCCCTGGAGAGAAACCCCCCACCCATTTTAATATCCCTTTTGGAGCGGCTATCAATGTCAAAAAAGGGATAGCAGATTGCCCTTTTGCAACTATTTTGATAAGGCAGAACAAATCGGGCATGATCTTGAAATATTACAACCCTTTACTAATTGTCGAGCTCTGGCGCTTAGTATACATAGAGGTCCAGTCTCAGCCATTAATAGATTGAAATTGGCGCTTCTGAGATTTCTTATCTCAACTAATTTTAGTGTCATTAATGCCACTTTTCGAGAATGTACTGTAAAAACTCTCGACGTATATACACTGTGTAAGGCATTGCTAGAGAACGACAAGAGTGATGGTGCGAGTGGGGGGGGAGGGAAATAAAAAAGGCAACGTTTTCCACAGAACTTGAAACAAAGCCGAAATTAAAGGCATCATTACGATAGGAGAACAATGTGCCGTTTTTCGATTGGCCAGAAAATAAAACATAAATTCTTTTGCGCAAAAGAGTTTTCGAATGAAATATTGAGTGTAAGTGTTAAAGATTTTATCAGAGGTCTCCTTGGCAAATAATGGGGTACTTGTGAGTTCTTTCTAATAATATATCGATGAATGATATTGCCGGCGAAAGTAAAACAAGATAAAATATGATGAATGCAAAGCCACTGGTAAGCGGAAAAAGCATCTGAACATTTTGGAGGCTAATCATTCATATTTGGTTTCATTTATTGAAGAGTTATTGATGGACACGAGAAGGAATAAAAAAAAGCTAATATAATACATGCAAATATTATAACTGCCTTTCATTTGGAAAAATATCACTATTTCTTTTTTTAGTTTTCTTATAAACATGTATAACTTTACAATATCAAATAATGATAAAAAAATGTAGCTTTAATTCACTTGTAAAACAATGATAAATTAAGTTAATGAGAGCAATGTTTAATAACTACATAGAGTAATAACTATTATGAGATTAGAGAAATTAAATATCTAGAGTAAAATAATTAAAATTCTAAATTAGTCTTTTTTTTATAAAGAAAATTTACCAGTTTTATATAAAGAGGATAATCAGGTCCATGATTTCAAATTAAGGAAAAATAATCGAATTTTTGGGGTTTTTAATGTATTTTTATAAGATATTTTCAATTATTTTTAAAGTTGGCAACAAAAATTCAGTAATCGTTACAATATGATATTACTTACCAAACTTTTTGTGCCTATTTCCTTACCATAATGCGTATGCAAAATGAACATTTCTGTAAGATTTAGACAGATAAAATAGCTGAGAGTAGCACTGTTTCAGAGCGGCATCTAGTATTATTTTTTAATAAATTATTCAAATTTCTAAAGTACTTTCCCATTTATCACGATCATTTTTCTAAATGATCCAGATGCATTTATCAATTACACATTTTACAATCACAGACAATTTATTGCGATATACTTTTGTCTGAAAATACAAAAATAGGAAGTATACAAAAATCGAGACTTTATTATTTATCACACACTTAATGATTATTAATAAAAGTTACATCTACTAGAACTGTGTGTATTCAGTACGAATATTAAAAAAAATGACTTAAGCGTTAATAGTAAGCTAAAATAACTAGCCCATTCAAACTAAATAACTGAAATAAGTCTCTTAAATTCATTTAGAAATTACTTAACAAAGAAGACCAGAAATTAATTATCGACACTGATTGCCAAAAATCAAGATAATGCTAAGTCACGATTACGAAAAAAAAACTATGGCGCAAAGGAATTGTTTAATTGGTTTAAATTTAAAAGCCAGATACCCATAACTTCATTTAATTATGAGTGTCCGCTTTTAAAACGGCTCCGAAGGAAATGTGATTTTCTCCCACATACTTTCAGGTAATCCGGGATTAGTTGCTCAAGTGCGGTCCCGAGGACGGTGAGGAAAAGATGTTCAACGATCTTGGGTCTCTCGTCGAGCAAGTCCCTGATTCTTGAGGAATGCTCCAGATTTATTTTCTCCTCTTTCTTTGGAACACTCGGCAGAAGTGGTTCAGCCTGTTGAATTGAATTAAAACGAAGAGAATTAATGAATCAGTTTCGGAACGCATACAACAATCAGCAAAGGCAAAATTGGTTTAATCTGAGCACTTGTTAGGAGGGATTTGAAAGTTACTAATTTCCAATAATAATAAAAAACAATGAATTAATTCTGGAAAATGACATCATTAGCTTATTATCTCATCTTAGTTAATAATAAAAATGTGTATTCTTATTCATTAAGTGACTGGATGAATGTAAGTACGTAAAAGGGGTTTGATATTTAATATAAGTTAAAATTTACACTGGAAATTTTATGAAAAGTTACATAATATAATATTTGAATGGTAACAATAAATGTCATAAATAAATTAAATTATTGTCCCAAAGCTAGTTAAGAGTATTTAAAAAAATATAAGATCGCGGCAGTTTTATTTATTTATCAAATAAATAAATTATACAAATATATTTCTGATTGAATTATAAAACTCAATAACTGTATCGTTTCATTATTCATTAGTTTTTTTTATAAATATAACAAGAAATACATTATTCGGATTAAAGTTCAAAATTTATGAAAAAATTGAATACAATTTTGAGAAACGAAAAAAATTTAAAATTTTGAATTAAAAGAAGCTGATTATTTTAAAATTTATTAATAGGTCAAAAATTTAAAAAAATAAAAAGGCAAATTCATTTATCAGCATCAGTAAATTATATTTCGTATTTTAACAATTTAAAATAATAAAATATTTCACAGTAGAAAGTGAGATACTGAGAATAGCAATTATAATCATAATTGAACATTTATTATATTTCACGTGATTTTGAAAACTTAATACTTATGCAATTCAATAATGTTTTATGTGAAGTTTTTCACAAATATACTATTTTTAAATATTACAATCCTGAAGATATATGTATTCAAATGTTTATGATATACATCAATGAGAATGAAATGATTATGATTATCATATATATCATTCAAATGACATATATGTATTCAAATTATTAATACGAACAATTATCATTTATTATAAATAATAATATTTATATGAAATGAATAATGATATGAACATAATATTTATTAGCGAAAATTCAAAAAGTTCTTGAATTATTCTAAATCTTTCCAAATTATTCATTTCAACATTAATCAATTGTTATGAGAAAAGCAATCAATACAAAACGTATCAATAGTTTGAAATGGCATGTTACTTTCTCTATTGAAAGTGAAATTTCGTAACATTTAAATTATTTTTTAATATGTATTATCAATTTACTATAGAAATGACTTTATTAATCAAGAAGTGAAACTTCATTCAAATTATTTTGTAATGTATATCAATAACTTACTAGAAAAAGCTTTACTAAAGGAGGCTATTCAAGGGTTTATTGTACTTATTTTTTAACACTATCTTCAACAGATTATATTTTACAAAACATGTGAAAAATATAATCAATCTATTAAAAATCATTATTTAAACATTAAACGATACATAAAAATATTCATTTCGGATCTAATACAGAATGAAATAAAATTTGTGTTAAGCATTATAAAAAATTCACATGAACGAGGTGGCTGTCATTTACTTTTAACAAAAAGATTCGCCTCATATCTATTTTAAAAAGAACATTAATAAAAGTAAACATAAAATAAGGACATAAGAGAAATCAAGAGAGAGGATAAGTACAGATATATTACTTATAATGTTTTCAATGATACATTATCTATAAAATTTAATTAATCAATGAATAGAAAATTAATAAATACGAACAAAATTATAATCACCGGTTGAACGCTTCTAGGCATAGAATTTAAGAATTTTTGGATAAAAAATTGAAATAAATATGTAAATAAAAATATTTTTCGATTTATGGCAATACCTGTTTCTCAATTTTTTTATGATCAGTATTAGCATCTTCCCACCTTGACTTCCGCGATACTTTCGGTTTTTCTTTACTTTTAATTTTTTCCTTGGAATGTGGCGATCTTTTATCTCGTTTTCTCCTTGATTCTCTGGACCAACTTCGTACCCTTCTTTCAGATGTTGATGAGGATTTGGATTTCTTCATAATCGATTCTTTAAGAAGGAAAAGTAAATTCAGAATAAGAAAAAAGCAATGTGTGTATCTTTAAAATTTGGAAATTTTTTAAGTGAGCAGCGTGTAAACTAATTAAATTCATAACTATTACAAATTACATTTCATTAAAAGTGTTTTGTGTTTCAAACAATATATAATAGTTTATATAAACAAATTATTTCATACAATAAGTAAAAATCAGTCATAAAATTGTAAATGTGATATAATTGGAAATAAGTGTAAATATAAAAACTCAAAAATAACTCAAATTCCTAAAAATATTCAAAACCCTTCATTTGATGTGGTTAAAGAATAAGAAAACTTTGGGATTTTTACAACAATGCAGACACATAAATTAATAATAGAGATATTTGACGTTTAGCTTAGAATATTGAACAAGTTTTCATTTAAAGGTCTTACATTTTTAAACAGTTTTACAGCAAATAATAATGAACAAATACGTTCAAAAGTATTTACTGTGAATGTATTTGAAAAATACCTGGATTATTTTTAATCACAGTAAAATAAAATTGAATTAATTACAATCCTTTTTTTAATATATATAGTTAGGAAAACTTTATTAAATTCTCATAAAAAACAGCATTAATATTTAAGAATTTTACAAAGCTCCCATGAAACAATTATCAAACATATATTCAGGGAAGTCATAAAATAATTAAAAATTAGTAGCCTTAAATAGAGACTATTACGCTGCATTTCAATTTCGATTTTTTTATTTCCTAATTCAATAACATTTTTGCAACACAACAATTAAGCGAAAACTTCCTTTTCACATTCCATATAATTAATATTTATGCTATTGACTAAAACATTTAACTGATATTGTGTTTATAAGAACTCATGGAATTATCAGAAAATGTAGATAACTGTTTGCTTCTTAATACATAAAAGATCAAACACAAACACATTAGCAATCCACTATCTGCTTGATTGTATTAAAATAAACAGAAATAAAATAATAGTGCCAAGCAATGCCATAACTACAGCATTTAAAAGACAATTGTCCATGTGAAAGAAGGGACTCATTCTAAAAATGCTCTAAAAACCAATAAACTGGGTCTAAATTGGTTTATCTAAAGAACCACCAAACAATCGTATCTATAGATTGAATAAACAACAGTTATTCCAGGCAGATGAAAACAATGTTTTCAGTTGAAAACACATGTTATCAAGTCTGCTTATTTGGGAGAAATGAAGTATATATCGATGTATCTTTTCCGTTTTCAAATGAAAACGATAATTACAGAGTTGCTTTTCGAACATTTAAATCTGTCATAGCAGGGCCTGTCAATAGCAGAGTAGCTGCTTCCAACCATCTTCAAAAATGTATATGCGTACGAAATTAGTTTTTGCAGAAAAAAATCGTTGAATGCACACTTTACTGAACAAAAGTTCTATTATTTACGATATAAATTATATACGTGAAGAATTCATTTAATTTCAGCTTCAATCAATAAGCGTCCATTATTAGATGGAAGGAACTGACATATTTTGATGAAGTATTTAAAGTCCCTTATTATAATTTCATGATGGTATTCGTTATTCGCTGAACATATTATATGATTTATCATGTTTTTATTAATTGCACTGCATAGTTATCAGGAAAAAAATTAAAAAGTAAAAGAAAAGCAAAATATTTCATTTTTGTTAAACTTTTCATCAATAAAAAATAAAGATCTACTAAAATTTCTAAGACTAACATAATAAATACCTGCTTAAAATTTTCTTTTACTTGAATTATGAAATTTTATGTTTAACATGCATAAGGTGACTGAATGAAATAGAAATGGAATAGTAAAAGAACTATAAAAAAGTTAAGACGTATATTTCATTTAACTATCATAATATACATATTTAATTGATTCCTAATTTTTTTAAATTTTTAATTTGTAGAAAGTAATAGTAGAATAAAATTTGAGTTATTTAAAGTAGTTATTAAGAAATAGTTGTCACGAAAATACTATTAATTTATACAATTTAGTAATTAGAATAAAGAAACGAATAGTTTTTAATTAAGTTTTCGTTTAATAACCAATATTAAAAATCACAGATTAGATTTTACTAGCATGAAATGGGTACAATTTTCTTAAAGTCAAAGTAGTTATTTAATATCAACATTCGTCCACCGTATTAGTTTATCACATTAAAAAACTCGTAATTTTTATTATAAGATTTGACACATTTTAATGATTTTCTGATATGTTACAGCAATGCAAAGAAAAAACTACGACCTGTGATTGGCGATTTTACAATTTATTTTGCAGCAAATCTGCGAGGAAATTAGTGACGTTTGACAAATCGGAGTCGATGAAATCATGCGGAGAAATTACAGAATTTTAAAAACAAAAACTAACGCTATTTTTCGTAATTTTCAAAAGCTAATAGTAAAAAATTTCAAATAATATAAAAATTGTTAATGCATTGAATTTCCAAGCGAAATCAGTGCATAAATAATGTTTTGGTAATTAATTATTTTTATAGTACAAAAGGAAAATTTTGTAATATGATGTTAATAAAAAAGATAATTTCATAGTTTAAAATAAAAACACCGCATAAAATTGGAAATAATCGTGTAAAATTTAAATTTTGATACTTTTTTCTAATAATGAGATGTTTTTACTTTTACAGTTGTTAAGACACAATGAAATGAAATTTTAATTAAAATACAGTTGTGTGATTGTATAAGCTTGAAACACTTACATTGTAAATAATATATCTACGGTAACTTAGCGGTATCGTTTCTGAAACAACAGATATCGCAGTGCAATATATAAAAAATTTAAAGTATAGTTTTTGAAAAAATTTGTTGGAAAAGTAATATTTTGATATAAAAAGCACATTAAAAGAAGATTGTAAGGTTATATAAACAGTTTGAATGTTTTTTACATTATTATATTATTTAGAAATATATAAATTTTAAATTCAGGGTCAAAGTTAAATTTTGGTCAAAAAATTGAAATGTAAGCAACTAAAAAATACCAAGACACTTATAATGTTAAGCAAAAAATATATATAATTTTTAATAACATCATATAAAGAGCTCGATTTTAGCTCAGAGCAAATTTATAATGATCAGTTCAATTATAAGTAGATATGTATTTAGAAATGTTGAACTCTATTAAAAATACTTGAATCTGTTGAATTAAATTGAAATATACATATTGATAGAGAAAGTTAGAGAAAAGTAATTTGCTTTTTCTTAAATCTTCTAATTTAATTATGAATTATTCTTTTTTTTATACTTCATTTTAACAACACTTTCAGAATATTCAATATAATATCCTTTTTTTTTCAACAATTTAAAAAAATAAGAAATAAGTAATAGAAAATAAAAAAGAAATGTGCGAAAATAATGAATTAAATTTTGCACATAAATAAATTTTTCTAAATATAATGCTCATAGAAATAGAGAAATCAAAAGATTCAAAATTATTGCATAATATTCATCCATAAAAAATGCGTTTGAAATGGATCAAATAATTGCTTAGATTATTAGATCCAGTTTAAGGATATTCATAATCCAAAAGAACTGAATTGTAATTTGTCTTCTAATATATATTTTGTATTATGGATTGACTATAAATCTATTCCAAATGTGAAAATCTATACAGGAATTTCATTATTTAAACAGTCTTCAGAGCAAATTATCTTCAACTTCGCTCTTCAACAAATTTCGAATGGGAGCGAACAAATTTCGCTCCTCATTTTTTCCACTACGTAATATTATGTAATGAAAATTTTAAAAAAATTACCAAAGTACATATTCCAAGAAATTTTAAATGCCATAACTTTGTAAGTTTTTGCAAAGAAATATGTCATTCAGAAATACATAGCCATGTTGATATTGTGAAAGAAATTTGCTATCAAATCAAATGCATTTGATGAGAAACATGAAAATGCCAGTTATTTAGGTTTAAAATGTTACTTCAAAAATTGTTAAATGTTACAAATTTAGATTTATTTTCTCATCACAAACTTCGATAAAAATAGAAATGAGTTTTTCTAAAATATAACTTAACTATTGCTTTTCATTAATGCCAAATAAATATCGATAATATAATCTTACTATGAAATAGAATGCTAAAAATTTACACAAAGCAGAGAGATACTTAAATTTTACTATAAAAAATTTGCGAGTATACAAAAGCGTGTTATAAACCTAAATTAATGTTCTTTCAACTTCTATACAAAAAGACCCATAATATTCAGTTACTTAGAATTTTAATTTATAAAAACTTCTTAAGCACACCAATTTTTTGTAATGTTTATTAATTCAAAATTTATATCCCCTAAGTAAATATAAACGCCCCAGCTTGTAAATATAATATGTTTATATTAGTGTTTCTTAAACTAAATAACATATTTCTATTAAAATAATCTTACTATGAAGTAGAATGTTAAAATTTTGCAAAGCAGAGATACTCAAACTTTACAATAAAAAATTTGCTAGTATACAATAGTGTATTATAAATGTAAATTAACATTCTTTCAACTTCTATACCAAAACACCCACAATATTCAGTTACTTAGAATTTTAATTTATAGAAACTTCTTAAGCACACCAATTTTTTGTGTCATATATTAATTCAAAATTTATATCCCTTATGTAAATATAAATATCCCAGCTTGTAAATATAATTATTTATATTAGTGTTAGAACTGTTTCTTAAACTAAATAACACATTTCTATTAAAATAATCATAAGTTAGTCAACAAATCTATTTACAATCATTCAAGACGTATGAAATTTATATTTTTATGAAAAACTTAGTATAAGCGATGATCAAAGGTTAGCCCAAGCAAACGGAAAAGGGAGTTTATTTAATATCAAACATTCTGATCTGCAACGCGTTGATAATAATTGGATATGCAAATACATGCGAATGAATATTCATATGCACTCGAAGTTTAATTGAAGTCTTCGAAACAATTGGAATGCTCAATTATAAACATATTTCAAAATGCATCCAATTCCGAATTAAGAGAAAATGGCAAAATTTTAAAAAGCGCATTTAATATGAGGAAGATATCAAAAAGGATAAGTCAAAGAATTAATCCATTTATTAACTCTGCAAAGATTTATTACCTCATCCTATCCATTATTCATAATGAAATTTATAAAGAATAAATATGAATGGTATAAATTTTGCTAAATTAACTTTTTTACGATACTGCCTACAGGAAAAATCTAATTTTCATGCAGAACTAGTTTTGATATAAAGTTAATAAATAAAACAAGGTTACAGTTAGGAGTTTAAAAGGAATTAAATGTGAAATTATGAGTGAGCATGGATGTCCTTTGTCAGAAATATACATCCAAAAAGGATATATGAAGTAAATAATTGCATAATGCATGTTCTGAAAATCATATCCAGTGTTTCTTAGTTAAGTGCAATTTTCTTATAATATGATTTAAAAGTAGAGAACATTAAATATTTTTGCAAGATAATGAACAACAATAAATCTATCAAAAATGTACAGATTAATTTACCAAATTAGTTTAAAATTTAAAAGGACAAATGTAGACTTTATAAAATAGATGAATATGATTCAACTTAAGATTAAACGAAATTAAGTCGCACGAATAAAAAGGATTCCATGAAAATCTTTCGAATTTTATTCTCATGCATGAAAAAACAAAATGCGATGATATTTATCTTGATTAGAAAAAAATTAGGGAAAATTACAATGAAATAAAAAAAGAAAAACAATCACATGAATATAATATTATACCCACCAAATTTACTTAAGCTTGTTGACGTGCAAATAATTCACATTCGATTGTGAATTATTTGTACGAATTCCTAATACGAATATTTTTTTTACAAATTTGTACGAATAAATACAAATTCCTTTTCAATGACACGTTTTAAATGCTTATTATCAGATGTTTAACTTTATTTTTCACTCAGTGATTATAATCTAAATTTAACTATGAATATTTCGATAGTTTAAGATAAAATTTACAAATAATGTCGAATAATGTCATTTACAAATAATGGTCATCATGTCATGCCATATCACAAAGGTCTTCAAAAGCGATACTTTTGATAAAATGGCAACTGTAAAGATGTTTGAATAAAATGTTGCTGATAATTAGGTATTCAACTCTTAATCAGAAACTGAATAAGAATATAATTCACCATTTTTTAATGAATTATACTGAAGGAAGAAATGTTTCTTATACTCGCATACTCCATCATACCAGTTTGTTTTATTCATAATACATAGAAAAATAAAATTTTCTTTATTCATGCGATATATAAAGGCAATTTATATTACTTTAGATTACATTAATATTTTTCAAATCTTATTATTTTTGCTTTTGTATCAAGGCATTGCATTATTAATTTTATCAAAAACTTTTCTATTTGACGATTTATGAGCATTATTCAGTTGAAACAAAAATTTTTACTGTCAAAAATCTTAATTCAATAATAATTATTAAAATTTAATAAAATAAAGAAATATATTATTTTTAAGTTATTTTTAAATTTAAAATTTTAATTTAAGCCTTTTTATTTCAAATCTAAGAATTTAAAATATTTATTGAAAAGCCTTCGCTAAAACTTGGTGAAAATTATATGTTCAATACATTGATTTAAATGCATAAAAATTGAGTGACGCATGGGAAATATTATTACAAAAACATTAAACAATATTTATGCAACCCTTTTTATTTTAATATGTAGATCGTATCGCTAAATAAATATCTTGAAAATATGTATTTTAAAGAAAAGATAAATATTTCAGTAACACAAAAATATATATTGTCTTTCTGCATTTTTGTATAAATATTTTACCCCAAATATTAAATTTTTGAATATTACAATTAAGTGATTTCATAATAAAATATTCTTATTACTTTTAAATAAAGAATAGGCAAAAACTAAAATGTAAACAAATATTTTACTACATCATCCTTTTAAATATTTTTATTTACAACCTTAAAACAGCAGTTAACGTTTTAGAAACTTAAAATTTATACATTTTATATTTTTTAATAAAAATTTTTAATTTTTAAATCAAGAAAAACTTTACAGCCAAGTAATTACCGAATTGCCCAGAATAACATTAGTTTGTTGAATTTAATTTGTTTTCACTACAGAAAATCGTTTTAAATTTTTGAACAAAGCTACAGTAAATGAAACAAGAACAAGCGCAATTTTGTATAGCCCACCAAATAACAATAAATTTCAGAAAACTCTCGCAATTTTACGAAAAACGAAAATAAAGTTTCTTTTTATTTACTTTTTTTCAATTTCATATGTATATTCTCAGAACATCCAAGTCACGCATAGGATTCAACTGCAGAGACATTACTAGACGTTTTAAAAATTAAATATCGACTATAAAAAAAGCGTAGATTGAAGTAAGGAGAAAAGGACTGGTGACTGTCAGATCACAAAACTAGTATAAAATTTTTTGAACAAAATAAAATCGGGTGGCGCAATTATTTTTGCCGACCACACGCTATTCTTTGGAATTGTTTTCCTCCGTATCTACGTGGATACGGAAATGAAACAACGAAAAGGTTTTAAAACAAAACTCTAAAATGTTATTCATGCAAATATATGATGAATATAAAAAAATTTACTGCCAACGTTTCGCGACTTTTTAATGACTAGTAATTTATTTTACACTGTGCGGACATGCTTCGCGAGAAGATGGCTATAAATTTTTTATTACCTATTCCGAAATTTGAAAGTGGCAATATGTTCGGCGGCACGCCCACTTCAACAAACTTGTGAAATGTCCGTCAAGAGACAGTGGAAATTGTTTTGAAGAGCTTGTATTGTTTTTAAAAAACATTTAAATGGTATTTAGGCGTCATCGCGTATAATGGACAAAACCATTCGCCAAGCTTTTCGTGTTGGAACTCAATCAAATACGTTGCTGTTAGGTACATTTAAACATTTTAAAAACATTAAGAGCAAACAAATCTTCGGAAATTGAAACAGTGTATATAACTCACTACAAATTTGTTGAAACGAAAATTTAAATGAAACTAAAAAATATTATGATCGTTAATATTTGACATAGAATAATTGATAATATTCGTTAGCACAAATAAAATTATCGTTTTCGTAATTGGTTTTTGAAACTTTAAGCTCAGATTGACAAAAAATAAAACTAGCAAAATCCAAAATGAAAGTTCTTAAAAATAGTGTAACTCCAAAACTTTACTATTAATGTTTTTTAGGCATAAATGATCTATTTATCCTATTTATAGAAATGGCATAATTGTCATTTATTATAACAATATTTGATGCTGATGTAAATATATTCTGGAAAATTGTAAACGCTACACAGATGGTTACTGTTCTCATCTAATATTTTTGCTATGGTATTTTCAAATCTACAGTGTCTCACAAAAGTGCTGGGACACTTGTGCTTTACAAGAGGAAACTGTAATAAAATAAACTAAAAATACATGGACAAATTTTTTTGGGTGTGTTTCATATTTAAAGTTAGTTACAATTATTACATAACGTACATTTTGTACGTTGTTTAGAACGGAGCAAAAAAGCTCACATAAGTGATGGGACACTTACTTTTCGATTAAATATTTATCCAAAAATTTTACTTTTTAAAAGGTTTTAATATTTTGTTGGATTGCCTTTTACTTTTAAAACATGATTTAATCTTCTTGGGATGGATTAACTAATTTTTTTGTGATTTCTGGAGTGATTTTACCCCATTCTTCTTGAAGCACCGATTTTAATTGTTGTTTTGAAGAAATGGTGTGTTTGCGAATTCTTGATTCCAATTCTTGCCAAATATTCTCTATGGGATTTAAGTCTGGAGATTGTGGTGTTTTTATTATTTCAGGACAGTTATACAGCAGCCAGAGTCTAACGTTCAATGCAGTGTGCTTGAAGACATTGTCCTGGTAGAATTTAAAATCGTTATGAAGATTCAATTTTCATGCTGAAGATTTCAAATTTTGCTTCAGAATGTCAATATACTTATACTGATTCATTTTACTGTTAATAAAATCAAGATTACCAACTTCAGTAGACGACATACACCCCCATACCATAACTCCTCCTCCACCATGTTTTACTGTTGGCACCAAGTTCTGTTTACGAAATTCTTCCCTCGGTTTTCTCCACACCAAGATTCTGCCGTCAGAACCAAATATATTAAATTTACTCTCATCAACAAATATAACTTTATTCCAGTAATCAGAATTTTTATTTATGTTGGATTTTGCGAAAGCCAGTCTGAGTTTCCTATTCTTTTCACTTACGAAGAAATTTTTCCTGGCTACTTTACCGTGATATTCAGAAGATTGAATTACTCTTCTAATAGACTCAGGATTAACAATTACTCCATATAATGCTTGTAAATCAGTAGCAACTTTAGGAGCACTCATTCTTAGATTTTTTTTAATAATTCGAACGCGCGACAATTCGTTTTATATTCTTTGATGGTCGGCCATGTCTTCTTTTATTCTGAATCATACGACTCTTTTTATATCGTTTAATAATGTTGAAAATTGTTGAATGACTCAAGTTAACTGTTTCAGCAGTTTCTCTAATAAATTTTTCGCCGAGCTGGCAGCCGAATGGTTAGCGCTCTTGCCTTCGGTTCAACAGTTCGTGGGTTCGAATCCCACCTTGGGTATGAATGTTTGTAGTGCTTCGGGATCCACTTTAAACCATAGGTCCCGGTCTAATTAGCCCCCGTATGCAAAAAATGACCGTTAAGCGGCAAACAAACCAAACCTAATAAAATTTTCATTTTCAATATGCAAATTAATAATTAATTTTCGAATTTTAGGCGAAGTTTCTTTTCGTTTAGCATTCATGGCTGCACACAGCTAAAAAACACAAAAATTCCAAAACAATCTGGAGAGAAATACTGCAGATGATTTTATAAATTATTGCCAATTGCTTTTGAGTAAAAATAAAACGCCCAAAAATTTTTTATTGCTTATTTCAGACGATTTTTGTTGCATATCTAATGGTTGTCCCATTACTTATGTGAGCTATTTTTTGCTCCGTTCTAAACATATTTTTATTCAATTACTATTTTAATATTTTGACAAAATAATCCAATTATGTAATAATCCGACAATTATGTAATAATTGTTACTAAATTTAAGTATGAAACACACCCACAAAAAATTTGTACATGTATTTTTAATTAATTTTATTAGTTTCCTTTTGTAAAGCACAGGTGTCCCATCACTTTTGTGAAACACTGTATTAAATCTACTCTGTAACTCAAAAACTTAGACTATCCCTTGATGAATTATATTAAAAACCATGTTTTCTTATAATTGTTTAGATATTAAATCATTATTTGAAAGCAATAGATACATATTTAATGCTATTATTTTGTTTACTTAATATAGTATTTTTTAACTGTATAACATTTAACTCATTTTGAATAATTTATGAAACAATACGAAATATTATAATTTAATGCTCAATCGTCATATTTTAAAAATCTTATGTATTGAACAATTTACATATTGTACAGTTATTTATTATCAATGAAGAAATAGAATTTAATTTCAAGAAGTTTGGTTTGCTTGGTTTGTTTTTCGCTCAACGGTCATTTTTTGCACACGAGGGCTAATTAGACCGGGACCTACGGTTTAAAGTGGATTCCGAACCACTACAAACATCCATGCCCAAGGTGGGATTCGAACCCACGAACTGTTGAACAGAAGGCAAGAGCGCTAACCATTCGGCTGACAGCTCGGCTTAATTTCAAGAAGAGTTTTCAGTTATTTGGAAATGAATCCTATATCTTTATTTCTCTCATTTTAGAGAATAGGTGAAAGTCGTAAGAACTAAATCTGATAATTATGTGAGCTATAATGCATCACTTTTCTTTTTACTTCAAATTTTAGCGCTATCATTCGTTTTCGATTACTTTAATTCAAGTTATTCTTATGAAAGCACATAAAAACACAATAAATTCATCTACTTTGAGAAAATTTTTAAGCTTCTTAAGTAATTTTAAGATAAACTAATACACAAACAATATTTGAATTCTTAGCATCAGAAAAGCATCGTTGTGGACGTTAAATAAGCTTTAATATATATTAAATGTAAGCTTTAATGTATATCAAAAAAAATCAGGGTTTCATCAAAACATAAAAAAAGACTTTGAATTTGTTTAAAAAGATCGTTTCCTGGATTTTAAATCTATTTGAAAAATGTTATAATTAGATCTAAACTGAATTTGTATCGAACGGTACCGTTACTATCGATGTAACTCAAATGATTCCGAATAAATAATTTCAATTTAATTTTTAGTGAAACAATCTATTAATACGATAAAATATGTTTTTTATCACTTTAAACATACAATAGAACTTTTATTATATTGCTCTTCAAAAATAAGCGACGTTAAAATTAAAGCAATGATGTGATGCACATGGCATATTCTGTAGCAGAATTTGATCATGTACACAAATAGGGACTTATGATGAGGTTTGACAAAAAAGCTTCCGGCAGTATTTAGACAAATAGTTCCGATTTTAATAGGTACCACTGTCGTATAACATTTGATGTAATAACATGTCACTGTATTTCCAATGCATTTGGTTCAAATGCCATTATCATATTTAAATATATTATAATACAACCACAAAATAATTGTTTCAATTTAAAAATGAATATACATAGCAGAATCACATAAATTTTTAATTAACTTTTACATCGCTTACTCCAAAAAGATAGAATTATTTTAGAAGATTTAACTGTCTCTTAAATACATTGTACACAATTAAACTATATTATGGTAAATGCATTATGGAAAAGTCGCTTCAAGCTGAATTTACAATAAACAAGATACATTACTATCTATGTCATTGAAATACAGAAACTGATTTGTGCAAAAAGTGGCCATAAATGCTTGTGTAATGTTTTTGGTTACTTCTAGTGCACTATTATAACAATTAACGTAGTAAAATATGTGAATTAAAAATGGCTACGCAATATAATCATAATCTTACTGATGTTTGGAAAGTTATTAAGTTCTTTTTAAAATTCATGCCGAAACTACTTCTGTTTTTCTCATCTTCTTAAGATATTTTATTCCATTTTTATGTTCACGACAGTACATCATTTACAATTAATCCTTTTATTGATATATATGCCTATAAATTTTAGGTGGCTTTTCTATCTGCTTGTACTGCATATCTGACAAAATACGAGGATTGCTTCAATTCTGGGAATTGTAATAACCATTGGAAAGTATATTATATAACCAATATTTCCGATTCATTTGCACAGTTTGTATAAGATAAAATTTTAAAACAAATGAATGACGTAAAATATTTGTTCTTAATTTTCATTAAAGTTTAAATTTAGAATTACATGAAATAAATTAATTGTCCTCGCAATATTTAGAATTGATAATTTATTTTAATGTAATTAATTTAAGTGCATTCGAGTATTTAATAAGTGTAAATATTGTACTTTATTGTACAATATTGTAGGGTGTGTAAATATACAAAATTGTACGGTGTGTAAATATTATACAATATTTTACGATAAATATTATACAATATTGTACGATAAATATTGTACAATATTGTACATCAGAGCGTAAATATTGTAAATTTAATAAATGAACTACTAAATGCGATAGAAAAAAGTATACATATAATACATGATATGCATCTTTTGTCAGTTGCATACTTATGTAATTTTCAAAAGAAATCTCATAATTAATTTTGACATTCATTATAAAATTTATATTTATTATAAATGCATATTTACTTTTTGGAAATAAATATTCATAAAAGTTGTGATATTAGACTTTAAATCATTACAGATGCATCAATAAAACTTTTATAATTCAAGAACTTTTTTTACAGTTTGCTTAAAATGCATTTACGTTTTTAATCGGTTTATAAATAACACAATTCAATTCTGTATGCATTCAAAAATTTAAATAAATACAAATAAAAATTAAATATAATTATTAAGCTTAATTAATAATTCAATTCAACGCATCATTTCAACAATCCATATGGAATTTTATTTTAACAAACAATATTTTAATCACATGTTAGAGTTCAATGCAAAAAAATTACATGACATGAATACAAATTATTTATCAGCATAATTTACATAATGACTTCCTAATAAATACATTATTGAGTACAATATGCATAACAAATTAGCTTGAAATATCGAAAATTAATGATACAATTTTTTTAAAATAGAAGTGGCATCAACAGATTATAAAAGTTTCAGGCGATACCAGTTTTTAATATCGTTTGAAGTTCTGCTCATACGAGCAAATTTCACTCCCTAAATGTCACTTGGAGGTCAAAACCCAAACCCTTTTGGGCATAACAAACAAAACATTTTCTTTCTTTTTTTATCGTATAATCTGTCGCAAATAATGACAGAGTAAGTTCTACATTATGCGAGTATAATAAAAACATTATTAAAAAAATATACACTGAGCGTTGAATATTTTCAAGCGAATACCTTTAGGGTCTGATTGCCATTAATATCCCATCCTTTAACTTCAGTATCTAGATACATTCGATAAAGAGTTGATACATTTGATAAAGAATGATCGTTCTTTTCCGAACATTGTAATAAAGTTGAAAGGGAGGGGATCAGAAAGCAAAATTTGTGAATTTCCATAAATGTATAACAAATTCGAATCTAGTGATATTAATTTCACGACAATGTGTAGTTATTTTATTTTCTTGCCAGCTATTACAGCCCTCCCCCCCTCACACCATCCCAACGTTTTTGCCTCCGAATACTGACGCAAAGAAGAAAAAAAAAGGGTTTTTAATACCTCCAGCGAAGCTCGAAGCCATGAAGGCTAATTGTTATAATGATCTAAACTCGAGATCTTCGTAAAGGAGGGGGGAAATTTCTAGAGTCTGTTAATAACATAGTGGTCTATTAACTTTATGACGAATTTTTTTGTCATAAATTTACGACTGGAGGCCAAATCTCGCATCCGATAATGAATTAAGACAAAAAAAAAAGAGAGATAAATAAAACGGGCTCAAAATTCGCTCCCAAAACTATAATTATATAATCGAAGACTTAAAAATGACCTTTTAAAGTTGTTCGATAAATAACAAATGAGAAATAATAAGAGGGGTGAAAAAAAATTGGAATTTATATGCATTATGTAACCATGAAGCTTGAGGTCGGTAACACCTGTTGCTTCGGGCGGAGTTTTCCTCTAATGAAATGAAAAAAGTTATATTTTTTTTCTTTACAGGAAATTCGACAGAAAAATTCTACAGTGAGAAGTTTATATAAACAAGAAAACATTTTAGGTCGCAGGTTTTAACGTTTTAAAAATATCGAAATTTGTTCTTATGTAAAATAGCTAATGTATTTCTTAATTGAAATTCTGGTGAGTAGTTATTTAAAAATTAAAAATGAATCTAAAGGTAAATTTTTTGATGCTACCAAATTTTTAGAAGTTTATAGAATGTAAGAAAAGGGGATAATACAAAGAATGAGAATTTTTAATTGTTTGGAATAAAGTTAAAAAAGGAAAAAAACGCTTGAAATAAATTGCAAATATAAAGCAAATTAATGAAGTGTCCTAAATTAATAAAACATACTTGTTTAAAAGCAGAATTTTAACTGAAGCTTCATTTTTGATAAAAGTTTTTATATAATAATTATGGAAATTAAATATTTAATTTATTGAAAATTTGAAAACAGAATTTAAATTAAATGTTTGTTCAATTATTTTAAATTTCTTACTGGTTAATTTTATTAAATTACTTTTTAAAATTCAACATTTATTTAGTTAATTAAGATAATAAAAATATATGAATTTCTAACCAACAAAAAAAGTTTGCATTTAGCAGCATTTAAGCAGACACATTTAAGATTTGATTTCTTAATAAGGGAAATAAAACACCTTTCAGAAAGACATTTCGTGTTTACAAACGTAGTTTCAAGCATGAAAATAACAACAAATTCTACTAAAAATTGATGAATTATTTTTTTAAAAAAAGGATAATGATTAAGTGGATTTAATTCGTTGTTAGAATATAGATTTTGCCTTATAATTGTCTTCAGCTGTGTGCAAAATTCATCAGAAAATATTTCGCTCATCAATTTTATTCTCATTTGAATATTACGCAAATCTATGTAATTCAGAAAGAAATAACATTGTTACATTGCCTTATGTTATATTAAAAACATAAAACACAATACATCAATTCTTATTTTTGATGTCGATATTCATTTAAATTATTTACCAAACTATAACACTAACCTTTAAGAGTATTTACAGTTTTGTAGTGATGATTAAATTGATTCTGTTGATTAACAATCAATACTACCATGCGACATTTAAAAAATAATAAGATCAAAAATAATACCATGTGACATTAAAAAAATAAATCTTGGTTGTTTTTCAACAGAATCAATTGAATCGTTACAAAATTATAAATAGCTTTAAAAATAAGTGTTACAGTTTAGTAAGCAATATAAATTAATGCCAGACACCAAAAATAAAAGTTGCTCTAATAGGTATGTTTGCACTTACAGTCACGTTTTAATGTTTTCTTTTTTAATATCGATATAGCAAGTGCGAGAATAAAATTTCAACTAATCTTTTTAGAAAAACCTGCATCAAACTCTTAACAATAAATTTCCTTTTATGCGTATTATTTTTGCCTTAACTATAATTATTAGCTTTAATTTTATGTTTTAATATTTTAAGATTGATGTTTTAATTTATACTTAACCATATATCATGCAAGAATATATGTAACTATAACAGTTTTTGAGAAATTTAATATTTCAATTTTTTTTAAAATTATGTTTGGATTTTTGAGATATTGAAGTTGCCAAGTAATTATTTTTCAGCTAATCATAAAGTACAGGTTAGACATGACATTTTGATGTATGAAATACTTGTTGCAACTGTTATTGCTGGGTGTGTATTTTGACAAGTAATTCATTTGTTCTGCATTTTGGTCAAATGAATGTAAACTTGTAAAAATATTTTTCTAAAAATAAGAAATATAAAATAAGTAAAATAGGATATAGAAGAGAGTCATGTATATTATTTACGTATTTCATTTTCCAATCATGCCGAAACATTTTGTGCAGCTCGAGGAAAGTGAAAGATAACATATTTAGTGAGTGAAAAAATTAATTTACATTACTATAAGCCATTATTTGTAAACTACAATTAGAGTTTATACATGTAGTATTGTGTATCCTCGTGAATTAAAATTGTTGGGATAAATATTTTACTTGTTGCATTCCAAAGACACGTGCAAAAAAATAAATACCAACCATGACAAAAAAATTTGTCGGCTATAGGAATCTCATCTTACTGTGATGCCCTTTTTTTCATACTTTTATAAAAAATATTTTGTATTTTTTGATGTACAACGAATTAATAAAAAATATTGCTATGATATGATGTAAGAATCAATTGCATTCAATTCGATTAACTATGCTTTGAAATGGCAATAGAATTTTCAACTGCTTGGTCATTTGAATCGATTAAGAAACAATGTTCCTTTCACAGCGAAACAAACTTTAAAACAAGATATTTTAAAAAAAACAAGAGACATTTAGCGATACATTTGACTTGGTTAATTTAGTTATCAAGCGATTTCTACTTAAAATTTAGCATTTTGGATTATAAATAACCAAAAAAGATTTTGATTTTTCTAAAGAACATAAAATCTATATTTACTTTTATAAGAAAATACTATGGGAAACAAGGACAAAATCTATTTGCACTTATAAATTCAAGTTATTTGTATATTGACTTGATAAGAAAGATTGTCTATTAGACATTCCCTAAACAAATAATTTGATGAGCATTATCAGCTTCCTTCATTCTTAATAGTTTTTTAAATGTATGCTTAGTTAGCTACACATCTTGGTAAATTAATACTTAACATTCTTAGATTCTTATCAGTCTCAATACATTTAATGTACTTAGACAGTAAAACTTCATTATAACGAAGAAATGTTTATTATCGAAAAAAAAAACAATGAGAATATTTTTTAATTTCACTTTTTTGAAGTTAGTTTTTTCTTTATTATAAATATATTCAATTATTGTCTAGTTAGAATTAGAAATAATTAGAAATTTTGGAATATCCACTCTACCATAATATGATTATTCTTTAATATAAATTAATGAAAAAAAAAGCTGAAATAAAATATTTTATAACTGAAAAGGGAATTTTATGATTAACTTAAAAAATTAGAAAGTGTTATTTTTCTACAAAATAATTTTCAACTAATTATTCTTGTAAATTAATTCCTTCAAATAGAAAGGTTTAGTAAAAATAATATGATAATTAAAAAAACATTTAAAAAACTATATTTTGGGAAAATAATTTCGGAAAGAGTCTGTTTAAAAAATTATTATTTTTGGTATAAGTTTTGATAGTAATAGAGAAGATATTTCATAATGATAATTGAAGATATTATAAATAGAGAAAAATAAAGGAGGCAAATATTGAAAATTACGTCCCTAAAGAAATTAAAGGCAGATAATAGAAATTTTTTCATAAAATTTAAATAAGTGTTAATATAAGTAAAAATACAGATCACGTAAATTAAAGAAAAAAACCCAATTATTCCTTCTTATATTTATAACCTTATATTATTTGAAGACAAAAATCGTATGCAGAATAAAAAAGCATCTTGATTTAAATCTCATGCATAATTTTTTCCTATACATATTTAATTGTATGTTTTAGGACAAACAAAACAAAATTTCATTTATTTGAAGAATTAATGAAAAAAGAGAAAGCATTACTTGCTTTATGAATGGAAGAAATCTTCATTTGAAAAAGAAATGCATTCGATGAAAAACGCTAATTTAATATTTGAAACAATTAACAAAAGAATTCATTCAACAGGACTCTTAGGTTGTTTGCAAATATGAAAAAAAATATTATAAATGTTGATATGCGTTCTTTTTAATGGATTTAAGTTATTAATTAAATTTTCTTTATTAGTTGATAAAATATATGAAGATATTAAGAGTAAAAGAAATAATTAGATAGAGTAAAAAAAAACCTAATTCTAGAATTTCATTTTTAGTTTGACTAGTGGGAATAACTTATAAGCTAAAGATTTTTCTTTTACAGATGATGAAACTGTTTGAAGCATTGATATTTTAATTATTTAGCGTTTTTATAGTATAGATTATTTGCTATCAAATCTTAAAGAACGAGAAATATTTCTAATATTTGTATTTAACGAAAAAACATGATATACAAAAGCTGATTTCAACGCTGAATAGTTAACACTCTTATCTACAGTTCATTAGCTCGTGGGTTCGGTTCTTACGCAATGTTTAAATGTTTATGCTGTTTTAAATTCTACTTTGAATTGCTTTTCTCTATAGTATACGTATTTATTTGCAAAAAAATGTATGAATAATGATAGAACCAAATATAAGCGAAATATACAATAAGTAACTTAAAGAAAATAGTTAAAATAAGAGAAAAAGGGATATCTCACCATAAAAACAGCAGAAACGAATAGAGTTGACAGATCATTAAAAGCTATTTTTATTATTTGAAAATAAATAAATAAAAATAAAAATTTATATATTTATATTTATAAATAAAAATAAAATAAAATAAATAAATAAAAATAAAAACAAATTTAGTGTGAAAATAAATCACTACGTATGTGATTTTAAGATAAATTTACTTTAAGATTAATTTTCATTTCGAAAATTCTTTCAATTCTTTAGTTTTATTTTATATCCTAATGTTTTTTATAGTATATATGTAGTCTAACAGATGAACCAGATGAATTTTCTTTGCAAAATCAAAGCAATTTTTAAATTCCAAAATTTAATTACTATTTTCTGTCATAACTGGAATTGTTTTTGTTTTCAACATAAAAAGAAGAATTAATTTATTTTACATCCAAAGTTTTACTAAAAGAAATTTTAAGTTACATCTAGCAAAATGTAACACATTAATCAAACTAATGATTATTGAATTTTATTGGTAGTTGGTTCATCGAGTTAAATTAATAAGTTCATTTTTTTCGAATGACAAACCGTGGATTCAATACCTCTTACTGACGAAAAATTACGGATAGATGTTACTTCCAATTGCACGTCTGTTAAGTAAGTGCATTCAAAAGCAAATGCAATATACTTTTGACTTGGATATTTGGTACACGCTTCAGTTTTTGTACAAACTATTTTTCAACGCATAAATACCACACAATATTTACTAAATCTTTTCTCTGTGGCAATCAGTTCTGAATGTTCAAAAAGTAACAATTGTCTTGACAAAAGTATTCCTGAACTGTAAGATTATCTGTAATTCCTTGTTGAATTTTTGACGATGATTTACAGGGAAAATTGAATTGATAAATCATTGAATAATAACCTCTAATGTTTAAGCATTATTAGATGAATCTGCAAATGCAAGAATCTGTATAATACGCTTTATAAAAATATATATAAATTAAACCATGGAATTTTTGTGATTGTTTCAGTGGTAACTAAAAGTAATAAATAGCGAACGATATTGCAAAGATATTATTCAAAAATTTTTGTTCAATGGTATAAATAACGTAATAAATATATAAAGTTCTTGATTCCAAATTTCATAAATCTTATTTTATCAATTCTTATCAAATAAATCTGAATCTTAATTGATATCAAGAAATTTAAAGTCACGCATATCAAATTTTGTTCCAATTAAATATGAACATTTTGAAAATCGTTTAAGAGACATCTCACCTTTAATTCTAACCTGTGATGAATATAAATTTCAATGGATAAATGATTTTAAATTGAAAATTGATCTAAAATTTGTTTTTCAATTTGATATACCATTTAATAACAGATAAGAGAAACTAATTTAAATATATATTTGTAGTATTTTTTTAATTAACCATGAGAATTCTCTTTTACAAAGATGCAAGGTAAAATTAATATCATTTCTTAATTTTAATGTATTTTTCTCATAAGAGAAATCAATTATAAACATTGAAAATAGACAATTGTAAAAGAAATATTGGATTAAAGTGAAAACAATCATTAAATCTAGTCAAAATTTAGATTAATCACAAAGGATTTCATACTTAAAGAACTTTAAAAATACCTTATGAATAAAAAAATCTTATTAAGAATAATATGAAAATAACTAATTTAAGTATAAAAAATCAAATAAATTTTTATCTAAAAAAACATAGCGATTACAGGGATTTCACTCAAAGCTTTTAAATTGTTTTTTTGGAAAGAAACTATAAAATAAAAACTTCCTCCTACGATAGGGAAAAAACGCAGACGGCATAAAAATATATTAATAATAATGAGTATAGTATAAGTAAAATTTTCAGCTCGATATATAATGAGGTTTACCACCATTGGAGGTTTGAAATACCTAAAATAAAAAATATATAATAACAAATAAATAAAATAAAATAAAATAAAAAACAATGTTATCTGGAAGAAATTTAGCATAACCTGTTCTGTTTTGAAGGGGAAAAGAAATCAAATAACCATAAAATAATGAGCGATGAGGGATGATTCGCTTCAAAGTATCGCGTGTTACATTCTAATAACACGGTGCGACATCTTAACATTTCAAATTTTTTCTTCATTTGCCCCCACGGCTTGATTATTATTATAATTTTTTTAAACATTCACTCATAACTTATAATCACGAAAATCCTTTTTTAAAAAAAGTAAAAGTTAAAATTAGACGTGGCCGTACCCGATATGTCATTTATGTATATATTTTTGCTCCTTTCTCATTCTAGGCTGGCGTGGCGGTATTTTTATGAAATCCGCACCGGTCAGGATTTAAATTGGCAGTTTGGGTCGAAGACGAAGCCAACTGCGGATGGGAAAGAGACAGCCTGAGATGGATTGAGCTTTAATGTTGTATTGAAACTTTGAAACAAAATGTATAATAATCATCAGTTTTGTATCACTTTGTAATCATCCAAGTAACGAATCACTTGTTTCTGCGTAAGATTGGCAACTTTAATATGCAGCTGTGGGTCATGCCATTCTTTTTATTCTTAGAATTCTTCCAAGGAGGTAGAATGTTCGTAAAATAAAGTTTACCAACCCTTGCCCAATAAGCTACAGTTCAAGGACGATTTCCATCTTGATAAAAGTCTTAGTTTTATTTTTCAATATTTAATATCAGAAGGTTGTTTCTTTCTTTAACCAAATGTATCAACTTTCATTACTTTCGAGTATAGAGATAAACACCGTAATCATTTTAAATCCAACAACTTTGTGACATTTTTAACAGTAAAAATAAAACTTAGTAAACACTTTTGATTTGGCAGTTTAATAGTCAAATAAATAATGTCTCAAATTTCATTATCATCAAATAAACAAATGTATCAACTTTCCTTATTTTCAAGTGAAGAGATAAATAGTGTAATCACTTTGGAACCTTACAATTTTGCCCCATTTTTAATAGTAAAAATAAAACTTAATAAACACTATTAATGTAGATAGTTTTAATAAACAAATTAAGTGTAGGAAAATATGAAAAATCTAACTCTTTCGTTGATCAATACAGCGATGAGTAAAAATCTGTAAATTATCATACATATTTTCATAACAGCTAAAAATATTTATTTAAAATAAACATTCATTAGAAGATCACCCAAAAGATGTTTCTGTATAATACGAAAACAATGGTTGAAGTAGAAGTAATTGTTTTCCTTTTTGAAAAAAAAATTTCTCTGTTATTGAGATAAAACAATAAAAAAATTAACAAAATATACTTCATTTAAATTTAAGTAAAAGTTCATGTGTAAATAAAATCACTTCATTTATATTATTTAACTTAAAATATCAGTTGCCTATATTGAATCTTTTATTTCAGAGTTAAACATTTACTAAGCACATTATATAAAGCTTAATATTAATAATTTGGAATAACAATAAGTTATATATTCATAAATACATTACTCAATATTCAGAACAGACATAAATTAGCAATTACTCATCAATAGATTGTTAATAGGTGATGAAATATTGTAGAATGCAGCAATATTTGTTATGATCAAAGAACAATAATTTACATACGGTTACCATTTAAATGCAAATGAATAACAATGAGGGTTATTAATACAGAACTTTTAATTTAAAATAATTTATCACTTATACTAAAATGTACTTAGTACAAATAATTCAATGCGCAACAAGAATGTAAAATGTTCATTGATATTTTTCTACAATATTTATTTATATTAAGAACATTACTAAATTACGTATTTAGCACCAACACAATATAAAATTCCTCTACCATTAAGCAAGTTGCAACAATAAATGTTGCATACATATTAAAATTGGATATAATATACAACGCGGCTTAAATGACATGGATTTGAAACCTTAATACAGAGATGCAATGAAGAATTCGTCATGAACAGTCAAAAAATATGGACAATTAACAGAATTGCATCCACTACGATGTCATCCAGCTGCGAAAAAAATTAGATGAGACAGAATCAAGTTATCAAACATTTTCCAAAAATGAATCCTATGGAAAACATATGGGCTTCGAAAAAAGTAAGATATTAAGTGCAAAATTGTATCCATTACAACGACATTTCACAAAAGTAATTACTATGTATTGCTACAGCAATAAAGCAGATGGAAAACGAATGTATTAAAATCATATATACACCGCGGTTAATGTTATAATAAATATATTTTGTTAGTACACAAATTAAAAAACAATTATATATAAATTATTATAATCAAGAGTTGCTTTTAGATTTTACAATATAAAAACCATAAAATCTATATGAAATCTTTATTTTGTTGTTTACTGAATTTTTTGACAGAGGTAAAATTGAAATGGTTGTACGGAAAGAAGTGAAACTTAATCGTGATGGCGCGGTCTTTGTGACTAACTTAAAAACTATATTTCAGTTTGAAATTTTGATTACAGCGTTTGTGTGATTAATTTAAAGTATTATTAATTTTGATTTAAATTGCTCGTAAAGCGATGTAACTTTGCCTTTTACTTTCTTCAAAAAACAAAAGCATGTTGTTTTTTTCATTTTCTTAAAAATTGTTATCGATAGGTTATCGCTAGCAGTAGGAAAAAAGAACTCACACATTATCTTCTCTTTTACCTACACTCTCACAGTGCAATATATTTTTTTAAAAAATTACGATACTTACTACTTTGTTTTAATTTTTAAAAACCTAGAAGCGAACGGGTTTTTGTTTTTATCAATACACTGCAGATAGGAAACGCATAAGAACGCGTAGATGAAATGAATCACAGCTATAGTATTTAATGATTTCTTAACTAAATGGAGTTTTCATTCCTTCTACCGCCATTGTTAATCTATTCGTGAGACTTCATTTTGTGTTAAAATTCATTGTTTTGAAACGCTGTATATTAAATTATTTTACAATGTGCATACTTTTAAGTGTTAAACTGTACAACTGCCAGTGTTTATTTACATACCGGAAATTTAATCATCAAACTTTTTTTTTTTTAAATTAGGCTGATTTAAGTATATTTCGACATGCCCTAGACAGAAAAGATTTAATATGAATTATTTTTTAGCAATAAAACCATTCTTTGAAAGAGTACAATTCCCACAAAGCCTAGATAGTACCAATGACTTATACATTAAAATATGGAAAATGATATAGTGTGTTTTTAGAAAAAAATCAGGTGAAATAATAAAGTTTTCGAAAATGTAAATTCTGATACTTTTTAAAATATTACAGCAAAAATCACACAATGGTAAATGAGTACTTTCAAGAAAGATCTGAACAAAAGCACGCAAGATAAAATATTTATCACTACCCCGAAAAATATTTATAATTCTCAAGATTCTTAAAATCTTAAGATTAAATTAAAATTTTGAACCATAAACATCTTCAATAATGAAATAAAATAGTACTGAATACACAAAGAGAAAAATGCAATTAATTACTTTAATTACATTTTTCTCTTTATATTCACGATTAAACTTATTTTTTATTTATGCTTAAAGTTAAATAACATTCTAAAGAATTATTAGCATGACGTGCCTATAATTAAATTTTCCTATAAAGCAGCAAAATCAGTTGAAATTTGATTTTACGTTTCGGTTGCTATTTGAAAAATTTAGTTTTCCGAAAAAATTGAGCTTATCATCATCAAATTGATCATGGTGCTTTAAACATAAGGGAATTGGGTATTTTAGCGAATTTAATAAAATTAGAATTGTAAAAAGTATAACGTAGCTTTCAAACAAAGTTACAAATCTTAGTTTGATGATTATGTACATGTATAACATCTGTATGAGTAGAATAACAGACTCTAAGTTTTACGTAGCAATTTCACTTTTAAACAGTAAAAATATTTGCAAAATCCATCTCTAAATAAGTACCTATATTTAAGTGGTTTAATAAGAGCTGGTGAAACACGAACGCGTGTAGTGAAGCTAAATGTAACCCAGTCTCAAATCTAAATTTGTAGTCAATTCAAAACAGTATTCAGCGTCATGATGCTGCTAGCTTATACAGTCAGTCGCAAAAGTCTACGTACAACCCTAAAAAAGGGCACATTTCAAAACTGAGTTATATTTTAATTTGCAAAATAGAATAAATAATTCCTTTTTCACTAAAAACTGTGATTTACACAATTAAAAAAGTTTCAAACAATCATCTACTGGGAAATTTTGTGAATATGTAAAAATTAGCGCGTCACAAAAGTCTGCACACACACGATTGGTTGAGAAGAGAAAATTTACATATGGAGATTTGTTGAAGGTTAACTAACTAACGGCAAAACTAACTACAAAAGTTTGAGGTGACACTTTTGTAGTTAGTTCATCGTTAGTATTTTCAATGATATTACAATATCAAATTCCTTTAAAATGAGCCAGGGAAAGGAATCATCCTTAAAACTTCGAAACTTGGTAGTAAAATTGAAATGTGAAAAGAAATCTTCCTCCGAAATTGCCAAAATTGTAAACAAAAGTCGGTCGACTGTGCAAACAATCTACAGAAACTTTGTTAAACGCGGAAATGTGCTCAGCAAATCTCGATGTGGTCGTCCAAGGAAGCTCAATGATCGAGAAGGAAGAGCCATAGTAACAAAAGTGTAGAAAAATCCAAAAATTAGTGCCCCAAAATTAGCGGATCAAATTGAAACAGAAATTGAAAAGCAGGTACACCCAGAAAATGTTCGTAGAATTCTTCGATTGGTCGGCTACAATGGCAGGCTTCCCAGAAGGAAACAATTAGTATAATCTGTAAACCGAAAGAAAAGACTTGCCTTTGCTTCTGCATATATTGACAAGGATTTTGAGTTTTGGAAAACAGTTTTGTTCACCGACGAGAGCAAGTTCAACATTTTTGGAAGTGATGGCCGCGGAAAAGTTTGGAAGAAAAAAAACACATAAATGAACCCCAAGAATTTGACTCCCACCATAAAACACGGTGGAGGCAGTGTGATCGTTTGGGGTGCCATGTCAGCAGCTGGAGTTGGCAATCTGGTTTTCATCGAGGGTACTATGGATCGTTTTGGATACCTGAAGATTTTGCAAAGCAGCCTACATGAATCAGTCAGAAAATTAGGACTTGGAAGCAACTTTGTCTTCCAACAAGACAATGATTCTAAGGACACAGCAAAGATTGTGAAGGAATGGCTGCTCTACAAGACACCCAAACAGTTGCATTCACCTCCACAGTCTCCAGATCTTAACTCTATCGAACATATTTGGGAGGAAGTTGACAGAAAAAGTAAGACAACAACCCATTGACCAGCTTCGAAACCCTAAAGAAGGCTATGCAGCAGGCTTGGTCCCAAATTTCACCTGAAACAACAAAGAACCTGGTGAATTCGACGCGAAACTGAATGCGTCCAATCATTGCTTCAAAGGGAGGGCCTACCAAGTATTAATGGTATTTTTATTTTTGCTTATTGCCAAAAATTTGAGTTTCCTGTCTCTGTATGCAGACTTTCGTGACCACATAATTTGAAACTTTTGTTATTTTCATTGCGTTTTAACAAATATGTTGATAATTTTATTTATTTATTCTGAGTTATTATGAGAAATAATTGTGAAAATAAAATTGAGTTTTCGAAATTATGAGTTATGTGCAAAATATACAAAAATCAGAGTGTGTACGTAGACTTTTGTGACTGACTGTAAAAGTAAAAGCTCATTGTGGATTAGAAGGGCGGCGCTCTTAAGAGCATGAGGTCCGAATTCGATCCCTGCCGTTGCTGACTAACAAGAGATGGATGTTGAACTTCTGCATGCATGTCTGTCAGGTGTTTGAGAGTCTTCGGGGGTTTCTTCTCTTAAGACATGTAAATACGTCTCATTATCAATAAAAAAACCTTTCTGAAGGTGATTTATGCAGTGATATACTTATAACAAGCCTAACAGTGAAAAGCCTCACAATAGCCTTCGGATGTAAGGCTGTCCACCAAGCGGCATTAGATTTATAAAATTAATCTCAAAATACTAGTCTTACATTAAAAAGTCAGGCCAAAGTAATTGAAGAGCAACGACGATAAAACCAGATTGAAATTGTTCGACAACAGAAAAGTGTAACAGGCCAGTTATAGCTGCTTAAATGTCTCGTAACTTTTATGGGCATATAGAGAGTCGAATTTTAAGGCAAACTGTTTACAAATTCTTTCCTAAGAGCAGTCTGCTTGCAAGAAAGTATATTGCTTTTTCCCAGTTCACTTCAGCGAAAAGAAAAGTTTGTTTAGTATGTTGAGGAATTCATAGAGATTATAAAAGGAATCAATTACTTTTTCTCTTTAATCAACAAAACGGCTTCGCCTAACTATGATTCTCAACTTGTGTTTATATGGATTGAAACTGGGACTTTCAGCTTGCTGTTCAATGTCGCTACCTTCTTCAACCACTTCAGTAGAGAATATTTTATGATCCATTCAGAACCATGCAAAATATTTCCACACCCTTCTATAATTTTAAAAAAGTTGTTATATATATGATGGTGTTAAGATTAGTATGTGCCGACCAACTGGTCTAGTGGTCAGCGTGCCTGACTGTGGATAAGGAGGTCCTGGGTTCGAATCCCGGTTCGGGCATGGATGTACTTTCTCTCTCTATCTATCCTGTCTTTGTCCTTTCCTTGTATGAATGAGGTGTGAATGGTTGCCAACCCTATAAACGGGTCCCTATGGCATGTGTGTAGAACGAAAGTCGTACTTTCACCTTCATGGTGCTCTGATTAAAACGAAAGACGCTCCCAATTGACTTAAATTCGCATAGCATAGCGAGCTTGACTAGTCCAAGTGTCATTAGTCATAACAACACAACACAGATTATAATGTCGCTGTAATGTGTTACTAACTGCTGGCCACGAAAATTGCAACACTAAGAAAGACAATATAGATATTACAACAAAATTTATTTTGTAGATAACATGTTGACCAAGTATATCAAATGATTAAATTTATATACTTATATACTAAATTTATCCACTGTGAAGTGTCGTTCTTGCCAAAATCAATAGCCAGAGTAGCCGCCATTGTTGAAGATAACCGCGGCCACACGCCTCGGCCACACGCCTCGGCATTTATTCGAAGAGACTTTGGGTGTGTTCTTGGGGTTCAGCAGACTAAGAAGCTTCCACACATTGCCAAACGGTCTGGCAGCTGGGGATGTAATCTGGGTCAATCGTTGAGCAATCATGGACTACATGTTTTCAATCAGCGAAAGATTCGGAGAGCGAGCCGGCCAGGGAAGCAATTTAATCTAGAGATTGACGAAGAACCTTTGGATAATGCGTGACACATGTGGTCACGCATTATCTTGTTGAAATATGGCTATGGGCAACTCCTTAATGTAAGGAAAGACAACTGGCTCCAACACCTCGAAGATGTAACGATGGCTGTTGAAAGTACCGGCAGTGCAAGTGTGATATCCAATAGCGCTCCATGTTATAATACCCGGTGCAGGACCAAATGTGGCGGTGCATAACACAGCTTTTCAGCATCCTCTCTACACGGTGTCTCCAGATTGCAATGCGACCATCGTGGTATTGCAGACAGAAGCGTGGCTCGTCATTAAAAACAATTTCATTCCATTTTGCCGTCCACATCCTTCTTTCACCGGACCATTGGCGGCGGAAACGCCTGTGGTTATGCGTTAAGTGTAGACGAAGAAATGGACGTCTTGCAGACAGACCATCCTACCATAAACGGCGTCAAATGGTACGCGCAGACACTGGATGATGCGTTACAGACTGAATGTGCGGTGCTATGGTTCGCGATGTGACTGAGCGATCCGTCACTGCCATGAGCGCACAATTTACCTGTCATCATGTGAAGTGGTGCACTAAGGTGGATGCGATCAAACACGCGTCTTTCTGTCGTACCCTGCTGCATCCAACGATTACATATCCGCATTACAGTTATTAGGTTTTGTCCAACACGACTACCGATTTCCATAAAAGATGAGCCATAATCTCGGTAGGCCACTAACATTCCTTTGTCGAACTCGGATATTTGATCAAAAAATGATCGCTTTTTACTACAAAGCATTTTTTTGGGAAAAAAAATCACAAGAAAACCACAATTGCCGAATTTGATGTCTCGAAGTATCCAAGCCTCTAAATGGCGCTTTGAAGTGTTGCCACAGGCGCGCGTGATGTGCGTCTACACTGCAATTCTAAGCATTTGCATACATTCTAAGCATTTGCATACCTCACCATCGCTAATGCATGTTGTAAATTTCCTGTTATTTGCATGCTTCCTTTAGGGTGTTTCATTTACGGTACCCAGTAGTGTATATATTGCTTATTTTTTAATGATATCACATTATAAAATATATAGATTTGTAGAAAAGACCATATTCTCATTTTTAACCAACAACTTTCATTAAATTCTTCGGCCACTGATCAATGCCTTCTGACTCTATAAATGTTATGCATGAATATTTGTGTGTTTATTCAGTTGTTTTTTAAAAAAAATAAAAAAAACTACGTAAATTAATTTAATTTCATGTTATATCATGAAATAATGTATTGTTGAAAAAAGTTATAACAAGATATGCATCATAATTAATCATCCATTACTACATAATATTTGAAAAATAAATTAATATAAATATCAATTTTTGAAATAAAATAGCTAAATAATAATAAAAAAGATAAAGAGCTTAAATAATAGTTACTGTAATTTAATTACAGAACATCCTGCAGATACCGAGAAATTTGTTTTAATTTAAAAGGCTAAGGGAAAAAGTTTTTTATGTTACATATTCATCATTTGTGTGTATCAATATAAGGCATTATATAGATAGCATAACAATTTTTTTACCAACATGCTTTTTATTTATAAGTAAATATAAAATATGATTATAATTAAATATCTTAGGGAAACAGAGCACCAATGCGAAATCGTTTGATTGCTCTGTGTATAGTACATAGTAATAAAATGCATTTCAATTCAAAATATTTCATCGTTTTGGATTTTAGATCTTTGTCAAGTGTCCAAAGATATATTTTATAAATTATTCTAGAACTTCGGGGAGTGAAGATGAAACTTGTGTCTGCATAGTTTCCAATAAACTTTAGTCTCAAAAGTAATAAAATGTCTAACATCAATTATAAAAAAATTACTATATTTGTTCTCACCAGGTTCATAGTGAAAGTTCTTGATGATTTTCAATTACTGTAAATGATTAGATGAACAGAGTCATAAAATCATTAATGTCAGCATATATCTTTGTATAACAATCTTACCTATATTTATAGATTTGTAAATATTTGCTCCTAAAATTCTGGAAATTTCTATATGCATTTTTATATAAACTGTATTCACAGTTTCAAAATAATCTTAAAAGCCACTTAGAAAGCTTTGGAAAAGTGAAAACAGAAACAACATATTTCAGTCCAGAAATGAATATATGAAACGACTAATTCGCAATTTTATTGAGAGTGAGTTTATGATAAGTTGCTTTTTCTTTTAAAATTTAACAGCAAAGCTTATTATTTTAAAAGATCACTTTAATGTTACTAAATTATGGAAAATTATCTATTATTGCATTGTCACTTTTATCACTTTTATAAAATATCTGGTTAACAAGGCATTCTTTATAAAGTGAATAATTTGGAATTTCCAAACAACATCCGTTTATAAAATCAATTTTACAACAGTTAAATTTGAAATAATTGTAAGAAATTTTGACAATTTTATGAAAACCTTTAACTGCCATGTAAAGATCAAAGTACAAAAGTATATAACGAAATAAAAATACTCTCTTTTTGTCACCAAATGATGAAAAATATACAAAGGTCACGACTAATGAAACTATAAGCTTCTGCAGTTAAAAGTAGAATATTATTTGATGAAGATTTTTTAAAAGATATTTTTTGACAAGTTTTGATAACGGGCTAGGTACAAGGAAGCATGCTGGTGCAACAAGTTTTATTGATAAATTGAGGAAATTTTTTGAATAATAATAAATACGAAAAGTATGGAACTATATAAAAATTATCTTTCACATAATAAAAAATCTTAATCCCATATTAACTATTTGTAAAATTTACAACGCTTTTCAATTTTATAAATCTTAAGTCAAAATAATCTAAAATATTTTTTCAATACTGTAAAAAATACAATCTGTTTTGTTGCGAGGGTACAATTTACAAACTATTCATGATAAGAAGATATTTATAACCAAATTACTTGTAAATTAATAAAATTATAAATCCCCCCTCCCCACAAAAAGATTTATAATTAATTTTTCCTTTTTCAATATATTTTAAAAAATAAACGAAATGCAAAACTTTAGGTCATGTATAATCGTTACAGTGAAAAGAAGATTACAATTATTTTTGATGCCAAAGCGAGCAACACGCAAAGAATAGAGATGAATGAAGTATTATAAAAAGATATTTTAAACTTTCCGGAGAATTTTTCATAAATTGATTTGATTTGCATGCAAAGTCACTATGACTTGACTTTTCAGAAGGCAGGGAGAGGTAGCAGCGGAGGAGAACATAAAGTAAAAGAGTTCTCCTTTCTAAAACCCTAAATTATGACGACGAACAGAATAAAAGTGGAAAGAATAAAAAAGAAGAAAAAATGTATGTCTGCACATTAATTATGTTCCCGGTACGGTTCTACCTTCTGTTTTAATAATCAGAGCTTTAAACGCAGCAGCGTAAGCCACGTACATAATTGGAATTTTTAATCAAGCTCGTTAAATTAGTGAATAATTGAATGAGCTGGAGAGATATAGAGGCTGAACGCTAACGAATAATGTGAGAGGGAAAATTAAATCTAAATTTTGAATTAAGCGGCTTCTGAATTTCCAATAATCGCGTTTGCCTTAGTCATAATGGACAAAGGGGGAAAATATATGAGGTAAAAATTCCCCTTAGAAAGTAAACAGCAAAGAGCAGACGACTCTTCTTTGCTCCAAAGGGGGCATGGAAATATTGCAGTTGGGAAAGAGAGGCATAATCTTATTCGCAGAATACTGTTTCATCGATGAAAAGGGCAATATTTAATTAATAGTTAGTTTTGTAAATCACGACGAGGACTCAGATTTAAAATTCAAATTAATTTACTCAAATATGAAATAATAAAATTTAATAAATAAATTTAAATCGCATTTAAGCAAACATTATATTCCATAGCAAATTAATTTTTCTAAAAAAGAAAGACAACAACTTCATAAAAATAATTTAATCATAATAACTTTCAATAATAATAACTTAATCATATTCCTCAGAAATGAAAATGGTGATTTTGATATGGTGAAAAACTATAAACAGACATATATATTATAAAGAAGTAAAAAATGGACTAAAATTTATCAGTAAATATTTATATTTCCATTTTCTATCAAAATATCTATAGGCAGATACTTTTTTAAAATTTGTAAGTTATTTTACGATTATATTTTATAATATATTTAAAGGAAAACATTTTTTTTCAGGAATGATATTTTTATGAGAACAAACAATCGAAATGTTAATTATAAAATTTTTTTAATCTGATTATATTTTTCTATCAAATTGCCAAATCAATAAATTCTCAAAATATATGAATACGCATAAGTTCTGATATTTTTTATGCAGTTATCTATGCATATATATATTTAATGTTTCGTATATGAATTTCATAAATAATCTTAATTTAATTTCCTGTAATACTTACATACACAAGAATTACATAATTTACATCATCAGTGATAAATATCAACAGTCTTTACTAGTTATTTTATTTTGCAAATAAACATTTATTCATTTAAGTAAAGGAAAAGAAAAATTAATACACGCTTTTCAAAAATTTTTAAACTAAAGATTTAATGAAAAATTTCCTACGAGTGCCATTTACTCCTCTATATATTGTGATAATGTTCTCTTTAAAATAAAATTAATGAATTACATGATGAGGAAAAATTTCTTCATTATCTTGAATAACTATTTAATAAATCCCAATGAATCGTTAATATTCTCAAATGTAGGTCATCTTTCTTTCCCACACACACTCACGCATGCGCACATACAAAATGCTGAAACATGGAAGAAGGTAACGAAAAAAAAATTAAAAAGTGACGTCATCTTAATATGCATAGTGAAGAATTAGACAGATTTTACTGGTAATTTAGAAATGAAAATTTAAGTAATTTCAGTTTTGTTTCTTTGCATATATTTGTATAAGTGCTTAAATTCTGCATAATTTCCTTAAATTAGAAAAACTTAAACTTCAACAAATAAAAAGATAAAAAATAAATTAATAAAACAATACAAAATGGCACTTCAAAAAAGAAAAAAAATTGAAGGAAAAAATGTTTGAATGAAACACAAAATTCGCAAAGTCATAAAAAATTAAATGAAAAAAAAAATGTTTATAAAATAAATTTTTAAAAATTACAAACGTTACAAAAATAAATTTAAAAAGAAAATTGTAAGCATATTTAAAACATTACTGGAAAATTCAAATATAATTACACAATTAAACTGCCAAAATGAAATCAAACTACAGAATAATGTCCTTTTTAAAAATAGAATAGTAATATAAAATATTGGATCACACAGTTAAAATCGAAAATTCAGCTGTTGTTCATAGTCTCTATGAGGAATAAATTTGTGAAAATGGAAATTATAATTATGACATATGTAATAAATTTAAATTATATTTAAGAGATAAACAGTTCCATCGCAATCAATTTAGTACAGAAAACAATATTATCATCAAGCTTTTAAAGTTTCCGCCAATTTTTTCATTGACCACGCGAAATGTTTCTAATGGAAAGTTGTGAAAGGAAGAATTCTAGTTTAGAATTTTAATAGCATATTACTTCGAATTACATCTTACACTGAAAATAATAGCATGAAATTCATAAAAATAGTTTATATATCGTCAATAATACGAGATGCAGTAGAAATAAGTAAATGTAATTGTTGTAAATCATTTTATTTATTTCGATTAAATGTTTGTGGAGAAATATAACGTGCATACAAAAAAAATGAAATAAAAATGAAAAAAATCATGCGTTTTTTTCTGAATTCAGCTTTTTTCTTTAACAGATATTTAAAACGACGATTGTTTTTATATATAAAAATATGTATGCATTTTTCAATTGTTTTATAAAAGTACCGTAACATCAACATAGTATTCAAAATGCTACATTAATGGTATGGTATTTTAAAAAACGATTAAAAAAATAACAATTTTATATATGAAATGTAAATAATCCAGATTTTAAATACCTGCTAAAGGAAAAGATGAATTAAAAAAAATTACTTCAATGATAAAATTTTCAACATGTGTAATGGATTTTAATTTGCGTTGTTGTTTTAATCATTCTGTAGCATTATCTCCATAATTACAGAAACAATTACAGATTTCGTGCAAATGAAGAGAGTCAATTAAATAGAATATATACTAGCAATAACTTCAGATTAACAAACCATTGAATTTAATATCCAGATAGTCTGTTTTTACATACTTTTTTAAGTCTCCTAACTTACAAATAAAATATTAAATACCAAAAACATAGAAATTATTCATACAAACTCTGAATTAGTAAATAATTTTCTCAGAATAATTTAAGTAATTAACGCACAAAAAATAAGCACTTAGTACATAAATATTTTCTTAAAATGGAAATATAAGAAAATATGTATAAAATATATTTAAACTTCCATTTTTTTACATTCGGCTATATTAGATAAATAATGCTGACACTTTATCTTAAGCAAAATTAAAGAATTTGTGCAGTAAGAGTAATAATAATTTCATTGATAGATGGCAATGACACACACACACAATACTTACTTTGTTATCATTATTTAAGCACTTTGTGAGACAAAAGTTGAAAATTAATTATATTTTGAAAAGTTAGATAAATTTTGTGATTTTCGCAAATTATTTTACATAACTGTGTCCTTTCATAATTCAAGAACTATTTTTCGTTTGGCTCAATTTAGATGCAATTCTTGTAACAAATTTTGTACACGAGTCTTTTGTATTTTTAAGAGAATACTGAGGAATAACCGTAAATTAGTGGTAGGAAAATCTCCTATCGAATGAAAATTCCAAAGTTCGATTCTGGCCATTGTTGAACAAAAGCAGATGAATGTTCAATTCTACCTTCTGTGTGCATATCTGTTGAAGCTGATGCTTGGATGTTTTCCAGATTTTTTCGCTTGCGACACATAAATAAGGCTTACTCTCTACGAAAAGTAGACTTTTCGTGGACTGCATCTAAGCGGGTAATATTAAAATGTCTTAATATAGCTTTAAGCTGTACAGTAAAAATATCAAACTACAGGAAAAATCAGTGCTCGAGGTAAGAATAGAACCCATGAGTTATTGAACTGAAAGTCACATTTCTAACTATTTAACATCGTGAAATTTTTCCTCACGATCTCGTTCGTTATGATCTAGATCGTTATGAATACACTGAGATCAAAAATGAAAATATTATTTTAATGTTCAAATGTTTTCGGATGATTTTCCAAGTACTTGATGTTAATTAAAATGTTTAAGAAACTTTTAAAATAATTTTTATCAATGTATGCGTGGCATTTGAAGCATTTATTTGTTGAAATAATGACATCTGAAAGATTCTCGTAACTGAATTTTCGAAAGATTCTTATAACAATATTTCTTTAGATAGTTCATTTTGATATTTTGAATATTTAATTGTGATAGAGCAAGATTTATAGAAAAAACAATTGTTAACATTTTGTAAATTGAATCGATAAAATTTTTAGAAATATTTATATACAAAACAAAACTCAGTAGTTTATTAATACATTCTTTTCCATCAGATTCACTTTGTTCATCTCATTCGTAATACTTCTATTTGAGCAAACAAAACCCATTTCAAACAACGATTTATTCAACAACTTTTAATCAAACGTACTATTTAGATTTACAAAACGGAATAATTATTTTCAGCAAACGAGGTCCTCCGGTTGTAAAAGCTTCAACATTAAGTAGAGGGGCCTCTTTACACTTCCCCCAGATAAGGAGGAGTTATCTGCCTAAATACTTCTTTTATTCCAACCTTCTTTTTTGCTCCTTCAATTCCGCTCTTTCTTTTATTACAGAGAAAAAAGATTGAGGGATGGAATAAAGGAGTTCGCTTGGATTGATGGTGTAAAATCACAAATTGCTTAATAATTGCCCTTTTGCGACCACTTATTTTTTTGCGAGTTTCCACGCTTTCCTTTCACAAATCTTCTCCCCCGTCTTACCTCAGTCCAGTCAAATACTAATAGCTACCTTATGTATCAAAGGTCCCTTTTCTGAAGCTTATTTGAAGCGCACGCGTTTACTTCGGCGGAATAGAAGGGGGAGAATAAAACAATTTAGAAAATAAATTGTTACTGGTCTACTGTTTATTGCTTTTTTACAACGTAGAGATTAAGCCTTACAAACTCAGTTAATGACGAAATGACTTATGTTTGTTTCGTATAATAATCGACATTTTTTTTATATCATCATCCCCATTTAAAGAATTATTACGTGTTTCTATGTTTTTAACCAGCTTTGGAAATGTGAATGGAAAAAAAATTGGTGAACACATCATTATTTTTAGAATGAAGGTTCAATTGTTTATACTTTAATATAGCTTTGCTTATTTTATAGAGTAGCCGTTGAGAAGAAAATAAAGATAAATAGTTGTTTGGAATTTTTCTTCGAAAATTGTTAGACATAATATGAGATAAAGGATTCTAGCCATATAAGATATCGTTTCTCTTTTCGATTATGATGAAATTATCAATAATAGAGAGAAATTATTGAATCTTAATCTTAGTAAAGGAGTATCTACATCGTGCTACTATTAACACGTAATATGTATTTATAAAGAACCATTGTAAAAAATAAAGTGTAAGTAACCTAAAAGAGATTTCTTATGATTTTCTTAATAATTTATAGAAACTTATAATTTTCTACACATAAGAAAACATTGAATTAATTATTTTAGACTTAAACGGTAAAACTCGAAACACATTTTTAATTCGAAAAGAGCAAATTTTATCATTTATATTTAAATTATTTCATTATAAAACAACAATTTACAAATAGTCAGTGATATTAATAATTAAAAATATTTTTTGGTGTGAATAATTGTGTGTCAGCAATTTAATACGCATATATTTAAGCCAGTTTAACAAATTTTTAAATGTTAAATAAGCTATTTATTTAACATTTATTTATTACAAAAAATTTAATATTCCTCATTTTTAACTTAATTATCACACCTAATATTTGCGAAATTTAAAATAATGCATAAAATGTTATATTTTTAGAGCAGTGAATCTATGTTTATTTTTAAATATTGCATAACAATAAGATACATAACAATAATTAAATTAATAAACAAATATTGCATAACATAATGATACATAATAATAAATAAATAAAAAAGCTGTAACTTAGTTAAAATTGTTTCAAATATTTTAATTATTAAAAAAAATTATGTAATCTTTATACTAAAATAAAAATTGAACTGTTTTTAAAGAAATTTTTTTAACAAATTTTAATACAATTTTTTCCTAACATGATGTTTGGTTGAAAAAAATTGTTACGGAATACATAAATAATCTTTTTTAATTAAATTAAATATTAAAATAATACTAAAACATAAAATTAAAAAATTTATCTAGATATTTTTTTGCCAGAATATTACATATGTATATGCTATAGTTTTGTCAAAATTTAAATCTTGATATTTTCATGCACTAAATGCCTAATGATGAAATATCTAGCAATATTTAATTAACATAGATGCATTTTTAAGCATTTAAGTAAAAATAACATATACACAGAAGAATTTTAATAATTTCAAGCTCCAAATATTTAAATGTATAAATTCGAAATTTTAAATTATTGAGAAAAATAAATTATTTTTTACAGATTTTTCAGTAGAATGTGAGCTAATTAAATTTTTTATTTTAAAAATACTAGGAAAATACCTAGCATTCTTAAAAGAAAAAAAAATTCTTTTTTATTAAATGAATAGTTTTTCTAATAAATTTCTTTTTTATTTAAATAACAGCCTTCAAGTCCTTTTTCCTTTTGTATTTTTTCTAAATATTAAATTTAATACACTACAAAAACAAAAAAATAAATGTACAAATATTTTTAACGGTTGCAATACAAATCGGAATAATAATGAAACTGGCAATCACAAATGTAAATAAATATCAAATCATGTAATACATTTTGAAAATCCATATTTTTCTGAAGAGATTTAAATGTAAAATGGTTTTAATGTCTAGGTTATTATTTATATAATTTCGCCTTTTATAGCTTAATTTCATTCCTGCTTATAGAATATTATTTAGTTTAATATCTAAATATTTTTTTTATTTAATTAACTACATGCATTATGAACACAGGTAATTGCGTATTAATTGTATAATACATGAAGAATAGTTTAATAAACCTTATTTAATGTACTGCTTCAAAGTTTTTCCTTCTATTTCCTGTTAACTGCTTTCAAAAAATTTTTCAAACTAAGAGAAATTTCGAAATAGAAAAATCTGACACAGCGATGTAATATCTGAAAAAAATCAATAAGAATTTTAAAAGTTTTTCCGATGAAGAAACATATATAACAATGTATCATTTCCACAAAAATGTCCCGTTACTTTTCTCATAGTTATAGCTATTTTTTTTTCGGTATCAGCTGATGAATAATATAAGAATGTAAAGTTGAATCCTTTTTAGAAGATATATTAACGTTGAGTATAGTTTTATTACATGAAATTTATTTGAAACTATATTCATGAATATTTTCTAATGCTTCAAGTATTCATATTTTATAAACCATTTAATCAAATCACAAAAATAATTAAGAACAAAACTAATGATAAATTATCAAAATGTCTAGGATAAGCTGTTGCTAAACTTTTTGAATTATTAAACTTTAAGTGTGCTAAAAATAAAGATAAAAAAACATTTAATGGTTTTTCTGCTTAAATTGATTATTAGTAGGTAATACCCACATAATACGAACAGAATGAATCACGTGATCTAATAAACATGATTTTCAGAATGTTTTGATCAATAATTTATTTACAGTTCTGAAATTAATATCATTATTATTATTCCCTTATATTCGAAAAAAAATACTATGACATTTTGAAGCCATTTTCACCAATTAAGGTCTCCAGGTGAACAAACGCCACATCAAAAGTTCGCAAACTAATTGCCCTACACTCGCTGGTAGGTATTTTCAAGTCATTTTTTATACTTTCTATCAATTTAAGAATACGCCTACAGAAGTATGCGAATTAAAAAACAGATAAAATATAATGTATCGAATGAAAAAAATAAAGAAAGCACTTAAATCAGAAAACTAATCTTGGATTAGAACATTGAACGAAAAATTAAAAAAAAAAAACGTTGAAGGACAAAAATCCCTTTGAGCAATTTTGCCGAGGGTTTAACAAACCCAATCAACATTAATTATGAAAAACCGGAGATTATAAATTCTGCAACAGACACGTGAGTATAAACGCACTCATTTCACCTTCTCCGATCAAAGGAAAATTGCTGCTTTAAATCCGATAAATCAAGTTTTAAATTATCGGTTTTAGCCTATCGCGTGTCAGTGTTCAATTTGGCCCGGCCTGATTTTATAATAAAGGTACATTCTTTTCTTCCGTTGCGAACAATCATCGGACTGCAATTACCCCGGCGGAGAGTGAGGGATATCTAATCAGGGGACGTCAACAATGTTTCTGTGAATTCGGCCATTATAATACTCGAAATAAACTCTTTAATAATGTAATATTCCAAGGACTAATAGAAGTTCAAAATGAAAGTAGTAAACGATTGAATTGGTTTGGCAGTTTATCGCTTAACAAAATACAGCTTCTCACACGCCATACTCCCCTTGAACGCTCAAAATATGTTCGCATCTAGTTAAAAACAATTTTATGTAATTGTAATTTGCATTGTTTCATTTTACAATTCATTATAAGGTTCTAGCATCAACGTAATTGCACTTTTTATTGATGTTACATTAAAATATAAAGAATTGTTAATACAATAGTTTCTTTACTAGGTAATATTGAATTGTTTAATAGTGTACCTTTTTTTTCTTTATTAAATCTTGTGTCGTTAAAGTCAGAAAGAGAAACACTTCTATATCTAATGGAAAATGCATATTTTTATAATTTATTATGTTCACAAAATGAACTATATTCAGTCGAAGTTATTAGAGCCAAGATAATGAATTTATTACCTGAGTTGTGGAATCTTTCTTTTCTACTAATTAAAAGTCTTATAACACAATCATTAAATAACTAACGGTATAAATCCTCACGACATAAATCACATTAGATAACTAATTAGTTAAAGTACATAGGTCATATCAATAAGCTGGTTTTCATTCAAATAAAGCATATGTTGTGCAACATTCGAATAAAAAAATTCGAGCATATTTGTACATAAGGCAGATGATAACGAATGTATATCTAATTCTCAATGATTTTGAGTTAAAAATCAATTCTTTAATGTTATATTTGAAGTATCACAATAAATTAAAGTGAATACAATTTCTGGTATTAGCACTCAGAATCCTTTAGTTTGTACGATTTATTTCAGCAAATACTTTTGCATCACCAATTTTTCTCTTACCCCGCCAGTATCTAGAGAAATCAAACTTGCTGCTTAATTTATTTGTGACTTTATTTTATTTTCGTAATGATAGCAAACCAATCATTTAACAACGAAGAAACTCGATTTTCGGTATAGAAGATTAAATGATTTACTTCTATCACACCAGCCATTATCATGACATAATCTTGATACGACTGTTGAAAAGAAACGTGTTATAAATTTGCACTTAGCAAATCTAAAAGTTGTTAGCAAATCCAATTGATAAAATGAATTGGATGAACGTCTAGTTATTTTCCCAATTGATTTATTATTTATTTATAAACTCGCGACTTTTACTTTTGGAATAGAGTACAGATTATTTTTTGATGAGTTTGTGGATATAAAACAATTATTTGTTGAGTTCTTGACGATTATTGAAATGATATATATTCACAAATGTATAAAATTCTTATGTGGAAACGAATTACTTACTTTGGTATTGCAAAAATATTAAAAATCTTTTTAAGTATATAATTATAAAAAGTTTAAAATTTTCAATAATAATAGCAAACAGATGAAATTTTTTTTATTTTTAAATATTTTATTATTTTCTAATCCGATATTTTATTATTAACAATTAAACAAATTTTTAACACTTGTTCATTTTATATATATAAGCAACTAAAATATAAATAATTTTTTATACAATCCTATTCTGATATATTTTTTTCTGGTTAACATTCGTGGTCAGTATAGTCAGAGTTAGAAAACTTGGTTTTTTCTCATATTTTAGTTTTTGTTTTAATTCAGTTTATTCTTTAGTTACTCTTACATTTTAAAAAGGAATTAAATTTCTATAAATTACATCAACATTTATAAATGGAAGTATTGCTATACCATAATTATTTTTCTTTGAATAGAAAATTTAACTTCAAAAAGTTAATTTAACTTCAAAAATTAATTAAATTTCACAATCTTACCGTCAAGATTTACTGTTAAAAGAGTTTATGAAAAAACAGACAATTTTGTGAAAAAAACACGATTTTAAATTTTGAAATCTTTGTCTCTCTCTCTCACAAATACACAATTGAAATTTTAACAACAAGTAATAAAAATTCAAATCCTTTAAAAATAAAATAAAAGGAATTAAATATAGATGTAATAAGGGAAAGATATATATTAATCAAAATTCACAGTAAATATTAATATACTTAAAGATATTAATAATACTGTGTTAAAGGGAATAACCAATTTTAGTTCAGTAACAATGATTAAGAATTTTTATAATTTTCAGATAGGACATTTTACCTAAATTTTCATATTTCCAGGAAAATATTTATGGAACAATAAAAAGAATAAAAAAATAAAATAAAAAATGCTTAGCTATGTTTGAAAATCAAGATAATAAATATGTATATTACACACACTATTTATATTTGAGAATCTATAATTATAGGCATGAAATAATCATATTTAAATACATTATTAAAATACTAAACACACATAAATCAAATTGTCAATTAGAGACATTCTACTAAGACAATGTTGTAAAAATCGCAGGAATTCTTTATCAACAAAGAGTTAACTAAAAAATTAGGATAAAAAATATTTAAAATATTTGTCATGTATTCAGTATCTGTTTTATTTCAATAAAGATAACAAATTATATTTACTAACTAACCAACATTTTAATTTGATAAATGTTTTCTTCGAGTCTATGTAGCAAGTTTGAAATTTTCATTAAATGTTTCGTAAATATAGATAATTCAGCATTTAACTTTGTTTTGTAAAATAACAAATAAAGTTAAAATGCGGTCGATGTACGCAGCTCAAGATAACAATAAAAAGAAACATTTAAACATAACTGGAGGCTAAACACTAGTGCAAGTCAGTTCTTTAATAAAATATGGAGAGAAGAAATTATCTGGACGAGATTTCACACGTAGAAGAATAATCGGAAATTGATGAAAGGGCATAGATGACCAATGTACCTGAAGAATTCTGAATATACAAAAGTGTCGCGCTAGGAAAATCTTCTAAGCTATAATTGTTGGAAATGTTGGTGGTGGTCAACCCAGAAAAACAGCTGCATTTGGTGATACATTATCGTGAGACGAAAAGAGACCGAAACTTATTGAAAATACTGTTGTTCATAGTAATGGGGAGACAAGAGTCACTATTTTAGATTGCCTTGTCACCCGTCGTCCTGATCAGTACAACAGTTCAAAAGTTGGCTACAGAAGCAACAGCTTCGTGGTGCAAGAAACACAAAAAAAACTAGATATTTCATCAATGGAGTCATTTGCTCTTTAAGATTGAGAGTCGTTCTAGTGTACCAAACGATTATCAACGTCGCTTGATATAAGACAAAGTTGAAGCATGGTTTTACCCTAGTAACATCGCAGTTATTTGGAGATGCCGTTTAGAGAAGCATTAAGCTGAACTTGTGGACTAAGGTCCACGCTTTCTAGAAATTCTGTGATCAGAGATCACTATTGTAAGGCGATCGTCCCGCCATGTGCATGCGTTTGTTTCAATGAGCCACTGGACTGGATTTCGTTTTATGAGAGACAAGTTACGGCCAAACCGTACTCTGCTGTTCAGCAGCTATGAAAAATGGAAGGCAGCATTAGAATGAATTGACTTGCGCATTCTTCTGATTTAAATCCTATAGAACTTCCTATCCTATGTATGAAATGCTTCAGGAAGATGTCTTGGGGCATGTTTACATCCGTCGGTGAGCTCCCAATAACTGAAACAGTTTCTGATCGAGGAATGGATACTCTTACCAAAAAAACTACATGAAAATCTGGTGCTGAATATGAAGAAGGGGTGTGGAGCAATTATTGCAGTAAGGGGAGGACATATCCCATACTGTGGAATATCTGCTTGTTTTTCTTCCTTTCGGACAAACAATATGTACAACAATACTATGAGTTCAAAAAAAATTGTGTTGCATTCCATACTATATGTATTGTATTCAAGCTAGCGCAACTATGTTTTAATCATTGTTTTAAGCCCAAAATGTTGCCCTAATTTCTGAATATTGTGTCGTATTTCCGCTGATTTCTCGGGGATTTACGCAAAAAACACGTATTTCAGAATATTGCTTAGATTTTTCTCACCAGTTATATGTTTAACATACTGTACTAACTACAATGGACCAGCTGCTGGCGGATCTACAAAAACCTCCGACTGCGTAACGGCTTTTTATACCAATCCGGGGTATTTTTGGTGTATCATTGGATTTTATGCACGTGACATATGTCTTTTTACTAAATACGACCCGCGAAATGGAAACGTCATTAGTTCTATGAAAAATTGTGGTAAAATGTCAAAATGAAAGGAGCTTAAGGAGTTCTAAAAAGATGCTATAGTTTGTTGTAACATTAGTGTCAAGCCAATTCCCGCAATCGTGTAAACATAGTAATATTTATTTTTAGTTTTTGGTGGTCTAGAGAAAAATGAGAATAGTTACTTAAAACATGAATTTAGTGTGTTTGTAACCCCCCTAAGCAGATAGAATATAATTGTATATTCTTAGAATCACAAGAGTTTCTAAAAACCACTCCAAAAAGGTGATCTTTAAGAGCTACAGAATATTTTTATTTTCTGTAGAAAGAATACACAACCTTAATATTAATTAATATGTTACCATACACAAGTCAATCAAACAAAAAGTAACTGATTCATTTAGTGTTGACAATGTCACAATACGACATAGGTTTTTTGAAGCTGTTTTATTGAAGAACGAGTCACGCTGTATAGTACTACAACATGAACGAGATTGGTATTTTTCTTAGTATTATTGGTAACTTTGCCTGTTCTATTCAATAAATTGAGCCCAGTTTCCAACATACACATTTTGGACAGCTGGTTACAACACCATGCCACTTTTATAGAATAGACAAATGCAGCATCCAAGATGATACTGAGTCGTGCCAAATTGCAGCCTTCTTTAAGCAATTTATCAATATAAATATCGATAGTCAACCAAATTAAAACACCCTGAAGATAAAAGGAAATCAAGTGAAATTTAAATCATGAATTTGCGGTGGTGATAAGTGCAGATCAACAGCACTGTAGAACATACGTGCATCAAGGGGGATTGTATTACCATCTGCAAGCGTTGCATAAAGAGAGAAGAAAGATATTGCCAATTTAAATTACAATAATTGATTTTCAATGCAAGTTCTTTTTCCTTTTCCTTTCTTTTTTAAGACTTTTAACTATGAATTTAGAAGACGTCCAGGGTCTTTCAAACAAGTTTCCAAATTCAACTGAGGAAGACGGGAAATATATAGGGATTGAATAGTTTTTCAGAGAAATCGGTAATCGTGTTGGATTAAATCAAGCAACCTTGATACGGATCTGCAGGAAATGAGTATCAATGGGAACAAACATATCAACCTCATTGCACCATTACTCGCCATTACATGGTAGTGATGGATGGCTCAGCCATATCACAAGCTATAACCTAAACGACTCAGTATGTTACACATCATTAAGTGTCCGCTCGTACTATTCAATATCATTTGCTGCCGAGTGTTATGTCCGCCAGGTATTCATTGGTTCGTTTATCATTGACTAAAAACCACAGGCGTTTGTGCCGACAATGATGCGATGAATAACGAACATAAACAAATGGAAGGCAGTAACATTGTCTTAACTAACTTTCCCATTCCTCTAGTACACACCACTGGTACACTGAAAGGCCAGTGTTGCATCTATGATGTGTAGGAGTTCAATGGTCCAATCATACCTTTAGTTTTGCCGTTTGTCATATTTTAACAAGATACGGTGCAATAACATGTGGCACACAATTTTCAAAAGTTCTTTACATAGTATATTAACTGTTTCCTTGGCTTGCTTGTTCTGTTGATTTATAGCCCATCAAGAACTTGTGGTCCATGCTTGCACAACTGGCACAGTAAGATTTAAATGATGCACCAAATCGATTTTAGCAATATGTGGAACCGGCATAGACTACTATAATCCAAGGATATATCGAAACGCTCTTTGATTTTATGTCGAGGCAACTCGTCATCGGTGATAGCCAACTCTCTAGACTAGCTACACTAACTACTCATTTTAATATCATTTACAAGAGGCTGTAATTTAAATCATTTGATCTTTATATAACATGTTATCTGTCAAATAAATTTTGTCATATTTTTGGTGTGTGGCTCAGTGTTTACATTTAGGGGTTCATTAGAACTAAGTTTCCACTTAATGAATGGATATCTGCAATCTTGCGAAAAATATTAAAAAGGAATTTCATTTTCTGCTACCATATAGATATTTAATACTTGAAGTATGTGAAAAATGCCCCATTATTAAAATGTAATAAAGAAAAGTGAACATCTTTCATTATCAAAGTAAAGTAATATTTTTGAATGCTGAAAGACGCTTTACTCATGATTTAAAAGACAGCCGAAAAATACAGATTGAAAAAAAGCAGAAAAAAGCACAAATGCAATAAAAAAACAACAAATATAACAATATTTTTTCAAAAAATAATATTCGGAACAAGTATAAAGAAATTAACATTAAATTATACAGTATATCTTGAAATTTATTTTTCCAAATTTAAAATTAATTATATTACTTATTTAGGATCATCATTAACTCAATTTGAAGAGAAGTGAAGAAAAAAGATATTCTTTTTACGCAATCCATATTATACATTAATTTTAATCTTCAAGAGTTCATTTTAAAAATGGGACTCACTTATAAATTTTAATACATGAAATGGTCAACTGAAATTGCTTTCAGCTGAACAATTCAGCACTGAGCTTTTGCAACTTAGTTGGAGTTCAGATAGAAAAATTAGCAGCATTATTGACCAAACAGCAAATAAAAGAAATACACGTATTTTAATCGAGAGAAATAAAAAATATGATTTCTAAAATATAATAAATACAAATTTAGTAATATTAGAAGTTGATGAATTTAAAGAAATCAAAAAAGTTTTCAAACATCTCTTTTGTTACATAAAATAATTATTAATAACCAAATATTGCTTTTTATTTAATATGTGTTCTCCGTATGTCAGTTATACATTATCAATGAAAATAATGTGTTTTGAATTAGATATATGCAGTTTGTAACTTCCATCTTTTTAATTAAAATGAGCAAAGAAACAAATATACACGTTGAAATTTTTGACTTTTTAAGAAACAGAAAAATAATAAAAATCTATGCAACAAAATAATACATTCCTTATTAAAATTACAGTCTTTTTAAATAAGGCTAAATTATCTAATACACATTAATTAATGATTTCTGAATAACACACTGATAAATACAAAAGTTAAATCAAAAGTAATAAAAATTTAATCGTGCATTTTTTATCATCAGTATTTACATACCACCGAGGCGATGTCAGTGTATTAACAGAATAGATAAAGAGACTGACTAATATGCATAATAAATTATTGTTCTTACCAAAAATTTTTCAAAAACAATACGTTAAATATAGGTTTGTAAATTTTCGAATTACTTTAAATAAAAGTTACAGCAATTCCTATTAAACTGGTGAAGATAATAAAAAGTAGATATGAGAAAGTTTGCGACTATCAATTGCCAAATTTTTTAAGGTCTTTTATAGATGTATTGTTATAGCACTCTCATAGATGAAGAAGTAGTCATTACTAACTCAATGTTCATATACAGGTATAAAAGAGTTGACCAAAATAATAGAAAAGCTCTCTCTCTCTCTCTCTGAGAGATCAAATAATGATGTGCAAAGATCTCTCTCTCTCTGAGAGAGAGAGAGAGAGAGCTTTTTGCACACATCATTATTTGATTAATTTCGCTTTAAGCGAAGCTAAAAGGAGAAACCTTTCTGAGTTCCAAAGAAAGCAGATAGTAAAGGCCTATCTTGTCGGGACATTCATAACCACAGTTGTCCAGTTGTTGACAGAATCAATAAGCACCGATTCGCAAGTCATGATAGTATACACAATCACAGCTAAACATCTGCGACATAGAATTGAAGAAAAAAATCAAGCTCACACTGGGAGAAGTATACGAGCATTAAGGACCACAAAAGGAAAACCACAAGGATTACACTCAGAGATATCTGAGTTGAAAGAACATCAACAGAACGGACACATAAAGTTAAAATAGAAGTACATAAGCAGAATATTTGAGGTGGATCTGCGACTGCAAAACACTTGTGACAAATGTAAATCGACAAATACAATGGTACAAGCCCCGTAAAACCTGTACTGCGCATCAATGGAAACATGTCTTTCATTACAATGAATTCAATTTTTCTTCACTTCTCACGATAGAACGGTTTAACATGTGGCAAACCTATACAGATGTCTACAACCAAACAGTATCTTTTCTAAAGTGAAGCTTTGGGTTGGTTCCATAATGGATAGGAATCTCATCTAGTGGTATATAGTAGGTAACTTTACTACCTTAAACAGATAGGTCTCTAATACTGATAATGTTATTCTGTTGGCATATCAACTGTATCAGCGTGAGTTTTGACAAAAAATTGTATCTATTTAAGATAATAGTTCACTGTAATCGAATTGCTTAAGCATGATTTCGGCGGTATGAAGATTCAGCTGTAATCTTTTGTTGTTGTAATCTGTCCAATCATCAGCGCAAACATCATAGTGCCTCTGTGGTCTAATTTAGAAGAAAGAGCGAGATCCTATTATCCTCCTCCATCGTCTTTCAGGAGCAAAAGCAGTTTTTGCATGAGGAATTGAGAAATATTTTATTTATCTCCATACACTATTTGTATCTGTCAATTTAAGGACTCAAATAGTTTTAACTGACAAAAGCATTTCTTTATCGTATTAGGTGCAAAAGACTAATATTTGTATGGATTTTTCTTTATTTTATATAACTCCTGTGCATTGGTTTCCAAAAATTAAACGGAAAATTACAAAAGTTATTGGATATTAAATGAAAAAATATGATAAAAATTTAATTTAACTTGTTGATAAGATTTATCAAGCTATTCGTAATTTAAAATCACATAAGTGTGTTATACAACTTACATACATTTTGTGATATTATTGTGATCATAAAATATCCTATAAAAAAGATAATCACAAAATGTTTTAATTCGGAAACATTTTTAAAATAGTGAATTTTGAACATGACAGAATGCGCAGTCTCAGCCATGCTGTTTACGATAGTCTCAAGAAGCATAATAGCAACACATATTAATCACATAACATTTCAAGGCCAAATCGGAACTACAGAAAGCATCTACTTTGCATAGATCAAATGGGATTCAAAGCAAGAGAATATTAAGATCATGTCATTTGCATTATAATCTATTCTTCAAAATACTGTACGTAAGACAAATAGTGTGAGGTCGAGTATTATTTGCCTTCAAAGACAGAATAGGATCCAGTAAAATACAAATGTCCAGCAAAAACTAACAGTCAAATGTACTACTACTGTTTGTTCACTAGCCTACAGATATTTAAGTATATTAAAATAAATACATAGAAAACTTTTCTTACCATTCATTGATAAATCGAAAATCATTTGGTAAAGCAAACCGGGATGGATGAGAAAGCAGAACGATTTTCCACTGACATCCTGTCCAGCTTACATTCAACGTGACTCATTCGAAAGCATTTTTTAGTTTCAGAAAATACGTGGGACGCAGAAAAAGGCTGGTACTTTACAATGCAGATAAATTCCATTCAAACTTCTTTAAAATATTATTGTTATATTGTTCTTCAGAAATAAGTGCGGATATTAACTAAGACAGTTGCAGTCCTATTACGACGTAGATTAAATTGGTGATTCAAAAGTGCTTGTAAAAGAACCATAATTGATTTACCTTCACTAGAACATCTAGCAGATCAACGATGATTAGAAATTTGACTACATAGCCGATTTACTATGGAAATAGATATTCAGTTTTCTTTCATCGTCACACGACCTTTGATCTAGTTCTAAATGATCCAAGTTAATTACAATGAAAATCAGACTGCAAATACCTCCTTTAACTCATATTTAAGATTTGATTATTTAAAAATGTTTAATACATCGTCGCATATAAAACTGTAATCCTTCCATCACAATTGTATTTACATAAAACTATCCCATCATCATTTTTTATGATGCTGCTCCAAATAGCTTTGCAACTTATCGATACAAAATTTTAAAGTAACAAAAATGCGAAAAATTTTAACAAACCCAGTTAATTTCTTATCATTTTATAATGAATATTAATTAATTTTCACCGCGATGCTTGCATTATATCATTACTGCAAGTATCGTACCTTTTTCATTTATCGCAATTTTTAAAGCATTCAAAGTAAATTATAAAAAGCGGAGATTGAATTAAATAAAAATATTAACTTGAAGGTAATAGATATTCTATTCTTTAAAAATGAATTAGTGACGAACACCATACATTAAAGAAACAACGAAAATCAATACATATCTTTTTATTCTAAAAATGCGTTAGTGTAATTTTAAATACTAAATAACAACCACATGCAAAAAAATCGTAAAATAAAAATTTTATGTTGTGACTAGATTATTGGAGCAACCACCTTCCCACATTAAAAAAGCGATAGAATTTCAACATATACTTTCATTATAAAAAAAACTTAATTCATCATACTTACCTAAAGATTTTCATTGGTGACCAAATAATAAAATGCTCTAATAACCTATGCGCATGAAACGAATAATGATCAAACCCTATTCTGAGGTATATAAAATAAATAGCAATAAAAAATAAATTATTGAAAAATGTCTTCGATCAAGAAGAGAGGAAGGAGGAGGAGAAATCACAGCCAAGATTTAAAAACAGCCACTTAAATAAATCTATAATATTTTATTTTTCATTAAAAAAAATTTCCACTTAAACATTTTAAATAAATTGCAAGCAGCAAATATTTTATTATAAAATGAGATTTTTTTTATGTTTTATTTCATTAATCCCCATTGGAATAGTACTCTGAATAATTATTTGGAAAACCCATTCTTGATAAATGAAGTCTAATAATATAGAGCAAGTGACTTCCAGCCTCTAATAATGGGCATATTTTTCAGTCTGGTTTTTCTTTTCATAATCTTGTTTTTTAGTTATACATATTTTAATCATTTACAATAAAATGATTTAGAGTTCTTTCGGTTTAACTGAATTGGCTACTGTTTGACGCATTAATATGCGAAAAGTAGTGGTTTTTATGCTATCGTATTTTGTATATTAATTTTTCTTTATTTATATTTTGATTCTCAAAATTGGATGTTTTTTATTGACTATTCATTCATCACTGAACTCTGCAAACATTTAATACATCAACAGGTTGCAGTTATTTTTTTTAAATTCCTAATAAGTCAATAACATTTCACCTCTGTTTGATGATTAACTGTTCCTTTATTTCAGGCGACTAGTTTATAAGCTAGCGCAAATAGGAACAATGTGCCGAATAAATATTAGTACTCTAAGATAGGTAGTTACTACATATTGCTTAATATTAACTGAAAGTTCTATTACAAAAAACAGATTTTATACTTTGAAATATCTAAGTTTTATATAAAAAAGGAATTTACTATGAATGATTAAAAAAAATAATTTTCGAAAACACACATGCACTCATAATACACAAATTTAGCTCATTTTGAGCTAATGTGTTATTTATGATATATTTTGAAAAAAAAAAGCTATTTTTTAAGCAAATTGATTTCAAAAGACACATGGTATGCAAATTTATGAATTGCTAAACAATTAAAAGTGGCATTTCTTTTATTTATCTATATTTTTTAAAAAATTTTATTGACATAAAAATCTTAAATTTAGCATTGATTGCTATAAGGTGTTGGGAAAAATTTTCCGTAATATATATGAATAATTATTATAAAGGTAATAGAAGATGTTAAAAGTCTTATAAATAATTTCTTGAGAAAGTGTACAAAACATGATACATAGTTATTATCTTTTTAATTAAATACTTTGAGAATGCAAGATTTTTTTGAGCGCAATTGCGCAAGTCTCAGTATTTTTTCAAAATTAAATAGTTAAACATGAGAGAACCCAAAACTTTTTAACTAATAGTTCACGAGAAGGGGAATTTTATTTGATAACTAATAACTCTTTCCCAAATGAAGAATTACTTTCAATCATTTTGATTGCTGCTTGTCCTAAATGATTGAAGGGAATATTATAATAAAATGAATTATAAAAATATAAATCCGCGAGAATTTTTGATATCTGATGAATAAAAAAAATATCACCAATCATATCAATCACAAATTTGATAAGCTACATATGTAAAAAACATGCAAAAAATTAAGTGCATACAAATGGCCGTCAATGTAATATTTCTTCGCTAGTACACTATATTTATTTATTTTAACAAAAATCACGTTAATTCGGCATAATTAAATTCGGCAAAAATCACGATGCTTATCGTCCAAATAATCCAACGTCTTTTTGTTACATTGATTTAATAAATAACTTATTCCAACGATGTATGTGATCTTTTATGAACAATGATTCCAATTTATATTTCAAAAATTGTAAATCTTTAGGTTTTAAATTAAAAAATAGAGCAATAAAAAGTAATTAAAATATAATGTGCAGACTATTTTCTAATTCTACGGATTATTCATGATGACATTCCCTATTATGGGACAAGAACTATTGTTTCATATTTATAATGATTTTCCTACGTTGTTTATTAGATCTGAAGAACACAAGTCATAATATTCTTCAATTTTAAAATAAATTTAAGGAATGAAAGTAACGCCCTATTACGATAGGAAGCTAATACATATTTAATGAAAATTTCTCAACATCAACAATTATATTACACAAATATTTTTATAACATTAACATATGTAATGAAAATTAAAAATATGAATATATTTTTTGAATCAAAAATCTTAAACTAAGAATTAAAATTTATTTTTTATTTGAGATTTGAAGCATTCGATATCACGCATTCAAAAATATTTTTTATATTATTTATGCAAAGTTCAGAAAAATTACGTTTTAAATTGGATAACTGATGTATATATTAATCAACATATATTTTAAAATATATATATACAATAAAAAAGATTTTTATAATGCGTTTCAAAACGTATTTCTCAGTATTTTTATATATTTGCCTAAAACGTAAATACCCTATACACACAAAATACAAATTGTAATATTTCCTACGTATAATAGTTATACGCACAAATGTAATTTTATGTTTAAAAGTACTTTAAAGCACATATAAAGTTCATTATAGTTTTTTCATGAATATTATGTACTTTTCCCAGAGCGAAATGATAGAAATATTAATTTATTATTATATTTATAAACTTAATAGGAAGGAATTTATTTTTAAATAAAATAGCAATTCCCTGCATTAAGAGAAATAAATAGTTTTATAGAAATATATCTAATAACTTTCTTTTAAAAAATAATCGGTTTTAAATCGGCATTAATACTATTTTTCCTTACAATTCAATCACGTGTACATAAATTTTTAATAGAAAAATTAAAATTATAAAATCCACCTTTCATTATCTATATCTTTTAAGAAATTAAAGAATTATTAATTTCAGCGCAAGAAGCTTTTTCGCTGTTAAACGAAGTAAATAACAAATAATATTCTCATCTATCTTTTACTTTACCAGGTGCTTCATGCAAAAATATTGGTTTCGGTGTAGAAGCAGATACCCCTTGGTTTGGCAACAAAACATTTGGCGATAAAATTTTATTTCTAGCAACCCTGGTATTTTCAACATTTTAATTTAATTTTAAGGTAACCATTTTGTTACTCACATTTAGGCCCGATCTTGGCGTTAAAAAATTCTCCAAAAATTCAAAGTGTTAAACAATTAGTAAACTTTCACGGAAATATCAATAACATTCTCATCTATAATTTAATCATGTTTGTTATATAAATGCGCTTCAAGTTATATTATCAAAAATGATAAGAATTCTATTCTTTGATTTTATTGAGCTGCCCAGATCAACGAAGTTTACTCAATGTCGCCCTTTAAAACTGCACATCATAGAAGCAACAGTCTACGTACGAGAAATGTAAACCACGCGGAAAAAGAGACTATGATATTACATGACTGACTTTAAAGAATATTTTCGTTTATCTTTTTTTTAATGGAAGAAATACTCAGAATTAATATAAAATACGTTTAATTACTAATAAACATCATAAAATATAATATAAAATAAAACAACCAAAACTGAAATTAAAAATAGAACATAAATGAATTTTAATTGCTCGTGGTGACAGATGTAGTTATTACATTTGCTGCCAGATTATGTAGAGAAATGATAATTTTGTATTCCATTTAACATTATATACGCAATACTTTACTTTGTTAAAAAAGGAAAAAAAATCTCTTATATTTCTAAATTATGATTATACACTGCTCAAAACAATTAAAGGATATTGTAAGTTTTACATAAAATAAAGATATAAACGAAATTTCTTTTGCTGAAAATGGAAGAAGAGAATCACAAATAAAAATTTTTCTTATTTTTCAAACTGTGGAGTATGCTAATTTTGAGTTCGACGTCAAAAACGTCACTTCAGTGGCAGTGAATGAAATTTGACTTTCAACTGAATAAAAGACAATGAATACAAGAATGATCGGTATTCAGTGACTGCTTTGTTTCGATGAGTACGATGTCTCAGCGAAGTAATTTGACCGATTCTGAAGCTTGGAGAGTTGTTGGTAGGTTAGAAGGGGGCCAAACTCAAGCCAGAGTAGCGCAAGCCATTGGAGTGTTACAAAGTGTGATTTCCAGGATCTGGAACCATTTTTTGAGACTGGAAGTGCAGGCCGAAGACCAGGGCAAGATCGTAGACGGGCAAAAACGCCCAATGAAGATCGTTATTTAGTGTTAACGGCTCGGAGACACCGAAATATGAACGCTACTCTTCTCCAACAACACCTTCGCTCGGCTACTGACACCACGGTTTCAACTCAGACTGTCCGAAACTGGCTCCATGGTGTAGGTCTGTATGCTCGCCGACCTATGGTATGTGTTAAACTAACAGCAAAGCATCGTCGCGACCACAGGGAATGGGCAACAGAGCATGTGAAATGGAGGAGAAATATGGAGCAATGTTCTTTTTTCTAACGAGTCCCGTTTTTTTGTTCATCTTGATAATAGGTGTATTTTCATCTGGAGGGACCGTGGCAGTAGGAATAATCCAGCGTTCGTGCACGAAAGTGTCAGATTTGGCGGTGGAGGAGTGTTGATGAATGATGGCATCTCCATTGACGGGCGCGAAGACCTCTATGTCATTCGAGATGGACCTCGGTCTGGTCGCCGATATAGGGATGAGATCCTCAGACCTATTGTAGTCCCTCACGCTGCAGCAATCGGAGATGACTTCATTTAAATGGACGATAACTGCAGGCCACATCGTGCTAACCTGGTGGTGAATTTCCTTTTCAAGGAAGGAATCGTACGAATGGAATGGCCTGCTTGTTCTCCAGACATGAATCCAATAGAGCACGTTTGGGACGCTCTAGGAAGACGAGTTGCTGGCCACCAACCACCCCCACAAACTCTCCAAGAACTGGAAAGAGCTCTTCTGGAAGAGTGGGACAAAATACCCCAACTCGTGGTTAATAGCGTCATTGACTCCATGCCTCAAAGGTGTTCAACGTTGCTGGCCGTCCGTGGAAACCATACCCCTACTGAAAATGACTTTCTTTGAAGACAATACCTTTTCTTATTCTTTTTTTCTCATATGCACAAATTGTGTTTTTTTCCTTTTGTACACAAATGCGCAATAAAATTCATTTTTTTCTGCCAAACATGTGTAATTTATTCTCATATAACCTACTACGTCTGTCGACCACGTATCAATCAGCTAAAAAGTTTCCCAGCCACAAGATCCACCTAAAACCGCAATATCCTTTAATTGTTTTGAGCAGTGTAGTTTATATGAGTTTGTCTATTTACGCAACATTAACAGCCTTGGTTTCTGATGAGGTTTTGTCATCAAGTCCGGAAGTGACATTTCTGTTGTTGTCTGATTTACACAGTTCATATCTTCTAATACTTTTTTGCAAATAAGAAAATGTTTTACACTGACGTGCTTTGTTTTGCAAATGAAACTCTGAATTCTGAGCGAGCCTGATAGCTGCAGTTTATCAACAAAAATTGTTAGCACATTTTTCAAACGAGAAACTCCCTGGATGAATTTAAAATACTCATCAAATTAACTCTTTTGCAGATTCGATTCCTGCAACTATTTGAGTTTCAATTGTTAAAGTTGCTAAAAAAGCTTGCTGTTGGCTTAATTAAGATATTGCACTTCTTGCATACTGGACTACAACTTCCCGCTTGTAGATCTACTCCTTTTGATACAACTTCCAAAATCTGCGCCCTCAAACATTATAGAACTCATGGACTATACCCTGACTTTTACATGATGCATTTTTGCTTTGAGCCTGCAACATATCTGAAAACGTGTTCTAGCTTTGTCAAGTCTACTTTCTTGGGATTTTCTAATTTGCACGATAAAATGCTAACAGCTATACCAGATCTGATCTTGTCCCCATCCTCAGATACGTGTGAATGTTTTAACAGTTTTACGATAAGAAAATTTCGTCTTACTTATCTCTTCTGCTGTGCACACCTTTTTCTCTTTCAAAATGGCTGTATAAATAGGTCCACAGCCAGTTTTACCAAACCGCAAAAGTATCTTTGTGGGATAAGCGTCTTGTCCAATCTTAATATTTCTGTCGTTAAATTTTCTTATTTCTAGACTAAGAAATATGACGATTTATGAAATTTCTTGAATCTTCTATACATGCACAGCAGCGATTAATATCGATATAAAAAAGCATCAAGTTATATTCTTCTTTCTTTATGACAAAAGAATAAACAATGATCTGTATTACTAGGTTTAAATCCTAGATTTAACATAAATTTTCCAAAAAATGTATGCCAACATTGAAGAGCATGCTACATCTCCGAGGTGTTGGAGTCAGTTAGCCTTCCTTACCTTCAGGGCTGGCCCACACCCATATTTCAACAGGATAATGCGCGAGCGACCACACGTGGCATGCATTGTCCAAAGGTTCTTCGTCAATCGCCATATTAAATAGCTTCTTTCTCTAGCTCGCTCTTCGAATCCTTCGCCGATCGAAAACATGTGGTCCAGGGTTGTTCAACGACTGACTAACATTACACCCTCAGCTGCCCCACTGGATCAACTTTGGCAACGTGTGAAATTTGTATGGTCTGATATACTCCAAGAACGCATCCAAAGTCTCTTTGAATGAATGCCGAGGCGTGTGGCAGCGGTGATCTCAGACAATGGCGGCTACTCTGGCTACTGATTTTGGCAGGAACACACTTCACAGAAGTATATAAATTAAATCATTTATACTTAGTCAACATGTTACCTACAAAATAAATGTTGTTGTGATATCTCTAGTCTTTCATGGTTTTGCAATTTGTGTGTCCAGCAGTGTATATAGGATATATAAACAACCTGATATTTTAAATATATAAAATTATATGTAATGAATTTGAGGGCTCATGTGCTTCGAATGCATGATGGCAACACATAAAAAAGGTTCTGCGCTTCAGTCCATCTGGAACTAGAAAGAAAAGAAGACCACGTTTAAGATGGGCTGAGTCGGTGGAGTCAGATTTTTTCACAATTAATGAGAAGAATTAGAGGTCAACCATTTTTCAGAGGTCGTCATGGAGAAATCTCCAGACGAAAGCATTGGCTCACACTGGGCTGTTTGGCTAATTAAGATTATAATTATAAATCAACACTTTGTCTCTAATTGTAGCCTATAACCAAAAGCTTAGCCTCATGTTTGTCTATAGTTCCATCTAGAACTTTTTTCGTTTGCATTTGAATGATCCATTTGCAAGATGGAGCTTCAACCTTTTGTGGTAATGATGTTAAAGTCCATGTGTTCTTCTCATGTAAAGAATTCATTTTGGTTTGCATGACTTTCTTCCAGAAATCATGTTCTTTACATTTAATAGCTTCTTTATACGACTCTGACTCATTCACATCAGACATATAAGCTTCAGTTGCCATTACATACCTTCACATCTTTTTGATTGTTTCAGTAGGCTGCGATTTCTCAATTTCTTGGCATGTGATTCTTCTTCACTTTCAGAATTTAGTTGTTTTTCTGAGTCATGAATATGCTTTCCCTACATTACTTTTTGTGGTCAGATGATGGAGAGAAATAATAGCTATTTTTCCATTCAGCATTATGCTCAACAGACTTTTCCACACACTCATCAAAAAAGTTGATGACGGTAGCGACCCTAAAATGCATTTAAATGAAGTTTCTCGTACACAGATTGGCTTTCAATATCATTTCTTAGCGAAAAATTGTTGCGATACTTTATTTAAAACGAATATTTAATAATAATTTCTTAAGAGCTTATATGTTAATGTACTGTAGCTACATTTATCGTATTATATTATAGTTGGTCGCATCTGCTAATATTTCATGATAGTCTACAATATATGGAATCGATGGGTTTAGGACAGTCATACAGAAAGACAAGCTAAATCGCTGAGCACCGTATGGATATCAGTTGAGAAGTTATACAAATTACGCGTTTGGTTTTGAAGAGTTATACGTTTACGTAATGAGTAAAAAAGTGGAATCACCTTGAGTCAAAAAGTGGAATCATTTGCACGACAATGCCATAATTTGTCATCACACGATGTCATTTTCAACGATTAACAAATATTCACATGTCTGCAAATGACGTCTGGAATAGCATAAATTACTTTTTTGACAAACATGGCTTAACTTACTCTTCAAACTACATCACAGATTGGAGTGTTTTCAATGGTATAATCAACGAAGAATCTGCATGCAAAGATAAAATTATGTAGTGTTTCCTGGTGGATCCCCCGCTTCTGATAAAATCATTATGACGATCGTATCCGCGTTTGGAGTTATTTTGAAGAACGCACACTGACCGCGTACATTCAACATAGCCGTGCTGACCCATCACCAGAGTTATTAGATGCCAGTGAATACATAGATAGTGTTCCAATATAAGTTCTTCCTTGATACTTAAAATAACTGCTTTCCTGGCAAGCATGTAATGCAGATTTTTACCAACAGGGAAGTATTCTCATTGGCTGCTGTATAACTGGTTCTTCATAGCTCATATCATAAAAGGCAGTTATTACAATCAATTAATTGTGGTATCGTATTAAGGCAGCTGTTCCAAAGTATATCACCCAAGCTGGTAACCAATGATAGGTATAAAATGGTATTTCTGTTAAATGTTCCAGAAGTGGTTGTTTTGATGCTAATTTTTAAGGATGGAAGCTTCCAAATTTCTTGAAAATTTTTCATTTGATATTTTGAATAAAATATATATAACTATGCTATTTACATCTCTACCTGATATAAAAATTTTAAATGTCCAATAATGTGGCAGGAAATATTTCGAAACAAAATTTCATTATTCATTTAACTGCATTTTATATAATACATAATTAATTTCGTAATTTTCCTTTAAAAACTTGAAATTTATAAAATCAAGAAAACTTAAAATATAAGTTAATCTTAAGAAAATCAGTGCATTTCACAATATATAAGACGAATGAAATAAAATAAACTTAAAATTATAGCTCTGAGATTATAACTAGGGAATGAGATTAAATTAGAATAAATTAAAAATAATTTATTTAAGCACAAAATCAATGATTTATGTAGGATATAATTTTAAATGCATTTGCCCCTTATATAGGACATCGTCGAAAAAATTTCTAGAATTAATTGTTCATCTGCTTTATAGACAAATTTAATAATAACAATATTTATGCTTATTATACGATTATTAAAATTTGATACATATGGTCAACAACTATAATCGCTTAATTTTTCAATAAAGTATGTGCTATTATTATTTGTAACAATGTATTTACGTGTTATTATTTGCATAAATAATTTTAGACATTAATTTGTATAAATTATTTAAGACAATAGAAATTAAAAATAACTTTTAAGCAAAATCAATGATTAATTTCGGATTTAATTTCAAATACATTTATCCCTCATATAAGATATCGTTAATAAAATTACTAGAATTAATTGTTCATCTGATTTAAAGACAAATTTAAAAATAACAGTATTTATGCTTATTATACGATTATTGACTTTGATTCAAATGTTCAACAACTATAATTGTCTATTTCCTCAGTAAGGCTTATGTTAGTATTACCTCTAATAATATATTTATTTGTTATCATTTGTATAAATTATTTTAAGACACTATTTTGTATTCTAAACTTGAATATAAGCTTTAGAATTTATTACCAAAATAATCACATATTTTGACACACATTTACAATGTTGTAAAATTTGTTCAAATGCATAAAGACAGACAATATTAAAAACAAGTGCTTTTTTTAAAAAACGTTATTTTTTCTTTGGTCAGCATGCCATCTTTTACCCAAACAGCAGAACACGAAGAAAATAAAAGTTTAATAACAGAAGATAATAATGGTTCTCACACGTGTTTTAAGTCGTTCTTATAGGAATTTATATCAAGGTCGTTTAATCTTTTAATTTCGTTTGCACAGAGATACAGCTATATAACCATTATATCAAAGCACGTGGACACAGTTTTGCTTCGATAGCTGTTATCTTGTTTGTTAAATTTAAAACATTTCTTACCATTCTACAGGTTTATGTAAATCCAAGCATCATTTAAAGTAAAAATCTTGTCAAGTATTAAGTCAAGAGAAAAACCTCGATGCAGAAATTTTATTCATACAAAAATTTTATCGATAATCTGAAATCTAAAAATCTTTCATTAAAAAATGTTTTTGATAATCCGAATTGATAATGCTTCTTAATCTGAATGATTAAAAAAAATTATTCTAAAATAATTTTATCGATAATCTGGAAATTTAAAAATTTTTCATTAAAAATTTTTTTAAAAAGAATTGATAATGTTTTTAATTTGAAAATAATTTTAAAAAATTTATTCTCCAAAATTTTTATCGATAATCTGGAAATCTAAAAATTCTTTCATAAGTAATTTTATAGGTAATTTGAACCACAATAAACTTTTGAAATCTAATTAAAAAATTTTTAGCGATTCAGACTATTTCCATAGAGATAAAAGATTTAATCAAAACTATGGAGTTTGATTATTAAATACTTCATTTGAATGAAATTAATTGGAAACATAGTAATGCAAGTGACAGCAATTAAATTGACAAAAATATGGAAAATTTATTACAGTTTGCAATAGCAACATGGAATTATATTTATGGTATGGGAAACACTAACAAACAAAAATAACTCAAGACGTACAAAGGCAAATTACAGGTGATTTATTCGTATTATCATCAGAAATTTGAACAATTATTCCAAATAATGATGTCATATATACGCTTTCTATTTGAAATTATAATATCAGTAAAATTACAATAATAATTTCAAGAATTTTCTAAATCTATAAGCATTTATTTTTAACGACGTAAAATTATGCTTTTAAGTTATCATTTAAAAATGTATTCCAGTTACGCATAGGAAAAAATAACATTTTGATGCGAATTAAACCTTTGCACAAAGATAGTATGATATAACCAAAAAAATTTTATAGATTTCGATAGTAAAATATTTATAAAAAATTATAGTAATATTCAATACCATAAGGAAACTAAAGATACTTTGCAGAGAAACTATATTCCATGCAAATATTTATTCGAAAATATTACATTTATAATGATGAATAGTTTTTATATATATATATATATATATATCTAGGGTGATACTGTCCACTAAATATATTTTTCATAGAAATAGAAATTAAAAAGCAAATATTTGTCTATTATGCCTTAATTTGAATTCAGGACAATAATTCAGGACAATAGATGTTCAAATGAATTTATTTAAAAACGTCAGTATTTAAAAAGCAGCTGAATCATAATTAGCAATTTTGTATAAAAAGAAAAACGGAATTTAAATCTGAAAATTAAAACCTCAAATTTTCATCATTATAATTTTAATCTAAGAAACAGGTTTTAATTAATGATACAATTTAAATATTCTTATATGATGATCTTAATCCGCAGTTATATTATATTTCACTTATATTCAGGTCAATATCAGAAAATCATTGCTATTTTTACAAAACATCTTTACAGCATAGCTATCTTTACAAGCATACCCGAAATATGTGCTTCTTTTTATCTACTTATAACCTGATATGATTCCAAGGTAGGAAATTATTTTCCAACTTTGTATGGGATTCGTAATGTATCCCCTATCACAGCTTATTGAATAATGATATTGATACACGGGGTAAGCACATAAATACGAACAAATATTCATAGAACAACATAAATAGTAATTAAACAGCAGAAGCTAATTTTGTTTATGATACATCAGTAAAATTGATATTTAAATACTATACGAATAACTAAAATATCAATTCTGTTACCATACCATATAAGTTATATTTCTATATTTTTCCTTTGAGTGTGACACAAAGAAATTAAAAGAAACTTGTTTTAACTTTCACCGGAATAATTATAAACATTGATGCTAAAGTCACTTATGTGCACTATTCTTCAAACTGTTAATTGTAAATGAAATGTAGATTTAAAATTATTTATTTATTTGAGAAAAACAAATACCTACTCGGGAACACATAATTTTTACACAAATACATTTTACTTATCCTCAACTATTAACCTGTTTTTAATTATATTGCTTATTTTCCATAATTTCAATCACAAAATCAAAGAAATGTTTAATAAAAGTATCTTACTTTATTTTCCACCCTCAATATTTTCGAAAATGATGTATAAGATTCGAGATCACAGACATTTTCTTGACTAAATTTCAAGCATATTCATAATATATTTTTTAAATCAGCAATATAAACTAAAGTTTGTTAATGAAATATTTAATCAGCCATTATTAATCAGGAAATTTGCATTATTTTGAATACATTGCTGTGTACAAAACCTAAGGTTTAACAAAATGTTTAAAAATGATTTTTTCCCTATTCATTAAAATATATTTTTTTTTGCGGGAATAACTTCAAAATTTCATAAAGTTTTGTTCGGTTGAACATTATTTTTAAAATGTGCAAATCTAGAGTTTAAAGCGTTCATAAAAATTAATTTTATCAAAATATTTCTATCGCGTAAAATATTAGAATCATTCAACTAACATAGTCAAAAAAATATTTATCTAAAAGAGAATCTCAAAATAGTCAATTAATAATTAAGCTAAAATTAACATTCAGATAATACTAATAATTCATTAAAAATTTATTTAATTATAAATGCAAAATATTCCTATACAAATTGTCTTGCATTTTTCAAAATGATTTTTTTATTAAGATTCTATGGAAGAAACATTTATTCTGTAATTTAGAAGAATATTTTCATGTTTAAAAGAAAATTTTCTTTATCTTATTTCATGATAACACATAATTTTTAAAATGAATATTTAACAATAAGTTAATTTGGGAAAGTAATATAACTTTATGATAATTGAGAAGTTATTTTTGTATTTATTACGTTTTCGCACATTTTATTTTATTTTCACGCAAAGAATAAAAATTATGAAAAACTTATTTTAAAAAGATTTCTGCGATATTATTTGGTTCAACGCAATCGCAAAAAGAAAAAAAATATTTATTAAATAAATAAATATCTATGAATGAAATCGATATTGAAAATTTATGTGGTGCTATAGGATACACATTATTGCAATATTTTTTATATACAATGTATAGAATTTTACATATATATATAAAATGTCTGTAACAATACGTCTCAATTATTTCTCTTCAACCCAAAATATTGTATCGCTATTTTTTCATATTTTTGAAGAAGTACAAAAGCTATAAATTAAATATTGTACTCCAATCATAATTTATTCACAAAGTACGTAAAATAAAAAAAAGATTCAGTAGCAACATAAAAAAATAAAATCAGAAAAGAAGAAAGCTGAAGTCAATAAAACACGCCCAATAAATAATGTAAAATAGAGCGAAAGCACCGGCGATGGAACGAAAGACAAGTGTTCCAAACAGGCCCTAAATCGCACAATTATATTCAGCAGTTAACATGGATTGAAAGTTGGTCCTCCTGGTGACTTACTGTCGCTCCGTATCACGCATATGCATATGTTTAAGATTCAGAAGCAATAAGTGGATCACGACATATCTGTGTACTTACATGCGGGGGTGTACGAAGCGAAAATTCAATGTGCGGCCATGGGTAATGAGATACTTTGTAAATCGATTTTTGACAGGAGCCGAGCAAAAAATAGAAAAGAAACAATAATGTGTAATGTATACATTTTCTTTGTAGTTTAATTTCCATTGTGTGATTAAAAAAGAAATATACGATGCTTATTTTTTTGTTGACCGGAGCAACGCCCTAAAACTGTATCACGCTACAGTATAAATTTATGTTTACGATGGAGGAATTTTTTATTTTACTAATTTGCTGATAATGGTTTTTTTTTCGGGATTTCAGTAATACACGCAGTACTTTTTTTAGATATTTATCGTCTAAATTTATTTTTATTGATTTACAACCAAAAATATATATCAGAAATCAGTAAATTTGGTAGATGGCAATTTTATGGATATATTTTTTACCATGAATTACACTTTCATGAGACTGAAATAATTAATTTAGCCCACACATTTTAGATAAATATTTTCCTAGACGACATTGTCATAAAATTTAATTCCTTTGTATTTTTAATTTTTTTCTTCATATCCATAAATCATTAAATGTATGTCGTCACACGTATAATTAAGAACGATAAAATACTTTTTTTCTTAATGAGAAAGGTTTTTATTTGTATATTGAATACCAAAGTAGTTGTAAAAATAATAGTTGCAGTTAATTTAATTAATCTAAACTTCATTTTTCAATTCAAATTACAAAATTCACAAGGAATTATTTCCGAGAATTTACGAATTTAGATTCATATTTAATATAAGCTTCTCACGTATGTAAATTCCCATTTTTAAATATAGACATAAATTATCAGATGGTTATATATTATATGTTTAAAGACCGGGGAGCTTTTCATAACGTGACATGTTTTTACAAATATTTCTTATTTTCAAATTTAGTACATTATGAACATATTCAGAATAATGCAGTTTGAACCAGAATAATGCAACTGATGGTAATAGAATAAAGCAATGCAATATTTATTGATGGTATTCTCCTTGGACAGCTGAAATTATAAATTTAAAATTGACGCATAACAAGAATCATACTCTAATAACTCAAAGAAAAGTAACTAAATTTTAAAAATGGCTTTTGTTCTGGAATTTTTCGAAACAACCGAATGAATACTTCATAGTATTTATGTAAACATTTACTTAAAGGAAATTTCATTGAATGCATTTGTCATTTTACTGTCACAATAAACTAACAAAGGCAAAACAAATAATCAGTTAATAGCTTTTCTGAGCAAACTGCGTGGTACAGAAGAAAGTAGGACCAAATGTTTTTTTTCCAGATTTTCCGAAGCCAATAAAACAAAATGTTTTAAATTTAACGGTTTTTTTCTATAGAATCAGTCATAAATCAAAACTTTTAAATTAAAAAAAACATAAAAGAATGAAATATAGATGGATATAATAAAAATATCATGCAATTTCTCCCCAGATCACGTTTATAAAAATCCACGTTTAGCTCCAATGACGTTGATATTGAATTAATGACTGCGCTTTTAAAATTGCATTATTTTAAACAGCTGTGGCTACAGAATCAAATTTTTAATACATTTTTAAGCTAACTCTTCGAGGAATTTTTATTTTCACGAGTTAAAAGACATAAGCAATTCTATTAAGTTTCTATTTCAAAATAAAAATTATATGTGTAGCGTGTTGCATGTAGCTGGTTTAATAGGAACAAAGAAATAGGTTCCTTAAATAGCTCAAAATATTTTATTACAATTTTAGGTACAATTTGAGCACAACACAGATACACACAGATACTACAAATAATACTAAATAACAACTAAAACATTTAAATTTGAAGAAAAGAAAATAAACATGAGAGTCATATGGACATGTCTCATACCGTCGGTTGTTGGAGAGGGACTGGCCTTCTCGTTGACGATGCCATGGGTGGCGCTGCAGATAGAGGGCGCTACAGACTCCCCCTCTGGCTCCGCCGACGTCCCGGCAAGGAGACAGGATTGAGATTAGGAAGCTGCTGAGGGTGTCGACGTGGTCTTCCTCTACTTTTCAAAGGGAAAACGGGACCGTTATCTCTAGATGATTGTTGATAAGGCATCAACATACTGGTATGATAAGTACCGAGTACTTGATCAGGGGCAGCAGGGTCTGCAACATCATATGTATTTGGTGATCTATTTGTTAGGATAATATAAGGTCCTTCACGTTTGGGCATGAATTTCTTACTTGTTTTGGTCTTAGACTTGCTTATGGGATGTAAAGTGATCCAAACTTTATCACCTGGTTGATAATAAGCGGGTCTATGCTTCTTGTCGAAGTACTCCTTTCTTGCATCTTGTTTTTGTTCTACACGTTCTCTAATTAATGGTGTAAGACGTGCAAATTCTTTCAAGTAAGGTGTTATCTCTGCGACGAAGTTATCGTTATCAATGACAGCTCTTATATCATGCTTGACATCATCTGTGGTTCGAAGCTCTCTTCCGAACTGAAGGTAAGCTGCCGTATGACCTGTAGAATCACATTTTGCAGTGTTTAAAGCAAAACGTATCATGGGTAGTTTGTCCTCCCAAGTATCATGTGAATCACCTACTAGAATTGCTAATTTGGGTTTTAGGTCTCGATTTTTCCGTTCAGCAGGGTTTGCTTGAGGATGGTATAACGGTATAAGATCTTGCTTAATACCCAGGATTTTACAAGTTTGTTGCATTACAGCACTGACGAACTGTACGCCATTGTCACTGATTACCCTTCTAGGTAGGCCATAGCGTAAGAAGACTTCTTCTATCAATATTTTAGAGCAATTGATAGCTGTAGCATCTTTTAAGGCAAAAAGTTCGACCCATCGTGTACTTGTATCTTCAACAAGAAAAATCCATTTTTTTCCAGTTGGGGTCTCTGGGAGAGGGCCAAACAAGTCTATTGCCAGCGTCTCAAATCTTTGTGAGTAAATAGGCGTTCTGAGTAATCCAGCAGGTTTCTGGTTGTTAGATTTGTACCGATTACATTCAGCACAATCTTTCACGTATTCGGCGATAAACTTTCTCATGCCAGGAAAGAAATACCTAGAAGCAATTTTATGATACGTATTCTCAGCTCCACAATGTCCTGCAGTGGGAGTATCATGATATTGCTGTAGGACACGTTCTCGCTCGTGACAAGGGACAACTAACTGTGCTTCTTCTGACTCTGTTTCAGGCGAATATCGATACAGTATTCCCTGATTCATCAGATACCCTCTACTAGTCCAATTTACATAGTTTTCATCTTTCCGACCACTTTCAAAGCAGTCTATTATCTTTCTCACATCCTCATCCTTCAATTGTTCTTCACGAATATCTTTAGATTTCCTGGATGGCAAATCTATGGAAATAGTGTTCAAGTTACAAACAAATTTGTCCACTTTATCAACTGGTCTGGACAGAAGATCTGCAATTACATTAGATTTTCCTGGAGTGTAAAGAATTTTCGGATGATATGACTGGATTTGAAGAGCCCATCGAGCTAAGCGTCCGGATGGCGATTTAATACTCATAAGCCACTTCAAGGGTTGGTGATCAGATGCAATAATAATTTCTTGATTTTCCACATAGCCACGGAACTTTTCAAGTGCCCATACCACAGCTAGTGCTTCTCTTTCAGTAGTTGAATAATTTCTTTCTGCTGAACTGAGCAATCGACTGGCATACTCAATCACATGTTCTTCCGGCCTTTCTCCTTGGATAAGGACTGCTCCTAGAGCGTAATTACTAGCATCAGTTCTTATGAGGAATGGTTTAGATCCATCTGGCTGAGACAACACAGGTGGTGAAATCAGCCGTCTTTTTAACTCATCAAATGCTTTCTGTTCGGTATCACCCCATGTCCATTGTTTATTCTTTTTTGTTAAGTCACTAAGGGGTCTAGCAACTTCAGAAAAATGGGGAACATATCTCCGGAACCAGGAACAAGTCTGTAGGAAGGACTGAACTTCTTTAGCACATTTTGGTGTTGGAATTTTTTGAATAGAAGATACTTTGTCAGCATCCACTTCCACACCTTTTTCAGTTATCCAATGACCTAAATACTTCACTCTGTCACAAGAAAAATGACATTTGCTTCTGTTAGCATTCAGTTTAAATATAGAAAGTCTTTCAAACACTTTTCGTAAATCTGATAAATGTTCATCAAAAGTTTCTGATAAGATAATGATATCGTCAAGGTATGACAATGCAAAAACATCTTTGAGACCAGATCTAAATTTATCAATGAGACGTTGAAAAGTTGCGGGTGCGTTGCGCAACCCAAAAGGCATACGTAAAAATTTAAAAGTTCCAAATGGACAGATGAATGCAGTCTTCTCTTGGTCCGATTCATGAACTTTGACCTGATGATAACCAGATCTTAAGTCTATCGTAGACATGTATTTCGTCGACTTGGCTTCAGTCAATAAATCATCCATTCTAGGTAGTGGATAGTTATCCGGAATAGTAGTTGAGTTTAACTTACGGTAATCAACACACAATCTGATGGTACCGTTCGGTTTAGGCACTAATACCACAGGACTTGCATAAGGAGATTCACATTCCTCAATTATTCCTTCAGTTAGTAAGGAATCTAGCTCTTTCTTCAACAACTCTTTCTTTGCAGGTGTCATTCTATATGGAGGTTCAGCAACAGGTAGGCTATTTCCAGTCTGTATTCTGTGTTCAATAAAAGGAGTAGGTTCTCCCCCTGGTTTGAAGTTATTTTCAAATTCTTCCAGCAATGAATTTAATTTATGACGTTGTTCTCTTGTCAAGTGTTTTCCTTCATCATTTCTCAATTGCACAGAATTAGAGGTTCCTGAAATTTCAGCAGACATATCAGGCGAAGTTAATTTTTGCGACATTATTACTTTTGCAGCACTTACGGTTTCAGATGTTTCCTGATAAAATGGATAATGTCTGTGTGGATATTCACTAAAATGCCAAGTGCCATTCTGGATGTTAAGCACAATACCAGCAGCCTGGAGAAAGTCAGTGCCAAGCAATGTTCTATTACCTTTAGCATTTGGTAACGCAATAAATTTCATACGAACTTTCTTTCCTTCTACATTAAGATTCACGACTGTTGTCAAGGCTGGGACATTTCTTTCTTTACCATCAGCAAGTATCATTGTAATATTCTTCTTTTGAAATTTAAAACCTTTCTCTTTCAATAAACAAAAAAATCTCTCTCCCGCAATGGAATTTGATGCACCTGTATCGGCACAAAAAGCTGCTTTTTCACCACAAACAGTTAAAAAAATTGAGCTAGACAATGAATCTGAAGCTTGTGCGGTATACAATTTTACACCATTAACAACTGTTTTAGCCTCTTCTTTTAATATGTTGCACTTTGGACACTTAGACTGAATGAAACCAGGATTACCACATCCGTAGCAATGAACCGAAAATTTTCTTTCTGGCTTGTCTTTACTAAATTTTGGACTTTCATAGTTGGAATATTTTATTTTGTTATGTTCCCTAGAGTTAGGAGGCTTATAGTTTCTTTCCGAAGTAGATTTAACATAGTCTTTGAAATTTGGCTTCTTAGCAAAGATAGGTGAATTTTTCTTCATTCCCAGTCTTACATTTTCATAACTGTCAAGCTTTTCAGCAAGTTCTAAAGGATCATTCAGCTCTGACCATTGATCAACAAAATGTTCTCTTACCTCTGGAGGTGTTCTTTTCTTTAACTGGTCAGCTATAATTAAGTCTTGCAATTTCTCAAAAGTGATGATATTCAACTCCTTTACCCATCCCTCGAAATATGATTTAATTTCAAAATAGAAGTCTTTCCATGTTACTTCTGCACTTTTTCTATGTTGCGAGAACATCTGCCGAAACCTATCTGAGGTAAGGCGAAAACGCTTCAAGAGCATCTCTTTCGCCTTTGAGTAGTCGTTAACATCTTCTTCATTTTCTCTAGCAATTAATTGATTTATTTCGGCTGGCAATGAGCCTATCAAGTACGGCATCCAATTCCTTTCAGGTATATTCACTAATTTTAATTGACGTTCAAAAACTGTCAGGTACAGTCCTATTTCATCCTTATTAGGATTGAATTTTGGGAGAATACGATTCAGATCCCAATTTGTTTTCTCTGCTTCACTGGCTGGAACTGTGGCAGTGGAGGAAAGTACTTTCTGAGCTTCCACTTGAAGTGCTAAGCGTTGCAATTCATACGCTCTTTCTTTTTCAATGCACAGTTCTTTTTCTTTGGCAATTCTTTCGCATTCAGCTTGTTTTTCTTTTTCAAGCCGTTCCTCTATTATATTAGTTAGCATATTTTTCACTAATTCTTCATCATAATCGTTTGATTTGGTTATAATATCTTTCAGTTGAATTACTTTTAGATCATCTGCTACCCCTAGCCCCATTTCTATAGCGAGGTTTCTCAAATCTTCTTTTTTCCCTTTCCCAAGGAAGGCCATTTTTGCATGAGTTTATTTTTAAGAGTTCTAAAGTTATTTTCAACTGATTTAAATACTGATTTTTTAAAATATGTGTTTATTTATTTTAGTTAAAACGAAATTTAAACACCATCAGTCTTAAATACTATTATGTGAAAATATAAACATTTTAACTTTAAACATAAGTAAAGTATAACCTATTATTTATCCAAATATTTACTGCAAATAAAATGAACTCTTAAATTATTGTAAATAAACCTGAAATATTCATATGATATTCACTGAAATCAAACAAAACCAAAACAAAGCATTTCACAATTCTACCATAAATTTTATTTTCCTTTCATTTATAACTCTTTACTTTCGTTTTATAATTATCAATAATTACTAAATGTGTACCTTTGTTTATAAATTATACTTTATCAATACTTTAATACCACATTCAATAATTCAAAATATATTAATTGAGATAACTTAATCATATGCATTCAAAGAATATTTTATATTAAAATAACAAAATGTTTTATTGACTTTTTATTTAACTTAAAAGTTCTTCAATTTTCTAGAATATCAATTCTGATACCTTTTACCAAAATATTAATAATAATGTTGTAATCTTAAAATATAACCTTAAATATATACATGGAATACAATATATTTTCATTCTTTATTCAATGAAACCACTTACTAAAAAAATAAAACACAAAGATTCTAAACAGAAAGTGAATGACAAAAAAAAATTAAATAAATAAAAATAGCATTCATAGATACTGAAAGGCTAGACAGTGAGGCGTATATGAAAGCAATAACAACGGTCGTTTGCGGCGCCTAGTTTCGTGTTTTAAATCAAAACAAAAGTATCATCGCATGAAAAATGAACAGTCATCAGACAATTAAATTCCATTAAATACTATATTTTAAACACTATCTCACTGTAAAGAACATATTTTCAACTATTCAGAATTAAGAAAGATAATATATGAGAAATATAAAATATTCAGAAGTAACAGAGATATTAATTCACGTACACATACTATAATACTTCAAATATAATAATAAAATAAATATATCTTTTAATTCAATACTCTAATACAAAATATTATTCATTTAATAATATGTGAAACATTTCTTCCAAATCAAACAAATAATTATACTCGCAAGTAATAATTCTGTTCAAAATTCAAGAACATAAAATAATAACACTTTTATGGAACACAACTTATAAAGAAACTTTTTATACAGTTTTATATTCATACGTGCTTAAACGTAACTTAATTTTTAATTCTCAGTACAGTATAAAAGCAACTTATCTGGAATTTTCAGATCGCTGAACTCCTCAAACGAACTAGCACAATTATCTCGGATGAGATTACACTTCTAATGAATCCATAAAACACTGCACATCAGGAGGTAACCTGTAAAATTTTGAGTTCCCCTCCAACAACAAAATTTAATTCTGGGTAGAATTTTCAAGAGCAAAAAGAAACTCGAACTCAGGTCTCACGTTGGGCTGCCATTTTTTGTAGCGTGTTGCATGTAGCTGGTTTAATAGGAACAAAGAAATAGGTTCCTTAAATAGCTCAAAATATTTTATTACAATTTTAGGTACAATTTGAGCACAACACAGATACACACAGATACTACAAATAATACTAAATAACAACTAAAACATTTAAATTTGAAGAAAAGAAAATAAACATGAGAGTCATATGGACATGTCTCATACCGTCGGTTGTTGGAGAGGGACTGGCTTCCCGTTGACGATGCCATGGGTGGCGCTGCAGACAGAGGGCGCTACATATGTCAGATTTGTGCTCACATATCTTTATATGAGTTATTTTGATATCTTAGTGGGATAGTTTTTAACTGAAGCACCATTTAAAAACCTTGACTAAATGAATAATGTTTGCAACTGAAATCACAAAAACTGATTATTTACAAAAATTAAACATAAAAATGTCGCTAAGCAAGAATAGAAATACATTTCAAAGAACATGAATTACTTTACAAAAAATAACTTTTTAAACAGTCCTTTTTAATTATTTAAAACTACATTTAATTTTTAAAAAAAAATTTGTACTTATAAATTTAATAACAAATGCTTCAATAGCCGGAGGATCAATATATTATTCAATAGGTAAACTGATTAAATTTTTATACTGGTGAGTTATCTATAAAAGGATAACATTGGTGAGTTATCATTTAAAAACCAAAAACAGATAAAAATGTCTCAATAAATGACACAGTTTACATTTAACAATTCTGAAATAAATTACCTTTCAAAAAAGTCTTTCAAACAGAGCTGCAACAAACACTTTTTCAGTCATCTAACATATGTTTTAAGAATACATTACAATTTTTTCTCCATGAATGGCAGATTTTCTGCCATTTTTAAAATTGGTATTATGCGTCAAAACTTTCCTTTTCATTATAGGAAGAAGTCAAAGAAGAAAATATTTAATGGATTTGATGAAAAATCAAACAAACTCGCTTGATGTACACATTATGACTTTTAAAAGTTTTATAACATTAATATAAAATGGGTTACATTTTTTAACCTAAAATTTACAAAGACAAGTTAATGTACAAATTTTGTTATATATATAAATCATTTTTATCAATATATTATTTATAATTTATTGACGTTTTTTGAATTTAATTTTCTCTCGCTTGTATGTTAAGGAAATCAGTATAATTCAAGAAAAGTGTTTTGTCTGTGTTATAAAAATAAAAATTCCAAAATATTATATACATATTTGGAAGCAAAGAAAAATATAATAAATGTGCTGATTATTTTAATTAAAATGAGTTAAGGCTGAAGACTAATGATGGTTAAAATGACGAAATGAAATTTTTAATTGAAATATGTTTTGGTACATTTAAAGCGTTGCATAATTTAGCGAAAGTGATATAAGTTTTCGATAATATTTCGATAGTTTTCGATAATGTTATGGACAATAAATACGCAAATACGAGAACTAATAAATTTAACACACGATTACTTTTATTAACTTATTGTTAATCAGAGTATTTACAGTTAATACGAATAAAAAAATTTCGTTATATAAGTATGAGTGTAGAGACTCTTTACCATAATTAAATCCCTAAGCATTGTAAAGTGTTTTTCCACGCAATATTCCAAAACTTTTTTCAGCTGAATCAAAATTAAATATATCTTCTTCTTCTTCTTTCTTATCCCCTGATCTGAATCAGACCAGGTCCATGACATCTTTCGCCTTCAAAGAATCGAGGACAGCCCCAGGGCTGTATAAAAGTTCACGCTTTGAAAAGCCAATGCAGTTCAGTAGGTGTTCTGGACTGGCTTCGTTAGTATTGCACGAAGTGCAGGTGGAAAAGATTTGTTTGCCCTGGGAGAACCGTAGAGTCCGAAGATGGCCGGATCTGAGTCTGGACAAGGCAGTCTGATCACGTCTTTCACCGTCGAAACTCAAAGATCTCCCAGGATCAGAGCCACAGTACCAAGGATGAGACGGTGGAATTTTCCAAGATGAGTTGGCAAGAGCCTTACTCCTAGAGAAGATTTCCTGGAAAGTCAACGGATCAGCAGAACCAAGAGGCAGCGATGATGCATCCTTAGCAAGGTCATCGGCGATATCGTTATATTTAAGATCGACATGTGATGGAATCCATTGAAAATGAATAATGGAGGACTCAGATAATGCTTTAAGCTTTTTGAAAACACAAATTCCCCTCTGGTCCAAAATATTCCTCCAGTTTTCAAGGTACTGAATAACGCTGCGACTGTCAACTAGAATTCAAATCTCGCCGTTTAACTGCTTGTTCAAGGAAAAGTCCAGAGCCATATCAATGGCTGTAAGTTCTGCACAAAAGACGGAACTAAAATCAGCATTGCGTTGTTTTAGAAGAAAATTTTTAGTTTCAGTTTTAAGAAACACTCCGCTTCCAGTGTGGCCATCTTCATCCCTACTACCATCAGTATAAATTTGTACAGCTTCAGAGGGGATGTTATTGATGACCTCTAGGGCAGCCTGTTTTAAGAATTCAGGATGTTGAGAAGATTTATTAGTGTGTATCAGTAATTCTGTATGGAAGAACACTCCTGGCAAAGAGTCAAGAGGGGAGGCGATAGGAATTAGAGAGTTAGCGGAAACAGAAGATTTTAAAACATCCAACTTCTCTGCATGTCCAAGGGGATTATGCTTTTTCAGCCCCTGGTCATTCTTCCAGCCACACAGGAAGTTAGCGGTTCGATGTTGGTCACGGTAGCTATAAAGTTTACTGAAGTACTTCACCAGATTTGGGATACATCTCTCCTGCAACGGCTGTAAGTCTGCCTCATAAAGAACAATTTTTGTTGGTGTGCTCCTACGGAGCCCCGTAATGATGCGTGCCGCACTGAGCTGTACTCTCTCAAGTTTTTGTAGATTGGTAACTGATGCTACATGGTATACTTATTGGTAGCCATACTCGAGGACTGGGCGTATCAAAGAAATGTATGTTGTTCTTAGTGTTCTGGCGTCTGCACCCCAGTCGCACCCAGAAATATATTTCATAATATTAAGTCGCTTCTTGGCTCGGATCACAAGTGAGTCGATATGTTTGTTGCATGAGACCTCAGGATCGAGAGTAAAGCCAAGATACCTGGGATTTCTTTCACAAATTAAAGGTTGAGAGTTCATAACAATCTTAGGTCTATATTTAAACAGCTTCCTATTTGTCGTAAAGAATCCTGTAGTAGATTTATCAGGATTGAAGTGAAGTTTATGATCACAAGCAAAATCCAGTATACACCGAATAGAATGATTTAAGCTTGTCTCCATGACATCAACGTTAGAGCCACTACACCAAAGAACAATGTCATCAGCAAAAAACACTTGTTTGCAATCATTAGAAATAACAGATTCCATTCCAGAAATGAAGAGAGAAAACAGGGTTGGACTAAGTACGGATCCCTGAGGCACACCCTGACTAGAACGATAGGGTCTTGATAGTAAGCCATTATAGTTGACTTTAAAGAGTCTGTTTTTAAGGAAGTCGGAAATCCACGAGAGTGCTCGCCCATCAATATTCAAATTTTCGTATAATTTATTGACCAACTTGTTCCTCCATACTTTGTCAAATGCTTTATTCAGGTCTAATAAGACGGCAATTGTATGGTTGGTCGGTTTTTGATTATGGGCATCACGCACATGATGGGTAAAGTATAAAATTTGATCTTGTGTGCCATGCCCCTTCCTGAATCCATATTGTTTGCTGGGAAGAAGATTATTAGTAGCTAGATGAAAGTTGATACGATTTAACAGCATTTTTTCAAGGACCTTGCAAACAAAGTTGGTCAGTGCAATAGGTCGATAACTGTCCGGGATTCCAGCTGGTTTATTAGGTTTCCTGATAGGTATTACAGTAGCATTTTTCCAATTTTTTGGTACTCTACCGATTTTCCAGGAGTGATTAAAAATATCAAGTAAGAGATGTTTCCCCCGAACTCAAAGGTTAGTGATCATTAGCCCATGCAAGCCATCAGGTCGTGGGGTGTTTGAAGGGTCAACTTGTTTTAAAACCGTTTCCAGCTCATCATGGTTAAATGGCCAATCAAACAATGGATTTTTTGATTGGATCTAGCGGCAACGATGAGCTGTTTTCCTAGCCTGGGCTGCAATTAATTTGTCGTTCTGCATGAACTCAACATCGTTAACTCGACTACAATGATCTTCCAAGTGTTTCAGCCGATTCTTCATCACTTAAAGGCAAGGGGGTGTCTTCTGAGTTGACACAGTTAGATTTCTTTTAGCCATTTTCCATAATTTTGTGTTCGGGGTTCGAACGTCTAGTCTACCGCAGATTTCTGCCCACCTCCTTCTTCTTTCACAAGCATAGATACGCTTAATTTCGGCATTCACTTGATTGAGTTCAATTCTGGTAGTCAAATTGTTTTGTTCGAAGAGCTGGTTGGAAAGGTCATTTCTCCTGACGTGTTTTATATATAAATAGGTAGATAATAAAGCAAAAAAATCATTCTTTAAATGAATATGCTACAAATATTGAAATCTGTAAACAATTTAAATGATGTTTACCATAAATACCATATCGATAAAACCGTATGCAGGGTAAATTTGCGAGAAAAATAAAGTTAGTCAAATTAACTCTGAAAATAAAATTTAAAAAAATTTTAATTTAACTCTATAAAAAAGCTACATATTACTTAAAATAATCTGAAATTTGTACATATGCATTCATTTTAGTAATTCAAATTTTTGTTTGCGCAAAATCAATAATGGAATAAGCATATTAATTCTAGCAATATCCACAATTATAAGAACTAACATTACAATAACAATACATCCGGTAGAATACAGAAGCAGAAAATACATTATTTGGAGATCACCATAACCGGAAACATTAATACACAAACAGCATAAAAAAGAAGAAAAATTTTATACTATCTACAGGTATCGCGTTTCAATGACTGCAGAAAAAAATCTTGGGAGAATCATCTAACGGACTGTGTTGCTCATAATGTATTTTTTTCCCATCTTATTTCAGAACCAAAAATAAACTCCCACCACACTCTATTTCCGCAATTTTTTTATTTACGTATTTTTCACTTTATACTTTGGATAAAAAGCTGCCGCCCCTGGCCTGCAGGCGGCCTGTCACGCGATACTGAAATTGACACGCAAACTGTACTGTGTACTTAAGGCACATCGCTCTTCCGTTTTTTTTTTTTTTTTTTTTTTTTTTTAAAGATAAAACTGAAAATAAAGAAAAAATTTGATTATCAATATGACACGGGGTAGATTTTGCACTTATTAATATGATATGAGGAATACACTTGAAGAGACAAGATGAATCATGGATTTACAATAACAATAATAAGCAATAGTAAAATGTCATAACTATTTCATTAAACTAACATCCGTCTCATAATCTTAATGCGGTACTTAAAAATTTATACTTCTGTCAGAAAAAAGTGTTTTCGATAAAAAATGCAAGATCCAACAATAAAAACCAACGTTTTAAACATTATTACACTTATTAAAAATATGAATGTCATTAACAAAATTAAAATCGCCTAGAAAAATATTTTACTAGGTAGAAGACAATATATAATTTAGAGCGATGTGGAAATAAAAATATTATTTTAAGTTCACTACAAAAGCGTTAAAATTAATTGACATTCATAACGCTTCATTCACCCAGAATGTACAAATAAGAACTAATTTTATAGGCATCACTGCTGCAAATTTTATAAATTAGAAAAATTATTTTTACACTGCACAGCAGGTTGAATAATATATTTCTTTTTGAATAAAATGCCTCTGGATCTTATTCCGTCAGAATATCGAATGCTCTAAATGCACACTATGTGTATACATTGATTTCAAAATATTTATTTAATTTTCTACAGGAATGCTTTATCAAAACAAGGTGTTTCCAGTGACCACTTAGACACTAGACCCGTTTTCTGGAAAAAGAAATAAAACATTCTACTATTTGATGAATCATGAATTAATCTATCAAATAGACAACTTATTCCAGAAAACGAGAGTTTGATGATTCATAAATTTGTATTAATGGGTTATAAATTAATTCATCAAATAGATTAATCCTTCACTTGTTCCAGGTGAATCTTTCATTTTCTACAGAAAACGGGAGCTCGACCGGTTTTCTGGAAAAAGGAATAAATGAAGGTTTTATCTATTAGAGGTCTCAACTAGACAAGTTGTTAGCTGAATGGACAGCACTACAGTTTTCAATTGAGATATTAGCTCAATTCCCAACAGCAAAACCCATTTTCAATAAGTATCACATGTAGCTTACGTGTAAAAAGTATTTTCATAAAGCATTAAATCAAATCCGCTGAGGCATTCAAATTTTCTAATTTTGTAAACGCACTTTAAATCTGAATAGTATACATTTGTGAATAGTAAACACAAAAAGTAAAAGTATATGCTATAAAGATGGAGAATAATAATATAAAAAATATATTAATAGAGCAATATTAATCGAGAATAAAATATGCACGCATAACATAGAGTTTCATTTACTTTGGAAATTAAAGAATTTATTCTTTGCATTTCAAAATCTTTAACCAGATATTTCTAATAACGATTTTATAAGAGATTTGTACTGAAAGTTAAATGCGCTTATACTTTACAGGAAGATGTAAAGGCAGATTATATTTGTTAGTGGGATCAGTGAGTAACAGTTATGGAGTTCTGATGAGCTGGGATATAGGATAAAATGAAAAAGTGCCTGCTACATGTGATGTATCAAATAATTTCAAGAACACCTTCAATTTTGAGATGCGAAATAGAATTGAAGTCAGAGGAAATAAATTACTGCAGCTGGGAAATCGAATCTGATATCTAAGGCAGAACCTGATCTTCCAAGAAAAATAAATTTCGAAAGAAAAAGATATATGTTTTTAAAAAATATTAAATTTTAAGAGAATTTTTCTATAACGCTTATTATATCAAAAGTGAATTCAGTTTTTTTTACAAAATTGTAAAAACAGTTCTGTTACAGTATTGCTGAATATAACAGTTAAGTTTGTTATTGTATGAACTAAATTAATGATAAAACGAATGAGATAAATAGCACGATTAATGAGTAATGACTTTATTAATATATGCTTATTTTAAGAATAAGTAAATAGTTTTGGTTAATTGCAACGTTAAAGACATTAAAAATAAAAATTAATGTTAAATTCCATGATAGAAAAAAGATATAATGACTGTTTACTTATTTTATAGCATTTTCGATAGCAGCACACATATCAGAGATCGGTAATTATAACAATAATTAAAAATTTAAATTCAATTATATACAAATATAAGAAAAGCATTTCAAAAATAATTTTATAATCATTAATAAATAAATTTTATGAGACACATATTTCTATACGGGAAATTATTCAAGTTATTTTTAAAGTTAAATGCTAACTTTAAAATTAAATGTTTGAAATAAGAAATTACACATTTTTAGAAAAAAATTACTATAAATACTGTTTCATTGATATATATGTATGTATAAGTAAATTGAAGAATTATGAATAAAAAAACATAATTTGTAAAAATAATTTAGTTACAAATATTTTCTAACTTTAAAATAAATTTTATATCATATTAGATATTATATTCCAAAAAATAGATGGAAACAAACATTACATGATTAAATATAATGACGTGAGAAAGTTAATGTCATTAATCATAAAAATAGCTAAGCATTTTGGAGATAAAAATAATTCTAAGCGTTATTAAATTTATAAATAACAGATAAAACTATATCAATAATATGAATAAAAATAATGTCAAATAACAGATAAAACAAGAATAAACATATTTTCGATACAAGTTAAATTTTAGTTGCAAACAAGTTTTTGATTTCAATAAAAATGTAAATTAGTCTCGAGGCTTTTTTAAAATCATAAATTGACTGACAGCGTTTTAATTATGAGCTAGCAAGCACTTGAAGAGAATTCCAAACTCACGAGATGCTCAATAAAAAAGTTTTCTTCAGCGATGAAAATTAAGTGCTTTGCTAAATGGAGTTAAAATTCGAAAGAGCCCTTTAATGGAGCATAAAAATAAATACTCAAATTGTTGAGTGAGAATTTTTTTCCTAAAGACTTTCAAAGAAGGAATTGAAAGTTATAAAATTAAATCAAAAGGACAGTATTACATGGATTTCACTTAAATTTAGCAACTTTATTCTTGTCTGTGGAACAGAACGTGATAATAGCTTTAATAAAGAAAATATTAGCAGAGTTTTTAGTAGGGAATTGTGTGTTAAAAAAAAACATGTTTCAACTGGAAATTTCGTCCCTCAAGCATCCGAAGGAGAAGAGAAGGAAATTATGTAAAATAAATTTGATTCACATAATTAAAATAATTTCACAAAAATGTTTCCAAGAAACATAAATAAGAATACATAATTTCCAAAAAATTAATTAAAATTATTTATATCACTGGAAGTATAAATAATTTTACAAACTGTTGAGCTTTAATGATTTGAAAATATTTTACTTCACAAAGGAATAATTATATTTATTGTATCATCATTTATTCCTTTTTTTAAATAGATTATTGTTCTATTTGAAAACAGTTTCATGAAAACTATTTCGCTTTAAAAAAAGTACTTATAATACTGTGAAGATTTTTTATATACATCTTTAATTACATTTAGGATTTTAATGATGTAAAAATAAATCTTAAAAAGAAAAGTGTAAAATAAATTTACTTTTGCACAATTTTTACAAAAAATTCTACATAACGACAAAAAATGATATCTAATTAACTTTAAAATAATAACTTTACTAGTCCTTCCATACAAACAGCTGCCCACTCGAATCAAACAAAAAAAAATACTGTCATATTGATAGACAGCATTTTTCACAACCTACATTGTGAAATGACAGCAGTTGATAAAAATAAAACAATAAAACGAGAAAAAAATGCCCTCAGCATTAGTCATTAATAAAAACTTTCCGAATGCATTAAAACACAAGAAACCTTAGCAACCACTACCGCATCTCATTTATACCTGCACTTTCTCCCCCTTATTTCGTAAAAATCTTATTGATCCAGTCCCTCATTATTGTCACAGCACCATAGGGGGAGGAAAGAGAGAAAAAAAAGGCCTCGTCATTTCACTTCACTTTATTTATACTGGCAATGTTTAATACATAAAATATATACACTTTTTTATTCTCTTTATTCTTTCTTTTCTCATAACATATATAAAAAGAGCAGGTGTTTTCAGTTAATTGCCAAAAGAACAAATATGTATGCATGTTGGAGGGGGGGGCACGTACGTTGAATACGCGTACTTGAAATCTGCAATGTAAAACTGTAGAAACGTCTTCCACCTGTTTTGGGAGGAAAAAAAATTAGAATCGTCATTTTTCGTTCAAAAATTATCTGTCCTATTATATTGGGATTTTCTTTTCCAAAATTGGCAAGAGCGCTCTTTGATAAAATTGTAAAGCTCTATTATAAATTTAAAATAAAATTACTGAAATTCTATAATGTATTTTATATTCATTGATATAAGTAGACATTTCTAAAAAACAGAAACATTTTCGATATATTATTAAATGGATGAACTTAGAGAATTAAAAAAAGGAATTTCCCTCAGAATAATAAAATGGGAAAATATTAAATCTAAATTTTTTTTAATATAACTATAACATATCAAGAGACAAACTATTTAAATAATATATGAACATACATTTTTTCCCAAAAAACAGAATAACCGAATTATTTCATTTTGGTGCATTGTTGACGGGTACATAGCAAGAGATAGATACCATTGTGAGAACAGTATAAGAAAAATATAAATGTAATTTCTATTTCATATTTTTTCAAAACTTTCTATAAAAACCCATGTGGTTTCATGGTAGGACAGCACTCTTCAGAACAAGAGGTCCCAGATTCGATTCTAGTTATTGTTGAATAACGGGACATGGATATTCTGCTTCTGTATGCACATCTGTTGGAGTGGATGTATGGGTCATCCGGGTTTCATCGAATACATCCCACAATCAAAAAGCAAAAGTTTCTGGAAAGCAACTTACAAGATGAATGAGGAAATATTTTATCACGTAGCATTGTTTTATCCCATAGAGAAAAATTTCAAGTCGTTAGTTGTAAAAATAAAATTAAAATTCTATTGGAATAAGCACTGTTTAAAGACAAGAAAGTGCCGCAGAAAATTCTGAGTTCGATTCAACTCGTTATTATGAAACATCAACGTGAAAGTGATAATGCATTTATGCTGTCAACATGCACATCTGCCGACATAGGCAATGGGACGTTTCCTGGTATCATTCTTTCTAACATAAGAATATGACCATTTATCTAAGAAACATTTCTTCCAGGAAGGCAATAATGCGCTGAAGATGTTAGAAAGCCTTATAACCGCTTTAACCTGTAAGACTATCCACAAATATTTCAAAGAAAATTTTCAATATCTGCAGGTTACATTAAACATGCTATGTGTAATATCAAAATGTTTTTCTTATATGTGTCCAGGAAGAACTATAGGACATTTTTATGACTTATATTGATGTAATATCAAAATATTATTCTTATATGTGTTCATTTGTTTCGGATCAACTATAGTACTTTTTTATTGTATTCTATTGCTATCAACTGAGCTATGCTACAATTACCATATTATTTATCAGTTAGTTCCTACAGCTATACTTATGCACAAATTATGCTTTATTTATTTGGATTAATATTTTTAATTCATTGTAGATGCTTTAAGAAACGCAACAATAGCAAAAAATACACGAAAATTCAGAGATTAAAATAAAAGGTTAGCAGACAAAGCCAGTTAATTTTATCAGAATTTGCATCAGTTTGTATGACAAGGTTATTAAACACATTTCCGTAGTTAATACAAAATTCATACAATGTGTTTTTTTAACAAATTGAAACGAATTAAAAAAATACTTAATGAAAATATAGTATGAGTACGAAAATCCTATCAACCTATAATATTACAATTCATACCCCACTTCATTCGGGTAAGATAAGTGAATCATTAAACACTAAACACTGTTTTTTATTAACTATAAAATATCAAATTATACAAATACCACGAACACTAGTGTCAGATAAAAATAGTATAACTATGAATGAGATAAATACTGTAGATAAATATCATTATATCCAAATAAAATAAATAATGGAATCTTTAATTGTATAGGTAAAAATATATTTTGTTATCAAAATTAATATAGTATTAAAAGTCTGCTTTTTTTAACAAAACATTATACATATATAAACAGAAAAATATTTTAGTAAAATTGCTAAGTAAATTATGAGAAAATTTATGGATTATGTATTAAAAAATTTAAATATTAAATTTGAAATTTCTATTCTTAACTAATATTTTACCACAGTTCACAAACAGAGAATATATTATGTATATATTAAAAGAGAAAAATATTTTTCATTTTGAATAAAATAATTGCATGCATTCTTTTTGTAACCTATGTTTGGTTAATATTGCTATACATGTAGCGGAAGTTGTTACTAGAGTCATGTAGTTACCATTTCTAATGCAGAACCGGAAGTTAAATAAGAAAATCGTGCAAAAAATAATTAAAATTAAATCATTAGATTTTTTAAAATGTATATGAAATAAATTTGGTATATAATATGAACATCAATCATTCATCATATTAATTCTTGTGATTAATAAAACCTCTAGGCACAGAAAATAATTGAAAATAAACAGATTAAATTAGGAAACACAGTAATGCACTCGATAGGTAATTTTAAACTATTTAAAAATAATTATGATCTGAATTAACAAACTTAACTTAAGATACTTAGTTTTTAGTAGTGTGTCTGTTACTTACTAAATATGTATGTGATAACTACTTTAGTATATATCTTTAACAAATTATACATATGTAAACTAAATTATCTATATATTTTAGGGCACTTTAACTAAAATATTTAAGGTATATTATGAAGTTGAAATGATATAAAGACCATTTTTTATTATTTTAATTTAAAATAAATGATTTTACGAAATGTATCCTTAATGATTATCAATTAGAATTGAGATTTTAAAATATTATATACTTTAAAATTAATCATATTTTTTTTAAAAATACAGTAGTAAAAAATGTAAATTTCAAAATTCATAATGTTGAAACTTTAAATGTTTTCAAACTTAAACATCATAACTTAGTAGAAATATACAATAAATACAGTAAACAATATAAACTGTTATGTATACACTAAGAATAACATATAAAAATATTCAATGAATATTAAAATTGATTATTTTTAAAAATACTGCAATGTAAATTAAACGATTTATATAAAAAAAGTTTATATAGATAGTCAAATGTAGTTCGAGTCAATTTAGAGATAGAGCCCTAAAATTTAATTAAAATTTCGATACAAAAAAGAAAAAAAACCATATTGACTGGAATGCCTCATTTAACAAATACATATAAAGCAAATACTATCTGGAATAGTTATTAAATATGTTGCTGTCTTATTCAAATATTTTGCAACGGTTAAAAATTCATTTTCTCCATTGAAAATCATTTTTCTGCTTCTTGAATTTTTTGAGTTAGCCTATTTAACTCAACAATGAATATGCACTTATTATACATCTGCATTGCAACTCTTGACATTTATATTATATTTGAACTGTAACTTCTGATTTCAAAACATTTATTTGAAATGCTCTAAAATAATTTTAAGGCTTTTTCAAATTTATTAAAATGATAGGTATATTAGGATAATTTTTTATAAGATTGGGAATCGCTCCAACATATAATTTGTGATAATATAGATTATCTACTTTGTTTTATTATAGCATATTGATAAGACAACGAGAATTGTATTTGCTTTTCTGATTTTTTCATGCATATCTGTCAGGTTGAATGTGAGAAATTTCTGTATCTATTTTACTCCAACACAAACATAAATTCATTATCTGTAAAAACATTTCTTAAAAATCATTAATATACTGTGAAAGTTAGAAAGCTTATAGCAGTTTTACTTTGTAAAATTAGCATCGAGTTATGTAGTTGTCACACTAGAATATAGAACTTAAATGCAAAATTCAAATAAATATTTAAAAATTTAAGTTTAATTTCAAACAGTTATCTGCTACTCACAGAAAATGTAACAATGTAAGCATGTTTTCGGAAAGAATTCTTTCAAACTATCATTCTGAAAATTTAATCGTTGTGATAGTCTTAAGCAATTATTAAATCATGTTAGACGGTGCATGCAGAAGGAAACAATTGATCAATCGGTATGATTGCAGTTATCTTATCACAAGATGTTAAAGGAAATACAATAATGAAGATCACTTTCATTGTTTGTTACAAGTTGTTCACTCACTTTCAAAGCTCTATCACAAATTGTAACACAACAATCTGTTACTGTACGAATCAGTTGGCATCAAATACAGAATAATTAAGGATCTGCTTGGTATCCATTGATTAAACTATACTGAACTAAAAAATAAAGTTTATACGATGAAGAAATTAATAGTAGATATAGGTATTCAAGTGGTAAGATACTGCATTTTGGACGAATCTCACATGTACCTTCAACAATGCAATGGTCAGAATAGAGTTTGTGGATATTATAATAAGAAGAGCTTGTGGGTCCGTGGTAACCTAATGAGGCCCTAGCTAGTGGTTAGCACATCAGCCTTCTTTCTGGAATTGCGGGGTTCGATTCCCAATGCCACCAAAGACCCACCGAGTACATTTGATGTACGTATTCGTTAAATGTGTGGAATTGAAATTCCAGTGGTCGGTCGTTGAGCAATTGCCATGAATGTAAAAATTTCCTTCCTCTTTAGATCAATGTCAAAACTGAGAGTGGATCCTCTGGTGGTGCCATCTATCGGAGGAGTTTAATGCAAAGTCGTACTTTCCCCTTTGTGATGCTCTGGTTAAACGAAAGACGCACCCTACTGATTTAAATTCGCATAGCCAAAGGCATAGCGAGCTTGGCTTTTTCAAGTCATAAGTAACAACAACAACAATGTAACAACTGAAGAGACTGCTGAATTTCTGTTTTATACATTGCCATGCTGTTTGTTATAACGATGAAGTCATAATGGAATTTACACCCGCTATTTTACTAGAAAATTTAATTGACACATTTACCAGGCAATGTTATATACAAAAGATTTTATAAGTTCCTTATCTTACTCTTACTATCAAGTCATGCCAACGTTCATATTTTAACAAAACAATAAGAATACATTTGTTACACGCAATGTTGAAGGTTTTCTCTTATATTAAACAATCACGTTACCTGTTTTAACAGCTTTTCATTTAAATTTATCATCTATCAAACATTGAACAATTAATTGGAATACAGGATCCGTTTGTACAACTTTAAAATGTAAATTCTGGTCTAATTAGCTTTGAATGTCCATTGAGCCACAAATAATTCAAACACCATACCAATTTTGGGCACAGATGCCGTATAATCCTGCTTCTAAATTTTGAATTTTTTTGCGATAAAGAAATGTTACCAAGGTGACGTATTGTGACGTGCGCGATGACGTAAATACTAGGGTTGCCAAAGTAGAATTTTCTGCACAATTCTTATAGATCCACATATCTATGATGTAATAACAACCAGGTTTCCAGATACATAAGAAAATCCGCCAAAAAAATCACCAAACTCAAAATTTGGCATCCTGGGTTATACGGCATGTGTACCCAATTTTGTTATCGTGTGGAAGCACAGTAGGCTCCTATTTCCTAAAAATAATACGGAAATGTTATACAATCTTGTTTCGACATATATATATTACCCTTTATGTTTTTAACAATTTACAGTGAAAAGAAGAAAATTGCTTATTAAATGAAATTTGAAATGTTAAAAAGCATGATAGTAATTTAAAATGTAATACTTATATTAATGAATGCCTATTAAATTTGCAAATGTAAATATAAAATGAAATAAACTATGTTTCATAATATAGTGAGTTATTTCAAAATATAAAAGCGATTCCTACAGTAAACAAAATGCAAATTAAACTGGTTAATTAAAGTTAAATAAATTAATACATTCAAAAGTAAATTTGACAGTAGCTAGAAAATAAAATTAAAGAATAATTATTGAAATGAATAAGTAACATATCAATCCAAAATAAGATCTAATCATTTAAACAATGAAAAGTGAGTATGCACTTCAAGAAGAGATCGGCAACGCCATCATTGTAAAATTTAGAGGTTTGCCATCCTATCATGCAAAAAACAAAAGAAACTCAATAAAAAAATTGTACAGCATCAGAGGTTTAATACAAATACAAACTTTGCAAGGAAATGCAAAGGAGCTCGCATGATGCACTTAAATTTGCGTGCAAGTGCCAACATATTACATGTTATTTATCGTAGTGGTCAATCTACACTACTTCAGCCAGAATACATTCTGAAGTGAATCATTTTAATTTATTCTTAACATTTAATTTTTATTCAGATGTGAATTACGGGTTTCTCATTTTGAAGGCTGCCATTTACAGTATGTTCCATTCTGTTATACAGTATTGTTGGTCCGGTAAGGTTGTCAGAATTGTATAATATATTTGTTATATGAAACGAAGCTACCAATACGATACAGGGAAAGTATTTTGCAGAAAAGTGAAAATTTATCTTTTTCTGAGAAGTTGCATGAAGCAACATTTGTTTGATCTCGCGAACAAACTAAAGTGGATTGTACGCATTTTCTTCGTTATCTATGCACAAACTGTTATTTAGCGTAAACCTACTAACAGTCTACAACTTTAAAATAAATCTTTTCAGGATCCCGTTTAGCTTTCTATATAATAGTCAACGTGGGAATTTTAGGAACACAGTCTCATCTTAAATGAAATGGATACTTACCTAGTCCTTAAACCTATTTTATGAGATTAGATTTCAGGATTTTATTGAAAACAAACACACATATACACCAAATTATATACTGGTACTTAAATATTTGTACCAGTTCGACAACTATTTAGACTTTCAACGCATAAAATGCACTCTATGATGCATTGAAAATGATTTATCAGTGAACATGGTCACTATTGAGCACAGTTTAATATTTAAAACAATGTTATTAAATTAATGTCGAAAAACATATAGGCAATTATGTATTTGAATCTTAATTCAATGCATCAATAAAATTTCCCGTGCTATTATGAGGTTGCCACTTTTAACTTGACAACTACATACTGTTGAATAAAAGTACAACAAATCACTTTCATTTAGGCAGGAGATTATATATAGTGGTAAAATAGCCTTTTTCCGAAGAGCAAGTCCCACGTTCGATTCTGCCCGCAGCAGTTAAATAATAACAGTTTTATGTTACGTTCTTGCTCTTTATATAACAGCTGTTAGGATGGGTGCTTAAAGAGATCCAACGATCAATGAAACATCCTTTTTCATCAGTTTGTCGAAAAGGAAAGTATAACTTAAGAGAAATGTAAAAGGACCTTCACAACATCTATCAATTGTTTGATTATCCATTATGAGGTGTCATATTCCATTAATAAACGATCATCTATCCAATCATACAAAAAAATCTAAAAGCAATTTACAATCTTTAAATTGTATTAATGCAATGTACAATTCATAAAAATTTTTTATAACTATTTGTTCACTTATTCTTAACTCAATGACGAAGAAGAAACTAATAACTTCCAGGTCAACAAAATTATGATTCAAGAATCCAAATGAAATTACCAAAGACATTTTCCAACTTGAAAATTCGTTTCGATAAGGAATTATTATCGCTTTAAAGTAGAATTTCTTCTCAGTTGAATGCATCTCTTCTAAAACTGCAGGGAGCTCAGAAAATCTTAATTATATGAACAGGTCTTAAAGCCATTATGTAATGGAATTTTATCGATATAAGTTTCCCTTTTATATGATATGATTTTACTACAACATAGATTTATTAGCTTAATATTGTTTAAAATGGTATCTATTCCACACAATCTATTTTATGAAAACAGGCGTCTGTTATCTATAGTGGTGTCTTATATTTAGAAAATTACATTATAAAACTTTTTTATATTTAATTCAGTTTTCCATATAATTTGTGCAACAAAATGAAAGAGGGCTTAGCAAATTACTTAATTTTCAATTACTTAAATTAAATTATGCAAATGTTTAACTTCAATAAACTAAACAAATTATAATCTAAAAAGTAATATTATCTTAATTAAGTAGCAATATGTGGATAGTATTTTTTAAATTAACACATTTCCATGTTAACTCAACAAAATAGAGAATTCTATAAGATAAGAAAAGCTATTTATTTTCAAATAGTATATTTTTATAATTTATTTCCATACATGTTGGTAAAGTTACTTTCTAAACTATAGAAATATTTTCCAGAGTTATACCTATCTTGTTAAATAAATGTAACCATTTTCTAAACTGTCTACTAGTTTTATTGAGCAAAACAATTATGTCGACATCATCTGAAGAATTTTCACCAACTTGTTCGTCCACTTTCCGTTATTAAGTCGAAAAAAAATATTGGTGTCTGGATTTATTAACTATCCTGTCGTCAGTTGCCCGTTTTGTAAGAATACAAAAATCAGTCATATTAGTTATTTTGGGATAGTTTCTATAATCTTTAACCAAATAAACACATAAGTTGCTTACCTTTCACAAGTTAATTGTTGATTACGCTAGACAATTAAATGTAAGATTTCCATTGATGAGAGAGAAAATATGTTAAATGAATGATTAAAATAACTATTCTAAATGTTTAGACAATTCTTCGTCCGTGTCTTGATAACACCAAGATTCTAACCTATTTTTTAAACCGAACTTTCAAATAATCATCACAATTCCTATTTTACGTTTTGTAATGGCTTTATAGATAAAACATTGCTACATTTGTTTGATTAAAAAGGCATTTTTAATCATTTGTAAATTAAATCTATAGTGATTAATATTCAAAAGCAGTACCTCTCCCCTAGCTATATCAATCGGTTACTATTAGTTCTTCGAAAATGCACATATGCAAAATCATTACTCCAAGTTTTATTTAAAACTAAAATTATATTTGAAGCTTTCTCACGAGTCATTTTATTCCAATGATACTGAATGATTAATCAAACATTAATAATAAGACTATAATATGCCAATTTGAAAATTCAAGTATACATGCCTGGGAAACGTCATAGTTCTATGATAATCAATGAATTTTCATCTAACAGTACTTATTAATAATACTATATATACATATATATATACATATATATATATATATATATATATATATATATATATATATATATATATATATATATATATATATATATATATATAAACCTGAGCATATAATAAATTTTAGATGAATATTGTTTCTGCTGCTGGTGAAACTTATAAGGAAGGGGTATTGGCTATTTTAAAATAGCACTCATTTATGCGAATTGTTTCTTAAATTTGTGCTAACGATTTAATTTTGTGTCTAAATTGTCTTAGTAGGTTTGATAATTGAAAACTATTAAAAGCACTGGAACACCTTTAATAATTATTTATAATCATTTGGTAAATGCAAATGAAATCTTTTTATATCAAATATGAATTGAGTAAAATAAAATAAAAAATAATTAAACAAAAACTAAAATAACGAATATTAACAATTTAAAAAACAAGACTGCAAAAAAAAATTATAAAACAATAATTAATCACATTTTCAATTCGTTGAATCAATTTAAAGGCATCTAACATAATGTTATTTAAAAATGCATCCATCTGTTAAAAACGTGAGAGAAATTCATTCTTTTATTTAAGAATTTGCATCTTGTTTTTAGGGTCAAAATAAGATGCTTAGACACAATTTTTTTATAAGCAACAGATTAATATACTAACTCATTCATGGACCAAATACTAAAGACTATTTCTAATTCATTTTCTTCTTACTCTTCAACATAAAATTAATCATGCAATTCGTGTGGAAAAATTCTTTAATTCGGTAAGTATCTAAGTAGTGTTTAGGCAATAAGACTTCTTTATGGAAGAGAATTTTAATCCAGATATATCGAGTTGGTTTCCCTAATAGCTTTCATAATGCACATGTTTTCTATAACTGAATCTCCAAGGTGGGAAATGGTGATTCTTCTTATTTTCGGTAAAAATCTTCCTTTGCGTGCAATAATCTTGTTTTCAAGTCTCTTTTGCGATGCGAGAGTCTGGTGTCACGTTCAGTACGGGGCTCAGGGAATAGCAACTCAACAATTTCATACTTCCAGCATTTCACCCCCAAGAATAATTTACAGCCAGAAAGAAGTGACAATCAAACGTAGCAGTCACACACGATGTGAAAATACAAGCAGCGGTCAACCTGGGGATACTTAATAACAATTTTCCGTCTCTGCAGGGTTGGACGGTTGCGCAGGTGGAATACGAACATGGCATGTCATTTTTTGACAAGGGATGGGACGGAGGGGGTGGGGGGAAAGGAAAACCGACTCGCAAATTAAAATTTTGCTTTTCTCCCCCACCGAACCTTCTGCCATTCTCCTGCTTCAACTCATCCTTTTAGAAACTTCGTGTTCGCGAAGGGGGAAGCCAAGACCTCGCTTAGCCATTTTCATTAATTAAAAGTTAAATGCAAATGCATCAAAACCGGAAATTTAAAAGGGTTGCTTCCTATGGTGATTATGCAACGAGTTGGAAGGTGGAAAGGGGTGACGAGGACTCGTCCCATCCCACTCGCACCCCCCTGCTCACCTTATTTAGTATCTGTCAGTTCCCTTGTGATGTTTTTGTCACGCACCATCACAGTTACAAATTTGGCACACTTTTAAAAAATAAAAATTGGTTAAGGAATAAAAAATGCATGCAAGCAGTAAACGTGAATAATTTACTGCAACCCATAATGATGACAATAGAATTTCGAAAAATTATGTTAGGCGCTAAACTGCAATGAAAGCTACATGATGCATTTAGGTAATTTTTAAAAGAGATCATATTAATCTTCAATGAGAGAGAAACACATAAATTGAAAATTTAGTTTGAATTGAAATTTTGCAAAAGTCAGGGAAATATTTAAGTAAAGAAAATTTTGCGTTACTTCCAAATAACGACTAACAAAAAGAAAATAAACTTGAATAATACCACGAGCTTTGAAATCATAAGTCCCACTTTATTTTTTACTTATTTTGATATTACTACTCATTGATTTTTGCATTTTTTGGGATTAATTGCTTCAGCAATTTATGAATTTTTTATTTCTTCAATTTATAACATACAAAATATTTAATATAAAAGTATGACGATGATCTTAGTCCTAATAAGATTCAATTTTAAGTATAGCTTTTAAAAATTCTACAATATAGCAATTATTGAGTAAAGACAGAGAGAAAACAAGAAAGTTTTAAAGATTTAGAAAATACAATGAATCAGAAACACATACGCACATAATAACAAAGAGAAGTTGAAAAAGAATGACGAAATTTCAGAAAGACTAAAATTAATTCACAAGAACTTTTTATGAGAGAAATTTACATTTGGATTCATTTACATTTACTTAAATTTGCATATACTGCAAGAAAAGTTAGACTTTTCTTGAAGTATCAATTTACAAATTTTATCATTTTTACTCTAAGATTAGCAACCGATAATAAATTAATGTTATTTGTTACTTCACAGAGTACCAATATTTAAAATTTAGTTTTATATCATAATGTGAAATTTTTATGAAATAAGTAAAAATTAATTTTATACGATTTCATTATCATGAAATATAGATTAATTCAATTTTAAAAGATGTGATAGCATGCTGAATGCTCTTACATTTTCAAATGTTACTCATATTATGTGATATACAAGGTAAATTTCATAAAAAAAATTACTGAGACTTTTTAAAAATGATAGTAAAATAAAAATTATATTCATAATTTATATTAAATCCAATTTCAGTTGCTTATTTATTGAGGACTTAAAACTCTCATTATAAGCGGACTAGAAAAAAGCCTGCATCAGTTAACACGAGAGTCAAGTCTGAAAATATATGAAACATTCTGTTATTTAAACACCCAGACAACTTATTGGTCATTCATTTATAATAAACATTGTAAAGATGCACAGCGTCTAATAAGCTATCCAAAACATTATTTGCTAAAAAATCTTTAAAAAAATTAAAAATCATAAGAAATATTGAAACGGTCAAAGAATTTTACAACATAGTGTATCAAATCTTTTCTTATTCAATAAAAACAAATCCTCCCAAGCTCTAAGTTTAAAAAATAAAAATAACAGTAAATGTTTTCCAAAGCACCATACATATGCTTTATATGGGATATTAGTCTTAAGATTATCATTTTACAACAAAGTTTCTTCAAATTAAAATTTTCAGTAGCGTATACCAGATGATTTAGAAATCCATTAATTTTTTGATTTATTACTAAAACGTGTAGTGCATTACTGGATAGAAATGCACATCATACTATAATAAAAATTACTTTAACTATTTGTAAAATCGCAGAAACTATTATTTATTATGTAAGGACAAATTTTTAACATTTAAATAAATTTGCCTGTTAATGTAGTTGAAATTTCTTCAGTTTGTAAAAATTGGATAACTGAATGAATTTCGAAATACACTGCATTTCATAGTTCATTACAATTGTAATAGCTTGTAAATGCTTTAAAAAATCACTTGAACTTAAAGCTTCATAGCTATTTCATTTGTATTAAATAGTTTCGTTTTCACGAAAGTTTTCAATTATTGTATGATTCTTAAGTTATAAGAAACAATGGTATTCTTAAAGATTCTTTTTAAGCTTAATTTTAAGCTAGGTTTGTGTCTATATTCTTATACCCTCAACAACATCTACAAAATATTAATTAAAATAACAACTACTGAATGTTATATCATTAAATCCTCCACAAAATTTATTTTAAGGTATTATCTGAGAAAAGTAAGAAAAGAGAAATATATCTACAATTTAATGTAATATATGTATTGGAACACGTATAACTTTAAATTTTATGACGCATTTGTAAAATAGTTTCTATAAGAAAGAATGGTAATTTGGATCAAATGGTTCATCAATACACAAATCAATAAGAAATAAAATTTCTATTATGGATAATCAAATAATAAGTTTCGATATAATTCTCGTTATTATAATACAATAAATTAATAATTTAACACATAATTAAATTATACATTTTAAATAAAAATATTCAATTCTATGATAAAACCTGTCTTTGTTATTACACAACAGTAGTGAAGATTTAAACATCATAATTACGCATTAATTAAAGCAATAATATAAGTTCAAATAAAGTGTAGTTTATAATAATTTTTGTGAAAAATTCAGTGATTTTTGTACAGGCAATATGCAATAAGAAAAGCAATATCGAGCAAGAAGAACTGTAATTAGAATAGCGACTCTAAAATCCTGCTGCGTGTATACAGTATGTAAAAATCGGAATATGCACGATACATTTTTTATACCCTGCTAAATATCATTCTATAAAATGAAAGTGAAATTCAATTTATATTCATATGACGGCGTACTTAATGCAATGAGAAGAGATTTTGAGACATGCTTTGAAAAATTCATAGTAAAAAACTCAAAAGGCCGGAAATTCTATTTTTATGAAGTCGAGTGGCTTCTTAGTACTTATCGAGTGCACTTAACAGTTTCTAAAGTCAAATTAAAATGCTTATTAAGGCAATAAGAACGGTGAGGTTTTGAAAAATCTCCTCTGCGTGCGAAATAATTGCCCCGATAAACGCAAAAGGCCCCCACCGTCACCCGACCTCACCCCACTTTCAATTCTTTCCAGGAGCTTATGGATTTTGCAATATATCTATATATGCACACACCAGGAATTTCCAGTCTTCCCGTTAATCATTCGGATTTATTTTGTTATTTCTTTCTTGGTGGGTCGAAATAAAAAAAAAAATACCGAAGAGGGGGGAGAGGCAGAAAATAGCAAAATTAAATCCAACACGCCTATGAATGAAAATTATGTGACGAAACGCTCTTGTTAATAGTGGTGGCTCTCTCTTTTTCCTCGAGAAGACACGAGATTATGGTCGCGTGACCTCTGGCGAGACACGTGCGACCCCTAGAAACTCAAATGTCGTTAAGGGGCCGGCGCGGAATTAAATGGGAGAATAATTATCATATATACATATTTTATGAAAATCCTCTCTATTTTAGATAAAATGTAACTGAATAAGATTATTTCGTTTTAGATTATCATCCTTTCTAATTCTGTAAAATCAATATGAAATTTAAAATAAAAGTAAGTATGGATTACATACTCCTTGTTAAAAAAAAAAAAAAAAAGAATACAAATGTGTATAGTAGCAGCAATAAAAAATTTACTTTCCAGTATCATAAGTGTTCATTATAAACTACATTAGCAGATGAAATTTTTTTCAGGCAATGATTAATACAGAAAATATTTGCATTTGACATGCAATACCAATAATTTTTCTAATGACTAAATTTTAATAGATCTTTATTTATATTGTTTACGAATTGTTCAATAGCTTGATAAAAAAAAGCATGATTTCATCTACATAATTTTAAAATAACTGCTTTTGATTTGAAATACGTTACTTTTTTGAATGAAAAATCTTATAATTATTATGGCATGCATTATGCTATAAATGATATTGATTATGATCAATGATACATATATTATTCTGATTTAAAATAATGGTAATTATAAAATTATTTGAATGAGATTTTAACATCAAGTTTTTCCAACTAAAATATTTTAGTAGCATATACTGAATACAGCAATTATTTCGAGATATAAAGCTTCACTTGAGAAATATATAATCGGTTTTTTGTATCATTCTCATCTAATATCAAATGTTGTAAAATCAAAATATAAAATTTAACCATAGAAAAAACGCTTAGCATAAAGTTCATTCATATTAAATATGAATATAAATATTGGCATTCAAAAATTATTTCCTTAAAATAATCTAAAATTATTCTATTTGAATCTTGCAACGAACTGCATTAGAATAATTAGAAATTTTGCATCGCATTTGCAAAATTATACTATAAAAATATTCAAAAGCTATTTTACAAAAAAATTGCAACAAATTTATATCGTCATACCCCTAGAACTGACCATTATAAATATTTTTGTAAAAACATAGACTAAACCATTAGAAAACTATGATACGTACATTTGAAACTTTTTACTTGACAGTATCAAACATTTTTTTTTATTTTTTATCCTACGCCCGACCTTGGTTTTTCAACCATCAGTCTCTACAGCCCACAATCTTGGAGGTGAATGAAAAGTCATCTTCCGCAGAATTTCTATCTGCGACGTCCGAAAGTCCAGAAGTGGTAGGAAAGTCACCAGCTTATATCCAGTCCGCAAAAAGGGCAGACGAGTCCCTCAAACCCAAACGGTGAAGGTGTTTTTGCAGACAATCATGCCCAGTTTTGGGCGAAAATTTGCCACTCCCACAGCTCTGTGGAGGTTACACGAAAGGCTTTGTTAGTAAGGAAGCCCATGCTTTCTCCTTTATGCACATCTTGTAAATATTTCTACGATAGGGAGGCTACATTTGACTTAATAAGCCTTTTAACAGTATGGTACTCCAAGGCTGGAGAAGGCTGCTAGCAGGTTTGAGCCAGCTCACAATTTATCAGCTGCCTCATTTCCGGCGATACCACAGTGGCTGGGTATCCATTGCAGCACAATTTGTCGTCCTTCTTCCAGTAGAGAACTAATTGCCATTTGACAGAGATAAACAGCCCAATACTGCTAGGAGCAATTGGAAGAGAGACCTGATGGTATTCATTCATAAAAATACTATGTTGTCTCCACTTTCTGATCTCCTTTCAAGTGCTAATTGCACAGCAGCCACTTCACCATTATAGCTGTTATAGTATTTCCCAACAGATTGGCAAAGCCTGAAACTCTAGGGAGTATACTCCTGCACCAGCATTTCTAATGGCATCCAGCTGAAATCATCTGTATAGACATGGAACCAAACAGATGATGGATAATGCTCATTGATAGTAGCTAGGGTAGCCATCCCTAGTTCAGAATCAGTGGAGACCTTCTTACTAACAGGTAGTATCAGGTCTAGACAGCAATCAGCTCTATAAATATGGTTTTGAAAGATAGGGGGTCTAAAGAAGGCACTCTATTTGGCATCCGGGATCTTATACCTATCTGACAATTCCCTGGTCAAAGTCAAAAAGTTCTCTGTGTTTTCAATCTTGGGAAAACAGGAATATAATCTCCAAACCATCAAGTATCAAACATTGAAATAACACATTTTTCTGTTCAAAATTGATATTTTTTATAACAACATTTATGATTTATAAACATCATCAGAAACATTGATTTAAGCTGGTATTTTTTGTTTTAAATAAAGCAGTTAATTTTAGATATTTTTTGCTTTAAATTAAACATAAAATTTGAAATAGATTTACAAAAATAAGAACTTTTATTTCATGAAATATAGTTGAAAAAAAAAACGTTTTATAAGCAAATTCGGAATTGTATAATTTTCAAAATTATTATTAATAGCGACTATAAGAAAGTTGAGAAACTTATTTTTCGCCAAATAACTTAATATTAAATTATTTTACAAAACTTTTGAACTAGCTGAAAAATATATATATCATATTATTTGGTATTAATTAAACAAAATTAGCATAGCATAAAAATTTAATTAAATGTATAATTCCATTCTTGAATCTAAACGCATAAAATAAGCATTTTTAATAAAAACATAATTTTAACTGGTTCAGTTAAAATTATGTGCTTTTATTTATACAGTAGATAAAAAAAATGTTAAACATACACGAAACTAAATTGATAAATCTAAATAATAAAAATTGCTTCCAATAAATAAATAAAATACAAATTCAATAAATGAGAAAACTTTTCAGAAAAAAATTAAATTAAATGACTTAAGAACAGAAAGAAATTCTAATAAATATAACTCATTCTAGCAAATAAAATTAATTCTTGAATAATTTAATGCAATAATCACTGATGTCTTTATCGCCCAAATAAAAATAAGAAACCGTCACAGATTTCACGAATGATATATGGCGTCGAATTTATCAATTAGCAACCCTTTTCATCCAAATACTTTAAAATTTCATCGCTTTTCAAAATCTCTGACAGAAAAGGGGGAGGAATCCCGGGCGAGGCTCAATATCGGACTTACTCTAGTCTGTCCTGCAGCATTTCGGGAACGAAAGGGGTTGTATCAGAAGGGAAAAACAGCTGACGTTCCAAGAATCTTAAAACTCCCCCGCTTCGAGCCGCACCTTCCCTCCTCAAACGAAAAATTAACGTCAGTTCATCAATTTTCACTCTTGAATTGAAACAATGGGTTGAAATAAAAGAGCTGCTTTTCTTAAAGGGGTTTTGAGAGGGGGAGGGAGTTAAAAGAAGAGAGAAGCTTTTATAGAAATGAAAGATTTTTCAAGTTAAAGGCGCAGTTGGTTTTAATACAAAAGCTCCCACTTACCTCCCGCAACTGACTCCCCCCCACCCTTTGTCTGGTGCGAGTTTTAATAATATCTTGATGAATAAGCCTTTCCGTTAGTCCGCATTCTCGGTACTAGTATTGTGTTGTGGAAGAGGTGTGGGAAGAGGCAAAAGTTATTGAATTAAAACTGTCAACTCGAGCAGATTCACGGAAAGAGAGCAATGAAAGTTAAAAGATCCGTCTTTGTTTTAAAGTGAATTTTTGCCATTGTAAAGCATCCGCATTTGTCTCTGAGGATAATAAGGACTAGATCAGCCCAGGTATCTTGCCCCTAGTAGGCCACGAATAGGTAGGGAGGGTTTTTAAAAATAAGATGGCAAAAGTCCTTCGGTATAAGTTGGCGGCGTTATCAGTCTTACTGGTTATTTGTTCGCCAAATAACAATCGTTGGTAGTTGTTATCAGATTGTTCCCATTTCCCTTCTCGATTCCAATATGTAATAAGATCTGAATGGCTGGTTTGAATAAAGTCGACAGCATCCTAAACTAAACCCCATTGACTTTCACTCCATGGAACAATGCATTTTATTTACGGATGTGGTTTGAAAGCGACCGTGTAATTCAAGTTAGGATAAAGTTAATTATTAGCTGTTTTCCAAAACGTATCTTTCACGACACAAGTGATATTGTTCAAGAGAAAGACTAACATCAAATCTTTTCGATTTGGTTTCTTCCACGTGCTTCTAAAAATTTGTAGAGATACCGACTCGAAAAGATTTTTCTCATACATCAGACTTAATTAACACACGCTTCGCAATATTTCCTGATAAGTACAAATGTGTAGAATTTTAGGATTTATCTTCTTAGTTTTCTTATCACAATGAACTCGCAGATATCAACTTCTGTTGTAAGGAATATGTGGAATCCTTACTTCATACGGAAGAAAGAAAAGCGTTGTTTAAACCTCACCGCTTATCTCTGTATATATATAAAAGAGTTTGAATCTTTTGTAAAAGATGAATCCTAAATTTCTTATCACTTTTATCACGATCTTGTAGAATTAACAAAGAGTTTTTTTCAGCATATTGAATAAATTAAAATGCTAATTTTAATAATGTAGTAATAATTTGCAATTTCATAAGAGATATTCATTAGTTTGGACCTCAAAAATTTAATAATTATATTGCATATATTTAATGCTTCAGAAATGGCATGGACAGAAGATACGTGGATTAAAATGACGTCGAAATAAAAGACAATCATAGATTTAGACGCAGTTTATCAGCCCAGATAATAAACGTTTACTGACTGTCAATTCTCAATCAATCAAATCTTCAATTTAATCTTTTTTATTATTAAATTTGTTAACGATTGTGTTTTATAAAGACAGGATTATCAATGAATTAATGAAGATTCATCAACTTAAATCTACCAAATGAATAAGGATGAACCAAGTTATAGGGATACGTTTTTGAGTGCATATTTACGCTTACTAAAGTTACTAAATATCATTATGTTGCCTCGCATTTTTCAAATTAGAACAATTGACGAAGTTGAAAATCGAACTGGTTTTCTGCTCTCATATTATAACGGAGGGACATTGGTCACTTTATATTTGACGTGTTTAGACATGAGTATTGAAATCGAATCAATAATCAAAACAATAAAATGCAAGACTTAATTCAAAATTAATATTATTAATCAAACTAAATCAAATATAATTTTGATCTTTCGAAATCTTTTCATTGGAATTAGACATAACGTAATATTTAACATGACAGGAATTACATTGTTACGAAAAACGAAATTTTTTATATCAGTTTAATTAATATTAGCTTATTCTATTGATATATTTTAAAAAATTTTATGTATTTTGCATACACGAGTTGTTTTTTAAACCAAACTTGTTTCATTCTTATCTTGATATTACGAGTATTTATCCGTTTCTAAGAAATGCTTACCTAACATAACAGTATATATACAAATTTTTGCATAAATTTTTTTATCTTATTAGAGCAATTTTCATACTTATACAAATTAAATTTCATGACTTCAATTTCTCTGTATAAAGTAATAAATTATAAATGAAGTAAAAAAATGAACACTAGTTATTCTTATTTCAAAAAGAGATACGTTATAAAACGATATTTATAAATAATTATAAAAACGGGTAATAATTTATTATTACTAAAGTAAAATCATAGATCTATCAGATCTGATGTTTTAAAGATTACCCAAACATAATTGCTGCTATGAATTAAGGATCTAAAAATCATAACTTAAATTCTTATAGATTCGATTTAACTACATCTAATCATACGTAAACTCTTAGGTAACATTATCATTTTATAAGTATCTTTCTATATAGCCTGTGTTATTAATTTTTTTTAATTAAAAATTATTCTTCGAGGTTTTTATGGATGACTTATAACATTTTATATGTAGAAAATGATAAAAAAAGATATTTTTTCAACAAATTTAAAATTATTATAAACTATAAGATTTTAGTAAATATTCATTTAAAATTTTTTTATAATTAATGCTTAATTAAAAAAAACATTTGAAAAATACTTTGTGTTTTTCCGAAAGGATAGTATTTGTCAGTTCTGAATTGTTGACAATTTATTTTTTCCAATTTGCGATAGGAATGGAATGTCTTTACTGAAAGCCAGCATTGGATAATAATTCCCGAAGTAACCCAAATAAGGTAGATGCTAAGACATAATCGTGTTTTATTATAAGTAATCATTCCAAAAATGTTTAGCTAAATGAAAATTTACAGTTTGATTTGATTTATTTAAAAATTTAATTTTGATTAACCCTCTAGATTCCTTTTTTTGCATGCGAAAACTAATCATACCGAGACACTTTGTTTAAAAACGACTTTTAAATGATAATGAGTTTTCGTCTTTCATATTTTTGGTTTTTATATTGTTAGCTATATTGTATAAGTGTGTGATAAATGAACTGAATAAATCTCTTAAGAAAATTCGCGGACAAATAATTTTATTAATATCATTTTACGGATTAAATTTAAATGAAATTCGTCCATAATCAAAATTAAAATTCGGCGAATTCAGAATACTGGAGATCAAATAATCAAAAAACATTAATCTAATTTGAATCATAAAAAAATCGTATCTAATTTCCAAGATGCAAACAAAAAGTCTTCGTCTCTTTTCCACAAAATAATAAGAAATAAATCCAGAAGTAAAAATAGTCATCGTGAGATATGTACAAACGACCGAACTGGTGCAGTTACGGTGGATTATTTATGGCTTGTTTGGTATTAAAAAATAAAAAAAAATGGGCCATAATGATTGGGGGGTATCGCCGCTTTTTATTTTGATGGTCAAACATGAAGTAGACTGGAAGCAATCATCGCCCATCTCAATAGGGCCGCTGATCTCTTCGTATCGATTTCTTTAGAAATGATAAGAATTCAGAGAAGAAAAAAGATCTTTTTAAGCGAACTGATAGGGCATTTCTCTTAATGGTTACATAGTAGCTTTGCATCGATATAAATAACGGATATAAACATGAGAAAGGTCTAGTAGACAAAAGTTAAGAATGGCTAGGCAACTGTTTTTATATTTATTCCGGTTTATGAGTCTAGCATGCAAGGAAAGTAAAATAGAGTTGGGAATCAAAATATATTTTTATTTTTCAAAAATATGTGACCAAATTAAAGTACATATTATATATTATTCGAAGGAATGAAAATCAACTTATTTTGTGAAGAATACGGGCCAATAACTATGGTAACGACTAATACAATAGTGTACAAGAATTTAATTAATAGCAGATCTAAATTTGTTTAAAACATACTGTGAACAAGATATGGGGAAAATTATGAAAAGGTAAATATAATTAATTTTGAAATAGTAAAAGAAAATAAATACAATATCATCAGTAAAGTACAAGTAAGTATTCACTTTAACAATTTTTTACAAGAATAATTAAGGAAATAGCTTCAGAACGTGTAATACTTAATATAATGACTTGGAATAATACTAAGCAATTGAGCTGATGAAATACATTGAAATAATTCACGGAATTACGAGTATTAATGGAATATATTACATAATTCTAATTAGGCATGAGATTTCAGAGAAGAAGTTAAATTTGAAAATGTAAAGTTTACTTAAGGAAATACATTACTATTTGGTTTTCCTAGAACGGATTTCACTTTGAAATATAAAGCAATTTCTGACATAACAGTATTTTTCTCTTATATACCATACATAGTACAATTTCTAATATACAATTATTATAAAGTTATGTAGCAAATAAAGAGCCCACAGTGGCCAGGTTGGTTAAAACGTTCGTTCTCGTTATCGGAAGATAATGAGTTCGAATCCCGACTCAATCAAAGATTCGTCATGTTCGTTAATGGCGGTTGGGTACGTTAAATAGATCTTGATCGCAATGTCCTCCATGAGAAATGATACCTCTGAAGGTGGCAGACCAAATTTGGGAGTCTTCTGCCTAGTTCCTGTTTTTAAATTACAAAGACCGGTTTTCGGGGCTACGACAGCATACTCACTGGGTGACCCTCTATATAAGGTGCTTTAGTATTAATGCGGAAGTATTAGTATACAAGAACTATACAACAAATTGCAAAATAATTTAAAATACTTGCTGCGATGTAGTATGAGCAGATTTTCAATATAAGACAGATTTTTTGCTGCATCATAGCATCAATAACATATTAAAACTCTCCATCAGTTCTCTAATAAAAAATAATCAACATTTTAAATTCAAGAAATTGATTTTTATTAAGTGGAAACTGCAACTTTTATAATAATATTAATCCTATTAATGTATGTTTAAAATACCACAACCAACAAAATGCAGTAGAAATTTAAAAAATTGATTATAAAGATGAAATAAATGTGGATCTCTCTGCAAAATGTCATTGAAATATCAATTTATTATTTTTTTACTTCAACAAATTTATGAAATTTATTTAAGAATATTTTTTTATCAAATAATTCATTCATTAGTTCTACAGAAACATAATACACTATTTCATATTGCAATAAATTTAAATATTTCATATTAGAAAACAAATGTAGATAATTTTTAACACTTGTATGGCCATTTATCATTTTTATTTTATAGCAATTTAATTGAGCACGGTCTATCTCAACTTTCTTCCATAAATGTAAGCACAATATTTGATTAAGATTTTGCAAATAATTAAATTTTGTAAATGTTAATTTGATTTGTTCATTAGAAAATATGCATAATATGTTATCGCTGCTTTTTTACCGAGTATTAAAAATATTGAGATTAAATTCTTGAAACAAAGTAAAGAAGACTTAACGTAGCCGATGGGATAAAAAAAAAAGAATTTAAGATAATGGGGTTTTCTTTCTAAATACTTTAGTGTGATCATTGTTTCCAGGAAATAAACATCGTTAACTTCAAGATTACACTTCACTCGGCTTCAAAATAGGAAAACTAAATTCTAGCAAAAATTTTAAAAGGAGAATTATTTTCATTCGAAAAAATATTAAATAAAAAAAACGTTGCAAACTGCAACAAACACGCGAGAAGAAAATAAAAAAAAAAATAAAAAACGGAAAGCCTTTACAGGACCCACTCTTTTGAGAGTAAACGAGATATTTTCCAGAAAACTTATAATGAATTTAACTCAATTGAATTAAGTCTAAAAAATTGCCTAGAAAATCTAATTCGCCTAATGAATTAGCCGGAGTCAACTTGCAGAGAGGGCGGGCGGTGCACTGAAAAGTAGGAACAATGTCTAATACATCATGAGAATAAAAGTTTTTATATTTATTTCCCACTTAGAGTTTAACTCTGGATTCCAGATGAGTTACTCTTTCTCTCTCTGTTTAGAGTCAAAAGAAAACCAATTTAATATTAACTTTTTATCCATTTAAGTAATTATACACATTTATTCAATTAGAATAGATTAAAAATAGATGCTGACTGTAGAGTATGTTAATTAGTTAAACAGTAATTCTTTCTCAGAATTTGAAATTATTCTTTTATTAATGAGGTGAACAATTATAATATACACAAAATTAATACTAATTAGAAACAAACTCATTTAAGGTATCATTTAAACATTATTTTCCAATTTTCGTCGCAAGACTTTCTTTGCCGAGATCGAGAAATTCATTAAAAAGTAATTATTTGGCATATAAGATGCATTCTTATAATTTCGAAGGGATAGCTTATCTAATTAATAAACAAAAATGTTGCTGCCACAAATATAATTATTCTGAAAATTATTACTCGCAATTAGACCAAGAATTATAATTATTATTTTCTTTGAGATGGGTACGCACTTATTTTAATGAAATTAAGAACTCGTTTTGCATTGAAGTCCTGTTTTTGTGAATTATCTGATTTCAATTTTAGTATCGCCAGAAAACAGCTGCACCTAATTAATACACCCTGAAGAAGTAAGTTCAAAACAGTGAAATTTGATGAATATATGAAGTAGAGCTCTATGCTTAATTGTAATTGATTAAAATTTGAAAAAAAAATCATATAAATATGAAATAGATTAACGTAATCATACATTTTATATTAGAAATACATATATAATTACAGATTTTAACATGCATTTGTCCTTTCGCTAAACTCTCACAAACTTAAGCATTTAGTTAAATGAAAAAATTAACTTAGTCATAGAGAAGTATATTATTAAAGTCATTTAATAGGTAAAAATATGTTATAATTAATTTTACATTACTAGATTTCCCATTCGGATTACATGATTGCTTTTGAATTGAATATCATAAATGCAGATAAAATGGACTAACATTTTAAATTGATTAAAAATAATTCTAATAATGATATTTATGCATTCTTAATTCATTAAAATAAATTAGAAATTGAATTAAAATAAATTAAAAGTAAACACCAATAATGATATGATAATTAAACTTACGTTTTCTGAGAGTAGCATACATACAGTGCGAAGATTTACAAAGGGACATATGTAAAATTTAGATACAATTATCAAGACATAAAATTTACGCATTTTACAGTATTTTTCTGTCTTTTCTAAGGCTCATAGATGAAATTTTTAAAGTAATCAATAAAACATAAAATGAACCTAAATTTTACACCTTAATGATATTCATTCATCAGCTTTTTTCCTGCAACAACAAATGAAAATTAATTTGGAATTGATTTTAAATTACTTTCAGAGCAGAACTTTATTTATATTTTAAAAATATAAAAGTCATTTCATTTCTCTTCTCAATAGTATTCTTTATCAATGAAATAGATATTTATTTAGAAAAACCAAAGTGAACAAAAATTTGAAGTATTATATATATAATAAAGTTAAAAAGTGACGTTGCTACGGAGAAATAAAAGTCAAAGTCCAGCAAATATCTTCATGACTAAGCCTAATGTTGTGTCACTAATATAATAAAATATTAACAACAATAAAATTCAAGAGAAAGAGCCCAGGAAAAGTATATGTCACAGGTTATTCTTAAGGAAATGAAAAATCATCTAGCAAAATTCATCTACATAAAAGTACACAATTTAAATAATTAAAATACACTGATTACAGTAAGGGAAAAAATTTAGAGGTAAAAAATATATTTCCAAAAATACCTCTTGGATTGAGAAGATGAAAAATATAATTAAATAATTTCATGGTACTTAAAGAAATTTTATTAATTTGCGTCAAACTACTAGGTGGCACAACAGTCCATGTGGGCCAAGGACTACAGTGCTCATCTCTGTTTTCTTGACCGAGAGGCCCTGGGGTGCGAAGCATATATTCCTATTAGGTGGTCAGCCTAACGCGCAACTCCCAGTGTTTAATTCCCAAGCATGCTTAGTGCTCAGTTTATCGACCCACTGAAGGGATGTAAAGCTGACTCGACCTTACCCAGCACGAGGATCGAACCTCGGATTTGTGCCTTAAGAACGTATTTTGCTTTAAAAATAATGAAATAAAAAAATTTCAATCTCATAATCAAAACCATATACTTATTATGAGATTATAAAATTTATCTCACAAAGGTCTATTTTATTTATTTAATCAAATAACAGACACTTACCTTTAAACCATTAGCTCAGACTTTACTTCACAATACTTAAAATCAATTTAGAATTATAACAATATGCAGTGCATTCGTCAATATACTCCTTATCTATTGACATCCCAAATTATAGAGAGTGCAGACAGAAATACTAAATCTAATTTTAAAAATGTGAATTCAGATAACCCAACAAAAACAAAAAACGTAATAACGCTACAGTTACTGGATGAAGAAAAAGTGGGATAACTAGTTAAGATTAGTGAAACTCTAATATAACTTAACAAGAAGTTTTTAGAAGTCAAAGTCATATATGAGTGGTTTTGTAGAAAAGTTATTACTTTCTTTGCCAGAATAAATTTGACATGATTTATGTTAGTCTTTCATTTCCCTCGATGTCACAATGAGCAGGAATCCACTGCAAAACTAACTCTTTTTATAATCCAATTTATCATACATTTGTAACTTTTTTTCAAATCAAAATCATTTCGAAACATTAATCAGTAACTTCCATAATTGATTTTTGATTGTGGGAAAATAAAATGATCTTTCTTATAAAAAAAGTAGCAATGGCGAGCTACAATAGTAAAAAACTTAACATTGTTTCATGGAAAATTTCCTTAGAATGGTTTTCCATGAAAAATACCACAAACTGATGTAATGCTATTTTGCAATAAAATAAAAATATGTGTCGCTATCCATTAATATGTCTTCATGGAGTTAAAATTTTACGGCGAATTTAAGAAATTAATTGCCAGTACAGAGTCAAATTAATTTACTTCTTCACAATGAGTGTAATGATTTTGACTCAGTAAAATAAAGTCAGAACGCCCGGTGGTTTAATGGTATCGTTTTATGTCCCAAGGCACAGGTTCCAGGTTCAATCTTCGGACTGGGCAAAGTCGACTCAGACTTTCATTTCTTCAGTGGATCGATAAACTGCGTATCAAGCATGCTTGGGAACAAAACACTGGGGGTTTCGCATTAGGCTGACCACCTAATCAGGACATATGCTTCTCACGCCAGGGCCTTTCTGTCAGGAAAGCAGAGATGGGCACTGTAGGCCTTGACCTACATAGGCTGTCGTGCCACAGAGTATAGTTTAATATAAAGGCAGATCAAGATAGCCAATTCGTTTTTATAAGGGATCTAATGGTTTTTTGCTCTAAGATTGAGGTAAATATTTATTGCTGAACTTTATGTAAAAATTAATTTGTGTGATGACAAAGTCATAATTGTGGATATTCTGCTGATGTTGTAGAAATGATGATCTCTGAAACTTTATTGATATAGCAACCACATAAATTCAATGGCCACAAAAAGACAATTGAATTTGGAACTTTAAACCTTTTCTAACTCGGTATAAGGATAAAAACATGATAGAAATTTATTCTGATCAGAAATAATTTAGGGTAATTTTATCATTTTTAATTTCAGAGATCTATACAATTTTCCCAGGTTTTACCTCGTTAACTTTGAAAATTATATTGAATGTGTAAGTAGCCGCAGACTATACGAAATATACAAAAACTTTTCCTACCTCAGGTCACATTTGTCCCAATTCATATAATTTTCATCAAATTTTGACAACATCACGTTTTGTGAGGTAGAAATGAGACTCCGAGAACCACCCCATTACTATTTCAACACACCCTTAGTTTATTTTTTGTCGCCAGACACATGTTACAACTCATTAGCAAGAAACTCTTATTTTAACCTAGACTATCAACACCGCCCTCGATTGCTATAAAAAATTAAAAGCAAATGAAACGTTTATTAGAGCTTAGACAATTGAAAAAGGATCAAATAAAAAGCCATTAAACCATACGATAAGGCACATTCATCTACAGTCAACACCCCGAGCGGGAACGACACGATCGCTAAGTCCTTCGAGACAAAACGGTACCCTTTAAAGGCGACACAAAGTAACATGCTTGGGAACTTAATACACTGAAGGGGATCATCTGTATGCAAAAACACCCCTTAACATTAAGGTTATTGTTGGTCTTCATTAAGCAGATTGCTAGAAAGCATTTGGTATAATGTTTAAATACTCTTTGTTAGCAGACTTATAAATGCACATTTCCCCTCAGCAAAGATAATATATTTTAGTTAAAAATTATTCATTATTAGGGCATGAATACAGATATGTATGATAGGAAAGTATAAAATTCATTATATTATATAGGAAATATTTAAGTTATTTTCCTACTTATTTAATAGAATTGAAAAAGGTACTGGTTTTAAAATAAATTGAGATATAGCAAAAATAAAGCTAGTACTTGGGCAATTTTTTATGTGGGACAATTAAGGTTGTTAAATAGCAAGACATTTTTCGATGAAAATGAAAAAGGAATATAAAGCAAATGTTAAAATTTAGAATAATTCAAGTACAGATATAAAATGAATTTACAAAATTAATTTCAAATTTTTAAAGACAATGGTTACAATCAAATAAATACGTACATATTATGAAAATGATCTATTTACATTCTGTTGTAAATATTCATGGCTTTTAATTTAAGTATAAGCACTTTCATCTCATAAATGTCTCAAAATGAATTCAAATAAATTTTATTGATTCAAACAATAATCAAAAAATGCAACCAATTTTATTTCACTAATGAAAATATTCATTGAATTAAAGTAAAATAGGGTTGAATTTATAATAAAATATACCAAAGATTATATATTTAACAAAATAATGATAGATTAATAAGATAATGATAATACATAATAATATTTTTTACATTTTGGCATACATATCTTTATTATACTTGGGAAAAAAATCTATTGTTTATATTAGGTTATGAATTTTTACACAAATATTCCAAAATAATATATACAATAGTTTCGTAATCTGAATGAATTGAAATATACCATATGTATGTCAATATTAAAACTACATTTCCGAATTTTTCAATGTAGATGTTAATTTGATTTGACAAACATCGACACTGAAATGTTTTGTTATCCATTTTGAAAAATACATATGTTTAAATGTATATAACATTTATAAATTTATTGTAGAATTGATATTATAACTTTCTCGATTAAAATATTTATAGTGTATACCAATGAGGAAAGTAAATATGATATTTGAAAACATTTATAATAAATTTAAGTATTTTAACAATATCAACACAAACTAATGTAGATGAGGAAAAGGTCTACAAAGAGTGAAATTTCTGCATTATCTTGTAAATATTAAGTTTCTCAACGCGTTTAAAAGGCGCCAAATGATTAAGTTTTTCACAGGCAAAATCGAGAAACATGATACAATCACCAAATGAAATATTTATCATTAAATAAGTTTGCATCCGGGATAGTATCTGTAGCCCCGATACACTAAGAGTTATATTGCAGTGTAAATATATAAAGCACAAATGCGATAATGTTACTGAAAATGCTTAGGAATAAAAAATAGCTAGACGGAAATCGTGCTATTGTTCTTCATTTTTTTCTGGTTTATTTTAAAGTTTATCGAAACGATCAAATAAACATGTAAAAATAACAAAAATTTTAAATCAAAATAAGAACAACGTTGAAAAATAAAATACTTCAAAATGACATCATTTCTAATAACAAAACGATTCTAAGAACGTTATGGAAAAAAATAAGAAAAAGCACGTCGAAAAATATTATTTCCTCATCAAGGAAAACATCTAATGCAAAAATCAATGCTTAAATTTAAAAGAAGTTTTAAAAAAAAATGCAAAAGATTCCGTGAATCATACCATCTATAAACAAAACATCATAAAAATATTGATTTCCCTTTCTAAGAACAAATATTTTCGCTTTTACTCAAACACTTTATTAGAAAAACATTTTCAAAGTAACTCAGTTTAAAAACAATATGCTTTATTCCATGAGATAGGAAAAAAAAAAGCAATCAAAGCGGACCTACTCCATTTACTTCAAGTTTATTGAATGGTGCAGTGATATGGAAAACGAAAAAAAAAAATTTAAAAGTTATGTCTTGAAAAGTCTTATTTGTTTTGCAAAGTAATTCGAAGCATATTGTTATTTTGGAAAAATGAAAAAAGATGACAGAATAAACAGATTTTTTTTTCTATTTGAAATGGACAAAGCTTTCAAATTTGAATAAGTCCAACTGTCAACCTTTTAAAACAATATAAATGCAAAAAAAATTACATCTAACTAAATCAAATACTTAAAGTAGTATTTGATTTACCAAGATATAATAGTCAGCTACACAAAGATAACAATTTAAAAATAATACAGACAAAGTAAATTAAATAAACTGCATGTTTTCACAACTTTAGTGTCGTTTCTCATGCGTTTTACCCTATATATTATTAATGTCAACCGCATCCGTTTTTCTTAACTGTATAAAAGCTTCAGTAATATATATGGTAATACAACATTAGACTTAATACCCTATTTTGATGATGTAGTCTTTTAAAATACATTATTAATTTAAAGTTTAATTAAAAATTAAAATTTCCTTTTTCGTGACAAAAATGATTTCTGAAAGCGATGACAAATGGGATAAGCTCACGCGAAGTAATTTTCTGTTTGAAAATAAATTAATCATCTTGTAATTTATCAAATTCATTTTTGTTGAACAAATCTAAAGAAGCTAGTTTTTAATTTAAAAAATGAGCCCACCAAAATGCTACTTTTTTTAAGTTTTGTGATTATTTTTTTTAAATTGTGTAAATCTTAGTGTCATATTTGTAAATATACTGTTTTATGTTCATGCGTTTGTTGATATTGATATAACTTAGCGTTAAAGAGAGTTTATATTGATTTTGTGGAAACTTGTTGAATTAAAAATGTTAATAAAACAGTATTACAGTAAACAAAACAATATCAGCATGTGAAGCTTTTTGTTTATAAAAATACTAATCCACTTACAAAAATAAAATTGAGGTTTTCATAGAAACCGGTTGCATGGTATCCAAATTGGATAATCTATATCATCGCATGTTTTAACAGTGTTAAAATTTGGATTCTCAAATGTTCAAAAATAAATAATTACAAGCAAACTAGTTATATTCTTTACAAGATATTCAATGCCTAAATTTAATTAGGTTAAATTTGAATTAGGTATTTCTAAAATATTTCTAATTTAGCAGCATAAATTTCTGTTTCCACAACAAATTTAAGTACGTATTTTATGTATTTTATATGATTTTACATATATTAACATCAATATTTAATTTCTTTTCATTTTTGTAAAACTAAACTAAAATACTATTTTCGTAAGTTATTCAGAAAAAACAGGGAGGTGTTTTTTTCCCCAATTTGAATGTACTTTTTAAATTTAAAGTAAGAGACTACTATATTATAAATAAAATACTAACAAAAATCAAACAAAATTATAATCTGAGATTCTTTTAAATTATTAAATAAAGGCAACTTTATAACAAATATTTCAATCGGGTTTAGTTGAAAATACCAAACTATATCAAAAACAATTAATTCATACTTTTACAAGATAATGTATGCTCTATAAATTTTAATTTAATTAATAGATTTGTATATATATTTATAACATTCCATCTCATTTTTTTAAATAAAAAGTCAGTTTATTACATCTACATACATCTGCTTAACAATTTGTTACAATTCCTTACTATCTAATTTATATCAAGCTGAAAGTACAGTAATTATAAACATAGTTTATTTACCTTTTATAATTAATCTGATTTTCGACATTTTAAATCTTACAATTCTAAATGGATAGTTATACTTTTCTTATTTTAGTAAAACAAAACTTTTTGTGATAAATCTTAACCATTCAATGATAAATAATTTTCTTAAAAAAATTAACTAATATTAAATATCTTGATCAGATTTTGAGAGATGAAAAAGGAATCCTTACTATAAATGCTTGCAAATGTTAGTAAATAAATTGTTACCGTCATTCTTTCAATGATATCATTCTTTTCTTCTCAATCGTCTCAACAGCGATGGATGGATTCTGCCATTATCTGAAGTCTTCTCCAAGAATCTCTATCTTTGGCGACGTTTTTCAATTTTTATCTTTTAAAATATTTATATATCCTTTTCAACAAAATCAATCCATTTTAGAGAAGGTCTGCATTGAAGTGTATTTTCCATGAACTTTACTAGAAAAATATTCTTACAGTAATTAACAACATGCAATTTAGTCCGATGACCAGCGCAAATAGCCTATCAGTCTTGTCATCAAATAAGTTTGTCACATGTTCATTAGATTGAAGTCTGAAACTGGATAAATTTTACAGCATTAAATAGATCACAAAGCTTTTAGAGTTATAAATTAGGTCTTTTTATCCATGATTCAATCACTTGGTGTCCACAAGTATCTTGAGGAAAGCTGTTTTCTCGGAAATCTCCGCAGATTCCTCGTGGCATAAAATAAATGCCTAATTCTCTAATGCCTAACTCACGACATACTTCCCATAAAATTTAAATTTCCCAAAATTTGATATACTTTAATCTGATAAGCATAAAATAAAACTCAAAACAAATATCTTATTACTCTAACGGTAGGTTGGATATTAATATGGAGTCATTATATAAAGAAAAAGCATTTTAATACCAATTACAGAAAATGATTTAAAAATTTATAATAACTGTAATCTAATACACTACTGGCCATTAAAATTGGTACACCAAGAAGGAATGCAAATAACAGAACGATATTTATTGGACACATACATTATAGTGGAAAGAACAAGTGATTAGATTTACAGGAAATTAAGATGTATAGATCTTGAGAAATCAGTACCCAGAGCAGCCACCTCTGGCTACAATAACAGCATTTATCCGTCTAATCATGGAGTCAACCAGAGATTGTATGGCATGTACGGGGATCTCAGTCCATGCAGCTTCAACACTATGCCACAGTTCATCGACAGTAATGGATGGTGAGTGATGGCGTGCCAATCGCTCGGCAACCATTGACCACACGTTCTCAATTGGTGACAGATCAGAAGAACGTGCTGACCAGGGTAACAGTCAAACCTGTTCTGTATCAAGGAAGTTAGGAACAGTACGGGCAACATGCGGTCGTGCATTATCCTGTTGAAACAAAGCATTAGGGAGGCCTCGAAGATAGGGCAGAGCCACGGGTCTTAACACATCGGAAATTTAACGGTTGCTGTTCAAAGTGCCGGTAATGCGAACAAGAGATGATCGAGACGTGTATCTAATGGCACCCCATACCATCACTCCAGCAGATGTGCCAATATGGCGATGTTCAATGCAAACTGGAAATGCGCGTTCTCCACGATGCCTCCAAACACGGATGCCGCCATCATGGTCCTGTATACAGAACCGAGATTCATCTGTAAAGATGACGTGATGCCATTCCCACGTCCAGGTTCGTCACTGATCACACCATTGAAAGCGCTCCTGTCTGTGACACAACGTCAATGGTAGCCGAAGCCATGGTCGCCGTGTAGACAATCCATGCTGCTGCAAACGTCGTCGAACTGTTCGAGCAGAAACTTGTTGCCTTGCAAATGACTCCATTTCTCGACTCAGGGTTCGTGACGTGGCTGTAAGATCCCTTGTGATCATGCGGATAAGATGTCTGTCTTCTCTGCTGTTAGTGAAGGGGGGTCGCTGAGATTCTGCATGACGTTCCGTACGATTGTCCTGAACCCATCAATTCCATATTCTGCTAACAATCATAGAGTCTCGACCGATGCGAGCAGCAATATTGCGGTACGATAAACCGCAATCCCGGTAGGCTATAATCCTTCCTCGATCTAAGTCAGACACGTGCGGATGGGCATTTCTTCTTCGTACACGAGGCATTACAACAACTTTCTTTGCCGAAAATAACGTTGAACGAAACGGAAATTGAGTATGAGAAAACTGCTGTCAAATCTCTGGTTTTATACACATTGTAGATGTCGCTACTGTCGCCTGCTTTGTATGAATGCACTGAAAATCTAATCATTTGCATATCACAGCAAGTTCTATCTGTCATGAAAATTTCACGTGTGTGGTGTGCCGCTTTCCTGATGTAGCAATTTTAATGGCCAGTAGTGTATTATACACAATGAAATATTATAATTATCATATGGAAAGTAATATTCAATATTTAACGAATGAATTCCATTTTAACTCTCACAACTTTACAGGCAGGAAAGGGAAGATATTGTATAACATTTTTTCACGGCATTACATGTAATTTTCAAAGTAAAAAATTTACAAAAATACGTCTCATTGACACAAAATTATTTTCTAGAAAAAAAATTGATTTTGATAAATATAAATAATCAATGGACATACTAAATAACATGAATTCAGGTTTCTACAACGCATCGATCCTAAATATTTTTAAAGTAAATATATCCAAGTCTGTTTTCGTGATCGAGGACTTGGAATGCGAACCATATGTCCCCAAGCCCTCGATCACGAAGGGTTAGGTGGTCAGCTTTAAGCGAAACCCCCAGTGTTTAGTTCCCAAGCATGCTTGGTACTTTCTGGAATGAAATCGACGATAAAATGGATAAAAAGCTGATTGGACCTTATCCAGCCGAAGGTTCGATCCTCGGTCCATTGGAAATGCGATGCACTACCACTTTTTTCTCCTATTTATAATTAGGATAAATATTTCATAATGTGACTTCATAATTAACAAGGAAAATTTAAAGGCATTCAACTCATTGTTCTTTCATAAAGCGTGAAATTTTAAAAATCTTTCACTATATAAAACCACTATTAATCTTGAGATGTATTACTGTAGCCATTAACTTATGATTTTAATATGCATGATTGGTTAAGATTTGCATCATAACTGAAGCATAGTAAAAGAGCATAATAGGTTAATAAAAAAAGAAGCTTTATCGCACCGAAGAATATGAATTCGATAGTCTTATCGAATCTTTCGAATATACCATAAGGCATGTTTAACCTTTAGAATATAATATAAGGCTAATCGAAACTTATTGACGTTAAATATTCATAGTCAGTGTCCTTAATGAGATGGTAAGAGTGCTTTGTACAAAATGAAGATAAGCTGAAGATTTAATTTTAATATGTAGGATTCTTCAGCACAAGCGAAAGTAAAATGCGCTTCAGTATTTTGTGCGGAATGAAATTTTACTATTAAACAAAAAAAGCAGTCTTCTTAATATTAATAACATTTACTTTCAAAACAGATGAATTTAGCATCTTTTTCTTCATAAGATCAAGCTTCATTTTTTTGAAGGTATGCAAAGACCATAAAAAAAGACCGTTTCAAAAAATTTACTCGAGTGATCTGAATGAAGCCTATTAATTTAACTTAGTCTAACAATGGACTGATAGGTCCTATAATCCTTAAATATTTGTAGCGATATCATGTCTAGTCTATAATAACTACAAAGAAGGGTATAAGCTCAAGTGTTGACAACATCTCCATCTGACTCAAATCTGATATGCCTCAAAACTATGAAGCGTTACCTTTCAAATATAACAAAACTATATCCTCGACCATAGCCAATTGTCATTCACACAGGTCTAATAAGATATAAATAATAAATGCAAATAAAATGGAGCTAAATAAAATCAATTCATGCCACAAATAATGCGTTTCCCAAGTATAAGTACTATTGTTGTTTTTATGCTTAATATTTAGTTTAACAATGTCATAATGTTAGAAGATTAGTATATTTATACAGTTATTACAATATTGCGAATAACAAATTAAGCAATCCTTTTCTAAATTTCATTTAACTAAAGATAATATCACCTAATTCGAATGTATCTAATTAACAAGAAATTAGAATGAAATTCAGAAGACAGAACAGAGTCAGGCTAGATTAAATATAATGTTGGATTATACCCCAAAATCAGATTTAAAATTTCGATTTTATATGTTCAGTTTTAAAATCCTATGAAAGCTGATCTTAATAGCTTTCGCCTTTATGATTTTTGCCTTGCCTATATAATTCTAATATTTCTCTTAATTTAATTTCTTATCACATCAGCATAAATAAGCAACAAAGCTTGAATGCGTAAATAATAAATTTGAAATCATGGCAAGAAAGAATGTAGTACTTCAAAAAAAGTAGATCATCATAGTAACAATTAATTTGGATATTTATTCATAAACTAGATTAAAAAAAAACAATATTATTTTTCCAATCAACTAGTCCCAAGTGACGAATCTAATGGAAGAAATTAAAAATTCATAATTTGCAACAGATATTTGGCTTGATACTATGTCATTTAAAAATAAAAACAATTTATAAAGGTTTTAAAAAAATTATTAAAAAAATGAAAAATTGTCCAAACGTTATTTCAAAATTATATCTAAAAGCTATTTAAAAAGAAGAAAATGTTCCTTGAAACATCGGACCGAAGTCAATTAAGAAAAAAAGTAGACTTTATTAAATATTTTAAATAAATCAAATTTTCCTTAATTGCAAGATGCTGACGGCGTGTCAATTTTAATTCGAATAATTTGCATAAATTTAATAAAGTCGGAGAAATATATTAAAATGTTAAAATTCTACATCGAATAATTATTTGCATAAAGTAATTAACCTGTAACGAGGTTAATGGAGATAAAAATATGAAATATTAACAGCAAGCAAATCCTCCGTCCGAGGAATTTAGGAATATGTGAAGAGGAACAAAATTCAAAACTTCATCAAAAGAAAACTAAATTAACCCATGCACTTTTCACGACAAATATAAAATTTGATTTTGCTTGCGAGATATATCTTATTATGGAAAAAGGGGAGAAAAAATGAACTGATGTAGGTGACTGTGCAAATGATAAAAAATTCAATATCGACTTTAACAATTATCGGACGTTAAGGAATGTTAAACGTTAAAAATAAAATTAATTATAAAAGCTAAAAACTAGCAGCTTATGCAGCATTTTGCTTTTTACTTATTGAGATACAGTTATTTTTTAATCTTTTTATTCAGTGCAAAAGCATCCGACGAACCTATCTTCGGCAACGAAATGAAGCAGTTACGAAAAAAAAATTTTCAGAATGAATAAAAAAAAGCCAAAAAGCCTTTCGAACTTTTTAATGGTATGCATAATTAAAATATTTTCATGCGTCTGACATTAATATTCAAGGCGTAATTAAAAAACTAATAAAGCTCTGGCTTCGTTTAAGTAATTTTAATCAATAAATATAAATGTTTTAAGCGTCAGATTTTTGTTATCGTCTGGATTATTTTTATTTTCGAAATAACTTTTTTTATACTATCGTCTGTTATGTTCTATCGAAGGTTTTGTTGGAGGACGGCTTTTCTTTTAAGTCCACTAATAGCCTTAAAGAATCTCGCCAGCTTTAAATTTAAAATTGAGATAATTAAGAAAAATGACGGAGTATAACGAACAGAAGAAGGAAGAAAAAAATTTATATAAAGCGGCTAAAACTTTCCAAAAAATGCGAAACGAAAATTTTTGTTTGCGGGGAATGAACAGAATAACTTTAATGAGAGGGAAGGAAAAAAAATCACCCCCGTGAAATTCCAGCAGGCGTTTTCTAAATTTACAAAGCGTATAGGAAGTATTAAGGGAAAAAAATGGAAAATAAAACAATAAAAATAAAAAAAACTGTAATCGATCCAAATTAGTGAGATAAACACATTCTTTTCACTTAATAAACGAATGATAATCTTAAAGAGATATATCAATTTATATTTCATATAACCTTATCCTTATAAAATTCAATATTATCAAATGATGTGTGTGTGAGTTTAGATATAATTCAGATACACAAAATTTGTGCATGTAATGAATATTAATTATTTTATCAAGTCAAATAAAATGTAACTGAAATAATCTGGGCTAAACTGTGGAAAGAGGCATAAATAAATTTAATTCGATTGCATTAGTCAAATCATTTCCATAGAACAAAAATTGTATGTATTAAAATATTCAGAAGAATGTTATATAATTATTTATAATTAATATAGTAAGACTAGACAAAAAATTATAAAAATGGTTACTGTTATTTAGATATAATTTATTTACATAAATTTTTACGAATAAAATAATTATTTTAAATTTTTTTCTAGCAATTTGATTAATTTATAAACAGCATAAATAATTTAATATATTTTCGAAATTACCCTTTTAATTAATATTTTCGTTATGACCATTGTTTACAAATATTCCGCGTATTTAATAATAAATTTTATAACTTAAACTATTCTATTGTTATGAGCACAGTTTCAAAAATATATGTTATGATCTACACATAATATAGAAAATTTAATTACATGTTACAGAAACTTAGTAACTCAAATATTAATTTATTGTATCAGCAAAATATTATTAATTTAATAAATAACCATAAATCAGAAAAACAGAAAAAACAAGAAAATGAAAATTTACGATTTGGCTATAAAAAAAGGTAGAGGCAATATGCATATGATAGTTTAAAGAAACTACGAATATGTAATATCTCAAATTAAATATAAATCAAAATTGATAATAGCGAAATTTGAACAGACATTTTATACTGAATTTAATTTGAGTTAGAATAAATATAATTAATAATGAAGTAACGCTTTAAACTTTACCAAATTAAATTAAACTCTGGATACATAAGTATTGCAAATTTAAAATGTACCAATTATTAAATTAAACAAACATATAATGTCTAATAGTTTTCAACTGTGAGATGTGATATGCAGTCATTTGTTTTACACTATTTCTAAGTATAAGCCATTTTGTCTCGACAAATTTAACCCACGAATCCAGTTAATAACTAGCAGCTCAAAGTTGTGATTAAATATCCCGAACGGTGATCTGAATCAATAAACTTAAGTATTTATTCAACCGCCTGATAAATCAATAGTTAGAATTAATGATCCAAATTAATTTATTCCGAACAGTGCTCAGAATCGATACACTTATGGTTGAATTTAATAAGTGAATCGAATTAGCAATTCCAATGCATTTATATCATTAGAATCAACAGGTTAATTCCCACTTTTCTCCCACCAAATTTAATGCATTGAATTATCTTATGAAAGTTACAAACTGATCGTTCCAGTTGTGTTGGCAATAATTTCTCGTGAACACTTTCCTAAATACTTATACATAATTACTTAAAATGAAGATTGTTGTCTCAATAAACGATGAATTTATTAGTAAAATGCCGTTAATTCTTGACTGGACTTAGTTTGTTGTTAAAGGATTCGAGCATTTTTAAAAAAAACTGGTAAATTTAAGACGCCTAAATGAATTATTGTTATAATTTGAATGAAAATAAAACTGGTCTCACACCATATATTTTAAAATGCTTTTATATATATATATATATATATATATATATATACACACACACAAATGAAAGAACAACGCAAATAAGTGTTTTGTTGATTTACTGATTCAATGGTCACTATTTTTGTAGGAAAAAGCTAATTCGAATGTGGATTATCGTATAAAATAGTTTTCAACTCACAACAAAAACTATTTTGAACTGAAAAACAGAACTTAGACATTACTGCAAATTATCCATCGGCAAAAAATATTTCTCTTGTAGCGTACCATGTACCTGGTTTAATAGGAACAAAGAAATAAGTTCCTTAAATAGCTCAAAATCATTTATTACAATTTAAGGTACAATTTGAGCACAACACAGATACAGATACTACAAATAAAACAGAATTACATTTAAAACATTTAAAGTTGAAGGAAATATGGTAAACATGAGAGTAATATGGACATATGTCTCATTCCTCCGGTTGTTGGAGAGGGACTGGCCTCGCCGTTGACGACACCATGGGTGGCACTGCAGACAGAGGGCGCTACACTCTTAATTATTATTACGATCTGCGGCAAATTTCATGAAGGAAAACCTTTCGAAATTATAATGAGGAAAGTCCATTCGCCTTTAAGAAATACAAAGGATTTTTGGTTCAGTAAGAATTCAAACTCATAACTCTCCGATAGTGAGAATGGCGCCGTAACCACAACCACGCCTTCCAGCTGACATATTGTTGTTATTGCACCAATATGCTTTCGTGTGCCTACCTCTGAGTTGGGCTCTATCAATTAGATAAAAGCAGCCGGGTGGAGTCTTCGTAATTTTGAAGCAGGGACCAAGCAGAAGATCCCCAATACCTGCCCTGGCACTGCCAGAGGTATCATTTCACTTGGAAGACATTGCGATCTCAATATATTTAACATGTCTTATCCTCTATTAGCGAACACGACGGATCTTGGATTAAGCCGGAATTCGAACTCATTGCCCATGATGGGAACGACGCTTTAATCAACCACACCACCATGGCTTTTTCAGTTGACATGTTGGCAACACAGCATTAATTTTTCATCTTTGAATTACTTGAATAAAAGAACTCAAACTCGTGATACTCAAAAACACATAATCTTTCACTGCATAACTTTTCACGCATAATAGAAGCAGAAACGGTTAATAAATAGTCCATGAACTATGCATATTACACATATAGAAACTTTTTTTTAAATCCAACTTACCGGCAGCAGCAATGGAACGATTTTCCACAGAAGTCATAAATCTTAACCGCTGATCTCTGAATTGCTTGCACGCTTTGGAATAGTTTCAATAACAGTGGAAAGAAGTAACGAAGAATCAAACAACATTTGAACTTGATTGGCCATCTTTAGTATATCAGACAGCATATCAAAGCTTAATATTTGCCATTCGCTTTTTAAAAAAACGATAGAAATACATTCATCAAAAAACAAATCGTGCTAAGTTTACTAGACTTCTTGTAACTAACTATTCATAATGCTAAATACCGAAAAGATTGCGTACGTTTCTCGCGAATCTAAATCATATAAATGGTGATTACACAAAACACATCTGAAAACTTCCATCTAAACATGCAGCAAATAGTAGCCTTTTCCAATCAGATTGAATTCGAAAATTATTTGACGACGGTAGCCAGAAAAACAAAGAAGCAATAGCTTTTTGATTCAACTTGAAATAAACGTCTTTGAATTTTTCACTCATGCAGCATTAAGATGGTGATGAGTTAAGAGTGATTATAAACCAAAGTAAATTTATTTTTATGATTATTGTACCACCATCCAAGTGAATTTTTGATTTCTTTAGCACGTTATGCTTCTGGGAAGATTCGCTGAAATCCGCTCATGTACATCAGAAATCCAATAGAGTGTAAAAAAGGAAGTTTTAACGATGCTTTGTTAAAAGAACATTGTTTCCATTTATGGCACTATTTTAATTGAAATTTAACTAGCAAAATTACATCCAAATAACAATAACATGATAAGATTATAAAAAGATTTTGATTGATTAGATATTGCAGATATTAATAACTCTAACTGCAGATTCTTTATAGTTCCTCAATAGTCAGTATAACAATAAGATTTATCAATATATATATGATTAAGATTAGAACACTCAGCTATCGATTATCTGCAATATCTAAATTTTTTAAAAAATAATTTTTTATAAAGAAATACTTTATTAATGAAAAAAAAAACAGATATTTTAAAAAATTTCCAAAAGGGAGTCTGTTAATTTGTAAGAGGTGAATACTTTCATCATTCCTAAAGTAACAAGCATATTTATGTTACTATGTAAATTATTCATATGCACATTTGATCTCTTTTTCAATAATTTTGTGGAAAATCTGTGACAGCCGTGCCAATTATGAATAGTTTACTGTTCTTGCAAACACAATGTGCAGCACAGATAACAACTAATTTGAAATCATTATTAAAAAAACGAATAATAAAAATTTTTTAATCAAAAGTAAATTTGATAAACTATTTTTTTTTAATTTACGTAGAAAACTGAATAGCATTATCAATCAGTTTTATTAATTTTTATAAATTATATTATTATAATTACATATTAAAATGAATTATATAAATTATATTGATATATAAATTATTATTAATTTTTATTAATTATATTTTATTAATTTTTATAATTTATTAATTAAAAGAAATATTTTTTCAATGAAAAATATTTTAATTTTTCTTTATAAACTTAAAGTTTGAGCAAACAATTGATCTGAAAATTCCCAGATAAAAATTGGAGAAAATTTGAATTCCCGATAACACACAGGTTTCATAAAAAAATAAGTAAAAGGTGTTTTGTGACATTTAGAAATAATAAATAAAAATACACTTCTCTAATAATATAAAAACGTAACCAAGAATTAAAACAATATTTTCGCAAATTATTACTAATCAATATTGAAAAACAATTGTATATGAAAACCATTATTTGAAACATACAAAATTAATTTTTTTTTATTTCATTACAATAGTTAAAAATGTTTTAATTTTTTACATGTATACTTAAAAGTAAGATGTGTCTTCAAATTGTTTAAAAATAATATGCATAAGAGGACAAATTTCTCATTTACTTATTTTTTACTTACGGCGTATATTACAAAAAAATTAATTTAAATTTTATTGTTTAAGAAATAATATTTTTAGGGAATATGACAAATGATAGAATAAGTAATCATGATCATGTGACTGAAAAGTAATATTAAATTAGATGACTACCACAAGTAAAATATCCGGATGAATCATTCTAAAATGCTGTTAATATTATAACTCATACAATAGGTCACGACTTATAATTTGCATTTACATGCATATTTGAAATTTTTCTATTCAAGAATATTCAAGATTTTGTTATTGTCCACTTTCTGCTAGGTCATTGAAACTAGTCAGTTTTCTGTGATGAAATTTTTAATTTTCCTAATTATGAAAATGTATAGATGCATACTTTGCTTTAAGAATGCACGCACAAGGCAAAGATTATTATATATCATGCAGGAAGGAGCAAGAAACTATTTTGATGATTTATATTTTAAATTTGAATTTAAAATTCAAATTTAATAATTTAAAATTCAAATTAATAATAAAATAAAAAAATAGCATTTGAATTTAAAATTTAAATGTAGTGGAAGGCTTTTATAATTCTGATTTAATAAAAGTTGACATGAGAATTAAAATAGATTCCATTTTTTAAAAAAACTAAAATTTAATTAAAGTTTTCGATAAAAAAAATTAAACAAAATAAATTTTTGTAACTACTAATAACGCCAAAAATTAAAATTACCACTTTTTATACCATAAATTGAGGAAATAAATTTTGTTTAATGATATGCAACTGTCAACATATTCAAATTTAAGCTGATACTTTTACTTGTTATAAACTCTATATGATTTTATTCTTGTTAGTAAAATCTCTTTAAATTCACTTTGCTAAAAGAAAATTAGATTTAAAAATTTATAAAATAATTTTTCATCATAAATGAAGCGAATGTTTTTAATTCAACATATAAAAATTGGAAAATAAAAAAAATTATTTAAAAAGAAATTTGTAGTTGATAGTGAATACTCATCCACAAAAATAACATATTCCAAACATTTGAATGCAATTTTTTAAGACAAAGATTTATTATTTGCTTATAAAATAAAATGCTATTATTTTACAAATAACATATTCATTTTAGAATAGGTTTGGAAAGTGTTAATCATATATATTTACGCCTAGAGGTTTTAAAAATCATTGTTTTCTTTTCACAAAATGTAGAAACTTGAAAGAATCGCTTTATTTAATGCACTTTTAATTGACTAAAAATGCAAATAATGAGTCAAAAATAAAAAAATGCTTCAATTATTTTAATTAGCAAACGATAGTTCAAGTTTTGGAAGATAGCCTGAGATAAAGAAACATAAATTGTCGTGGCAACAAGAATGTAGAAATTAAAAGGAAATATATGTCGTCATGGTAACAAGTATATAGAAATTAAAAACAAATGGTAAATGTATCGCCTATGCAGAAGGACTTTTGAAATATATTTATAGAAATAGATCTTAATTTAAATGTAACTTTTACAAATCTATGACGAAATTTGAAAAACAACATCAAAGGGATTTTTAGAGACTGAAAGTTAAAGCAAAGGTATTTAGGTAGCATTTTAAGGTATCTTCAAAATAATCTCCTTTCAGATAAATAGCAGTAAATGAAATGTTTTTTTTTGGCAAACAATAAATGCTATTTTTACTTAAATTTATGTTCTTGTTCAAGTTCAGTGCTGCTTTTATTTAATAAATAAAACATTGTACTTCATAATCTCACAAACTAGAATTTCTGATTTCAGTTAGTATACTGAGAAGGAATGTTTATGATGTAACAACATTATTCGTTCTAGCGCATAAAACTATTGGCATAAATGCCGAATAATTCAGGATTCCAATTCTGAATTTTTTTGGCAATGAAGAAATGTTGCCAAGATGACGTATTGTGACGTGCGCGATAACGTAAATACTAGGGTTTCCAAAATAGAATTTTCTGCATAATATTTATAGGTCTCCGTATCTGTGACGTAATAAAAACCAGGTTGCTAGATACATAAGAAAATCCACCAAAAAATCACCAAACTCAGAATTTGGCATCCTGGATTATACGGCATCAGTGCCAAATTATTTAATTTACTTAACTAAAAATATATTGCCACTTGCTTTTTTTTATTTCATTGTGGTTTTGGTCAATATTTAAAATTTAACCACAGTTGCTACGTCTTTTATTCTTTTCTATTATTTGAAGTGGAGAACAGCAGAAAAAAAAAGTTTTCCGGTATCTGAAAACATAATTGTCCATTGTATGGATTTACTGTTCGGTGTTTTCCACTAATGAAAAGGTGGTTTTATTGTTTGGTTGTCAGAACTGATTTAAATAATGACTGAAATGTTTTGTTGATTCTCAAGAAATGATTAAATCGCCCAACAGCTTTTAATACTGGAGAAAGTAATAATCCATTAACTTTCTTTTATCTTACTTATCTCACACTAGGAATACCTAAGAACGTCACCCAAAGCGTAATGTTAGAAAATTTCCACTGTGAAATCTAATTTGCCATTACAATTCATTAAATGTGATCAAAGTCTACATATCTCTAACCTTTTCTTGCTTCATATTTTATGTTTGCATCTTCAGGTATGGGTATGCATGCTAAAAGACTTCAAACAATAGCATTATAATAACCCCCTAAATGAAGTTCGTTTAGTTTGAGATGCTTGGTATTCTCCTCAAAAATATGGTCATCCTCCACATATATACTTTATCTATAAGTCTTTTTATAAATTTTTAACAATAATATTTTTTAAATTTACCGTCAGGCTTAAAATAATAAAAGTGAAAATTCATCTTCATTTCTATGGAATTTGCAGACAATACTCTCAATAATCTAATACATATCTTCAAAACTTTATCCATTAAAAGGTTCCTTAAGTACTTTGTACCAAGAGAGTAGATCAAATCAAAATTTATCAAAGCCTAAATAGCTAATTTGTAATTAATATAATAATTAACTCTGACTGAACATGATTAAAATAGTTTGATGTTGTATAAATAAAGAAATAAATAATATTTAATTTACTCATCAACAATGGAGATTAAAGATCATGACCTTCTTCAGATATCATTCCCATTAAACTCTTTTCCCAGTAATGAGTTACTAATTTTTAATTTTATGTTTGGCAAAATTTTCATATAAGATGTGTGCCTTCATTTTTTCTTATATCTTCTTCTAAGGCTTTAACAAAAAAGTAATATTTAATCTGGTTATTAAATTTAATAATGTAAATATCCAAATATATCATTGAAACAAACTACTCAGAAGGCAACCCAGCCAGTATGGTGGTTATGACCTTCAACTCTCACCGAGTTTGCTCGGGTTCGAATCCCGAGTAAGGCTGGAATGTAAAACTGGAGAAGGAGTCGAACATTCTGCTTGTAATAAATCCCCGTTGAAAAAAATAAATAAAAAAAGCATCGAATTCTTTTGTTCTTGTCTGGAGTCATCGTTTTCGTCAATAAATGTTCTTTGCTTCTGCTTGGTGTTGTTCTTTCTCATGTATGCCAGAGAGAAAACACGTGTGAAAAATAAAGTACCCATATATTAATTTGTAATGATTTATAAAAGCTACCTGTTAAATTATTTGAAGAAAACTAAATTGAGAATAAATATGATGAAACTATTATTTTACTAGAAATTTGCATTTGTAAAAATTCATTAAAGAATCGATTTTTATTCATTTATGAATGTGTCAAATGGAACATCTTACTACATGGCATTTTTGAGGTGAGTTTCAATTTAGTGAATTGAAAATATGATTTAAAATGTAATTTTATTAATTAAGTGATTAATTGCTGCTCTGTTAAAATCTTTCAGATTTAGTTTTTTTATATTATAATAATTATTATTATTATTTATGAAACGATAAAAAAAAATTCTAAATTAGTTCCAATATAATCCATATCCGAATAAATGTACTTCGTTATTGTTTTGAAATTTTTATTGCTTTTATTATATTAATTATATCTGTTCTTTAATAATTTAAAAAAAGAGCTTTTGGAGGATCTTTTTATAACATCTGTTACAAGCAAATTAAGAATCCTTTTTCAATAAGGATTTTATACCTACATTAATTTCATGTTCAGCCTTTATAGTATTAATAGAATTTGGCTTTGTGTTTATTTTTAACAGTTTCAAATTGTTAAGACAACATCTTAAGATATATGTAATACTGATGTACTTTCTCGATTCTAAATACACAAGTTTTCGTACTTCAATTCCATAATATGTGTCGTTAAAAAAAGATACTAATTTCAAACCGATTTTTGTATCATAATTCTATTCCTCTACTTTATTAATTTACTCTAAGTAAAAATGTCACAAAAGGGAAAAAGGAAATAAATGATGAAAGTATCGAGAAGAAAAAAAACGTAGCAAGGGAAAAAGCAAATAAACTCACCCAATTTCTTTATGCCTTCTTTTAAAAATGCATGGCTTATTATTTACACCATATATATTTGTTAGATTCTAAATTTGATCGAATAGGAAACTTTGAAACTGTGAATAACAAAATATATATATATATATATATATATATATATATATATATAAGTAATTTTTATAATTAAAAAACCAAAACTCAGTGTGAGCAAACTACTAATCAAGATGCTAATAAAAACAGACAGATAATTAAAAGGAAAACAAACCAAAAGAAAAATCAATTATGATAATATTAATTTACAAAAAGAACTACAATCATACAAAATTTAACGGAATTCAAATTTTTGACATAGCCTCAGATTTTCAATGTATAAAATTTCTTGAAGCTGAAAACTTAAGTATATATGAAAATAATTAAATACGATAAATGAATACTTTTCAATTACAGGGAAAAAACATTTAACAATCACAGGGGCAGGAGTAAATACTCTTGATACACTTAATACAAGATTTACTCCAATATATTTAACCAGATTTACTCATTTCGATATATCATTTCCATTAAACGTAGTTTTAGTCTTTTAATTTACATTTTCAATAAACAGTAATAAAAATCAAAATAGTTAACAGATCAAAACATGGATTTTATGCACATCCAAAAGATCATAAAATGAAGTCCTTAATCATCATTTACATATAAATTTGCTTAATTTTGTTAATAAACAGAGTCTACGTATTTCAAAAAGTTTTCGAAACCAATTTCGTAGCAAACTGAAAAGGGAATAATTACTGAATACCTCATGGATAATGAACATTATATAAACATTATATTCAAAATTGAATTTTCATACATTTTTTTGAAAAAACTAAGAAACGTATTTTCAATGTGTTTTAATGATTTAGTTTCGTTTTGTAACTTTTTTTCATACTATTAATATTGAAAACTTTAACTTTTCAATAATTTATGCTATATTTTATTATTATATGCTTTTGAATAAATCATTCGAAATATATATAAACCTTTAAAAGGATTTAAAGGAAACTAAGCAATGATTTAATTATTTTAAATTTATGTAAAAGATTATGTTATTAAAATGTTAATTAATTAGGGAAATACTCCTATTAATTATAAATGAAAAATTTATCAAGATAAAGTTAAAAATTAACTACACGCGACAAAAATAAGAATTTAATCAGAATTTTAAAACGTTATTATCTGAGTTTTAAATAACTCATTTAAGTGCACAAAACATATTAAAATAAACAAATGATTGCTACAATCATTACAAGGATTTTAATTTTATTAACAAAAATCTTATATTAATTAAGTGTATACAAATTAAAATTTTGCATTGAGTAATTAAAAAGTTCTACATAAAAATCATGAATAAAGGATGCACAAAATCATGACGACTCTTTTCGTCAACTTCATTGAAATGAAAATCCATTCTTTAAAATCCGAGAGCACCAAAATTCAACCCCACAAAAGTTTGTAATTAAACTTTCCTTTCATGATGCTTATAGATGCGTGGAAAAATAATGAGATCAGATGAAATCAAACATTATCCGATTTATAATTTAACGGTCTTACTATTCTTTTATGTAATTTTTTTGTAGAAATTTTCGTTTGCATTTCGTTATCATGAAGATTACTAATCAGTCTTGGTTTTAACTCATCAAAAATCAGCATAATTGCAAACCCAGAATTTTACCATTTCTTCACTTTTTTATCTCTTTTTCACTTTCTCTCTCTCTTCTCTAGTTTAATACTTTTTTTTTCATTAGCGCTGAAAGAAAACGAAGATAATAAAAGAAGTTTTTTTCCTCATTATTAACCTAGATTTGAAAAAAAAGTTTGAAATAAAAAATCACTTAAATTTTTCGATCCTTTCCCAATGAAGACCTAAAGAAAAATATAAAAATGTTAAATATAATAAAAAAAAGTATAAAATTAAAATATAAAAAAGTACACACTCATGGGGGAGAAATTAAGTTACGACCTCAAAGTACTCAGTTAAAATATAGAAATAAAAAAAGAATTAAAAAGAGGGAAATGGAAAAGAAAATATGAAAGTAAAAAGGGAAAAAAGTAGGGAAAAAATACGTCCACGTTTGAAAAGCAGGAAAAATAATTGAAGCAATGCAAGAATTCTAAAAAGAAGAAAATTCCAATCTTTTACAGCGCTCCGCTGGTACAACAACTGAGCAAATTTGTCTCCATGGTTCGGTAAACTTATCAAATTGTACCTAATTAAGAATGCAAATGAATTAATTCAGTTTAATTTTGTAAATGCGTTGAAAATATTTCGAAAAAGCAGACAACGAATCTCGCTTCATCAAACATCAAGGGCAGAGAATCCAGCTAAGAAAAAAATTAACTGGCGTAAAAAAAAAGGAGTAAAATGAAATATGTAAAAAAATTGACTAAAATAAAACAGAGAAAAACAATTCTTGGAAAAGAATGTATTTTGAATATTCATAGTTATAAATCTAATTATAGGACATAAAGAAATTATAGCATCCACCAAGATCAATATAGAGAAGTGCGCCGCTAAAAAACCGCCACCAAATGAGTTAATAATAATATATACACAAAAAATTCTTAAATTGAATATGTTTGGGACGTTTTATGAAATTATATGTTCAACGACAAATTATTAATTTACTATTTTTTTCCCCTTTTTCAGATCCATCTTAATTTGTGGCATACATTTTTTTTTTGTTTTTCAGTGAGAAATAGCACTGCAGGGAAAACTTGATCTTTAGAAACGATAGAAGATTTGACTCGTAAGTACTAAACCAAAATTGTAAATCATCTTAGAAATTGGAATTGATGTATGCATGTTATTCTTATAAGCTTTTATAGATGTCATTTTAAATTTGCTTCGCTTGTAAATATTAAAGGATATTAATTGCACAAAGAATGAAAAAGTTTTTGTCCAAATAATTAAATTACTGTTGTCCGTTGAAAATAATGTTAAAAGTTTTGTGAATTGTGAAGGGCTTGAATTTATGACACTAGCTTCACAGTTATTATCAAGTAACGATTCTGTTAATAAGTAACAAAATCCTGATTATAAAATTAAAAAAAATTATGGCATCAATTGAAACTATTATGTACTGATATAAAGCAAATCTAATTCAGTATAAAGCTTAAAGTTCTTGACACAATGACCTAATAAAAAGAAATAATTATAAAAAAAAATATTATAAAATAATTTATAGTAAAATTTAAAATAATATAAATAGATTTATTATCCTGCTTTCACCAATTTTAGAAAAGAAAGGTTTATGATTCATGATAAAACATAACACTTAAAATTCCTTCTTTAACAGACGAGGCATAAACGTTATCATAAACGTATAACTCAATTACATAAAAGTATCTGTCTTTCTTATTTTCTGTGAATAGTTATGCTCCATAAGTAGCTTACTCAGTAGCCTAATTTATTTTGAAACTTACGCAAATATTTTTAGCGTAAAATAAACAAAATAAAGCTGAAAATTATATTGTATATATACCACTAGAATAGTCCCGCCAATTTGTCTGCGGCTGTCTGTTACTGTAGAAATAAGGCACATTCTATTATCGACAGGAGCATAGAAAATAAGCATCAACTTGTGGCATACTGAACGGCTTGAGAAGAATACGAGGTAGTACCCAAAATACCTTCAATTTATAACACCACGAGCCCGATCAAAAATGTGAGTACCTCTTGTTACTTAGCAACCGCTGCTAACTAGACCACTTGGTGGGAGCAATTCTTGTGTTATGCCATAAGACAATGTCATTTTAAAAATTCTTCCACAGACAATCAAAACCATCATAATTAAAAACAGATTTTATTTTTAAATAGATTTAAATTAGAATTTAGCATTTTGAATGAAAGATTCATTCTTTTAAAAAATAAATCACTGCGTATTTCACCCGAATAGACTGTAAGAATTAAGTTTCAAACTGGCGTAGTAATGATTATGAGAAGAAATTAATAAGCTTTATTTATTTATTTTGTCACTAGTGGATAACATTTCCATAGAAATATGTTTCATTCGTTCGAGTTTATATACTATCTGATAAAGGGATCCAATGATATAATAATTATGAATAGAGAATTAGTTCAAAGGTTAGGTTTTAACTGTTTGCCATCAAACATAGAGCAGGGCGATGTCACGAATGAAATATGCTGCCATTAAAAGTGCCAATATTTTGCATAAGTTTTAAATGCCTTTTAATTATATATATATATATATATATATATATATATATATATATATATATATATATATATATATATATATATATATATATATATATTTATTTTTAAGTATTATAATTTTTATGTCAAAACATAAACTATAATATTCAATTTATTTAGATCACCTTTTTGAAATTTGACTTGACACAGTTGTTCCGATTAATCATCTGTTAAAGATATTTCTATTCACAAATTTTTCAAGCAAATGCATCCATCATTAAACTAATTGAAAGATAATAAATTTTAAGGATAAAATTTCGGGATCTTAAACGCCAATTATTTTTTAATCATGTTTGGGTCAGTAATTAACTAATTAAAAATTAACTTCACTGAAACATAGCACCGATGTGTCTCTACCATTTTTGAATTTTGTTGAAATTTCTAGGGTTATATTAAAACTAATGAAAATAAATGACTTTTAGGATAAATTTAAAAATCAAATATTATAGTTTCACGCTCATAGTATTTGGAAATGAAAGAGTATTCAATCAGGATAAACTATAAAATAGAAGGGTGAAAAAAGAATTTCAACCATAACTAACAGATACAGTACTATTTGAAGGCATCCAATGAGGGTCTAACATAAGTCCAAACATCTATCCACTGATTTGCTTTCAAAAGGATTTCAAGGCTTTACATTCGAATTCAAGATAAGAGAAAACACTGGCAACTCCAAATGCGCAATCCACTCACTTACATTCTATCTTGTCGGCAATGATGCGGCAATCTCAGAAAGACTGATGTTAGATGATATTCTAGCGCAGATTGTTTCTGCCTTTTGTTCTCCAAAATCTTATGTATTTATTATCTAGTTACAGAAAAAAATCTCGATTCAGTTATGAACACTGTCTTTTGGTATTCAAATATAATCCTTTTGACATATTTTCCACACCATTTTAAATCGTGCCCTCAACCAATCCTCAGAATTAATGGATTGAAATACCAGTTCTTGGTAGCCAATCCTTTCGTAGCAATCTCTCGTGCAACTTATATATTTGTTGCGCATAGTGATGTCAATCATTGTATTTATGTGCTAAAAGAATAAAAGACACACGTTTGATCATTTCTCTTTGATTCTGTTAACTTTTAACACAGCAGAACATAGACAATCCTTAGGCCCTCAAGTGGCGATATCTTTGAGTAATTTTATGTCTAGTTTAGAATTTTTTCCCATAATCGTGGAATAATGGAATGATAAAAGCCAAAGAATCAAGTAAGAAATGCAAATTATTGTCCCACTTCAATGCATCTAAATGTCGCTGTGGCCTGGTTGCTTAAGACGTCGTTCTCATTATTGAAACGTAGTGAAATCGAACCCCAATTCAATCGAAGATCTGTAGTGTTCACTAAAGGCGGCTGGAGTACGTTGAAAAGGTCATGATCGCAATGTCCTCCAAGTGAAATGAAATCGTTGGTGGTGTCAGATCAAGCACTGGGGGTTTTCTGATTGGTCCGTGCTTCAAAATTATGAAGACTTTTTCCGGCTGCTATTAACTGGTAAAGCCCAACTGAAAATTAGGTACAAAGAAGCATGCTGGTTCAACAAGAGTAACAACTTGAATACAGCTAACTGCATGTCAGCACTTACATTTTTTTTTTTTTTGAAAGCTATAGAAATACATTGTCTTAAGATACTTTTCATCATAATTGATTTCTAATGTAACTAAAATGTTTCTCTTAATTCTTATATGAAGCAATGTTTACTTGTTACGTTACACATTTGCATACTTTCATCAACATCTACAACAAACAGCAACCTTTCCAATACAGAATGATTTCAAAAAAATTACTCCTTCTGCTGCGTGTTTGACTTTTAAAAATTGTGTCGATGAAAAAATGTATAAGGAAGACTTAAAAAAGTATTAAATGTGTTTTATCGGTTGTATTAATTTTATTATAATATATTAAGACTTTCTGAAATAACAAAAAAATAGACTGAAACAAAAGCCTAAATCTCAAAAATAGAAAAATTTTAAAAATTAATTTCAGAAAAATGCGAGCCAATGAAATAATTAATAAAAGCGTAAATTTAATTGTTCCGTGATCCCTTACTACAGACTGAGTTTTATTGGGCAGATAAAATGACATGAGAGAAGTAAAAGGACCCTTAGGCGAATTAGAATTTAAATCAGACGATTTTCGCCGAACCCCACGTGACAAATCGAACACTCTTGATACGGATCGCTTGTGCGAGATCAATTTTTACTCGCGCACAATTTGTTAGTCATTGTAAAACTCATAAATCTATCAAGAGAGGCGCCCGGCGGTCGTCACGCAGCGCTCCCTGGCGGCGGAACAGTGCGGCAGAAAGAGAGAAAAGAGAGTTCTCAACTCTTCCTACTTTCCTCACTCCAGCGGCCATGATAGTCGGTCCAATCCCTAATGAAGATCAGCAGACCGCGTCTCACTCTCTGTTGTGATCGAGGTTGCGGCGCCAGTTTTAAAACTTTTCAAAATAATAATAATTGGCGCGGATGTGATAATTCCGGTATAGGGATTGGCGATTTTCTGAAGTGAAGCGTGAAATTAAAACGGCGGTTTTAGCCATTTCCCGGCAAATTTTCTCGGGGCCGCTTGCTTGGAAAGGGAGGTGGTGTCGGCGAGCGGAAAGAGAAATTAAAAGTTAGTAGAAGTTTTGAGGGGGTTGGCCGAGAAAGAATGGAAACGGTTGGTGGTCCAAGCCGCCTACGGCGAATGGGTTAATTCGTAAGCTGATGCGGGATGAAAAATAAATTGTTCGTGAAGTTCTCGTCTAATGGCTCCGTTTAATTCACAGAATGTCATTGCTACGATACAACGTAAAGTAATTAAAGATAGCACCATCGCTTACACACTTTCTTCTAAACTTATTCAATAAAAATCGACGTGCTTTATTAATTTTGGAAGAAAACTTTTTTTCACTAAAAGTTCATTTTTTGCAACACAGTAGTATTTTAATTATTTGTAATCACATTCACATAAAAAATATGCATTCACTAATACAAATGTGCAGCCGAGTTTTTCAAACATTGAATGGAAAAAAAAGCGAAATATTTTTTAAGTCAACGAAAGCATTAACTAAGTTAAATATATGATTTACTTGAAGAGAAAATGATATTTTTAAATAATGCTTTCAATTAGAAAATTCGAATAAAATACTCCAGCTTCAAAAAATCTTTCATTTAAACTGAAAGTAGTACAAAATATTTAAATTTATAATACATTTCTCAAAATATAAATTTTATATTTTGAGAAATGAGATTATAAAGAAATAAAAAAATTTTACGATACGTGAAACTATAGAAAATAGCGGATGATATAAAAAATTGTCTATACACAGCTGGCTATTAAAATTTGGAAAGCCTGAATTAAAACAAACTAAAAATATTTATTAGACATAAATTGTATATCATAAACACAAAATGTTTAAATTTGCAAGCTGTTTGAGGTTTTAACAGGAATATGAAATTAGAAGAAGCAGTTACCACACTTAGCAGCTAAAAGCTTTTTAGCTGTTTGAGATTTCAATAGGGATGTGAAATTAGTAGAAGCACTTACCACACTTAGCAGCTAAAAGCTTTTTAACCGTGTTTGAGGTTTTAACAGGGATGTGAAATTAGTAGAAGCAGTTACGACACTCAGTAGCTAAAAGCTTTTTAGATGTTTGATGTTTTAACAGGGATGTGAAATTAGTAAAAGCAGTTGTTACCACACTTAGCAGCTAGAAGAACACTTACTCAGATATAGTGCAGATCTAGGCTTTGTACGTCAGAAATGGGCGAGTTATTAACATCATTAACTGCTTCAAATGTATGTGACACTTCATCAACAGTAGTATATGGAGAGGGGAACTAGGTGGTAAGACAGTCTTTCCTCTGATCAGACGTTTTTAGTTGGTGAGAATTCTGAAGACCGTGCAGATTAGAACAACAACTGAATACTCTCAACCTCGAGGAATGGCTAAACATGGTAACATGAGATTTTGTATTATCTTGTTGAAATGTGGCATTTAGATAGGGCGGATCATTGGCCACAAAGTGTCAGAAATATACCGATCATTGTTGAAATTACCATCTATCCGATTAGAGATGTGCAAGTCGTATATCCAATGTTTCCCCATATCATCATACCAAGTACATGGCTCCTCTGATGGAATCAAATGCAATTAGGAGACAAATGTTTTCGCTGGAATATCCAAATTCGTATGCAGGTATCAGAATGCTGAATGCAGTACCAGGACTCGTCTAAAAAGACCACATTTTGCCACACGTGTAACCAGTTTTGTCGATTGGATCATCAGAATAATAAGCCATTAGAAAGCCAAATTAATGGAGGCAACATTGACAGTCTACGCTGCTCTAAATGACGTCGCCCTCCAACAACAGAAACAGGATAGGTCATTTCCAAACTAATGGTCCGTAATGTGGTTGTATAGTCTCACAATGTCTGTCTTCTATAACATAAATCAAGGGAGCATGTTGAGATCCTGAATGGTATTCTTTCTCAGCAACCCATTAATTTTAATTTCGTATGAAACTGATTGGATTTCGACTAATGAGAATGATATTATCCAAGAACGAAAATTCATACTCTCTGTAGTAACGATCCTGTGTCTATCGAATTTCAAAAGAATTTTTTGTTTTTCAAAACACAACACGAGATTCTGAGAAAACTCCAATATTAACAAGTGATATTCAACTAAGAAATCCACAGCAGAACTTTTCTTTGATGCTGTGCCACAGATATCGTTCATTGCTTCTGAAACAAATAAGCGTGCTGAAGTGCGTAATCATAAGCATATTTTAAACTCATCATTATTCACTGTGATTTTGACATTCGTAAGATCATTCCTTCACGGTATTGCAGTTTTAAAGATCAGCAGAGTGATGAAGACATTTTATTAAATATTTTGCACGATTGAAATAATTGTACTAGGTAGAATAAGATTATTAAAATTAATTTCAGTATATTAATTAAAAAAATAATTATTAAATAATCTTTCTTAGTTTTCTGGATTTCCTCCCTAACGTTGTATACACTGGCTGGATATTTTTGAAAATTAACTGAATTAACCATTTTTTCCCTGGCTGGAAGTCCCTTTTTTACATTTCATTCTCCCATAAGATTGCACCCCAGATTATTTCCCACTTACACAAAATAGACTGCCCAAAAGCAGGACTTGTGAAAAACCGGTTCCAAAGAAAGCTGCTGTATTCACCGGTTGGACAAATAACACTAATGATAAATGAATAAAAAACATTATCTAAGAAAAGTTCTCCAAAAAGGCAAAAACAGTATTGCGTAGAAGGTAGATATTCAGATTCCTAATCAAAAATTTAAAAAAAAATTATTATAAGCACAACATTTATACTTGTAAAATATTTCTTTTAAGAAACAAATAGTTCTTTTTATATAACTCTTAAGATAACTGTTTTAATTCTGACAGTAAGCAAGAGACTAGGAATATGCATATACCGAGAGATTCAGAAGTACGTTCAAACTTTACGAATGTATATAAAAAAGAAAGAATGATATAAAGGTATGTGGTTCGCAAGAAACGCAATAAAGCCAGATTTTATTTTAAATAAAAAACAAATTTAGTTTAAAAAGGTCCCAAGAGAGGGCGCTGGTGACCTGAATTACAACGAATAAGGCATTACTAAAATCTATTCACTTATTAATGCAATAACAAGTGAATATGAACATCAGGACACTCTGAAATATTACTAAGGCTACTCATTACAGCCTTTACAGCAGCTTGCAGCACGTCAAAATGTATTGTAGGAACGTCACGACAGACAGAGCTTTGTTCAGCCACTGTGATAGCGGATGTTTGGTACACAATTTTCTTCAGATAACTCTACAACCAAAAATCAGGCGGTTTAAGGTCAGGTGATTATGGAGGTAATAAGATCATTATTGGTCATTCTGTCTTAATTAAAGGTTTGCAATAAGAACCGCTTCACTGGATTGGCATAGTGCAATGATTTGCCATCCAGCATGAAACTGATAACAGATTATACGACTCTTTGATTGAATGCAGGGACGAATTTATCCGCAAGAGAGTGAAATAATGCTCATTAGTCCCTGCGCACATTTTCTAGGCAGATTTTGGATAAGATTTTTCAAATAAAAAATAGTCCAATAATGAAAAATGAGGTGAATTCAGATTTTGACAGGAACTCTAGAAAATCTGACTCCTTTAAGACATCTTTTTTTTTGTAAACTCTACATATTTATTAAAATTCCTTACTTTTTTACAATTTTAATGTTTTAATGAACTTTTAATAAATAAGCATGTATGGGTAAAAACAAACTATGAAATTCACAGGGTTAAAATAAAAAATTTAATTCAATGTACCAAGGTATTAATTGTGCACATAAAAGAAAATTACTTACGGTATGTTGTTAATGTTATTTATCAGTCTCCCACTCAGATAAATAAATAGTTTTTCAGAGTCAGCTGGTTTTCAGAACAGTAATAAGCCCAAAATCTAAAAGAAAATATGAAAAAATATTTAGTTAGCAATGTGTAATATTTAACATTTAATTAATTCTTTTCTGAGAACATTTTTTGATATTATTCTCTTTTTTTTAAATTAATAACACAATTTATTTCAATTAATGAAAGGCCATATTTTCATTTTAATTGATGTTTTAAATGCATATATACAGTAAATTCAAGAATAATGATAAATCGAAAATACAAATATTTTCTTTCGATTCATCCAAATTGTAAAAAATTGAATTTAAAATAAAATATTGTAAATAAAACAGAAAATATATTATTAAAATTAAAACCAGTTGAATAGTTTGAAACCTAATACATGATAACTATAAGGCAGTAAGAAAACATCAACTTTCCTAAGATTATTGACAATGTCTGTTTTAGACTGCAATAATTTTAAATTTCAATAAAAAACATTGGTTGCAATATTTTAATCTTTTATTAAATGAACTTTGTACTTCTTTAAAATATTCTTAACATTTACTATAAAAAAAAACATATTCGCTAAAATGATTATTCAAAAATGATGAAATCAAATCAATTGACTATATTAGAGAAATAAATTTAACTTAGTTTTTTTAATAAGCTTTTAAATAATTTTTATAACATACAAAGTGAGCCTGAAAATTAAAGATAATTTTATATAGTTACATTTAGCCAATTGCAATGATATTTTATTATATAAAAATTTTAAAGGAATGCGGAGCTATTTTTTTGAAATATATCCAATCCGCTGTAATATCACAATCAATGTTTTAGACTTCAATTCGATGATTTGATTCTTATCTAAAGTATGTATTCTTGCAATTGCTTGAAGAATCAATCTTAAATAGTGTGCTTCAGACCCCGAGCGCAAAAAATAAAAATAGAGGAAAACAAAATTTCCTGCTACTGTAAGCTTCAAAGTTTAATAAATTTAGAAAATAAAAGCCATTCACAACTTCTCTAAACTGTATTATAGCACCAGTTCAGGGAAATGTAATATTAAGTAATAACCCTACAGAAAACAGCTCAAAATCAGAAGAAGGAAAAAGTGCTGTGTTTTTGCTTTTGATAAGAATGTAGAATCATTTTCCCAACAAATTAAACTGCGACTTTCAGGCAGAAGTTATAGCTATTTTGGAATCATTAAAATATCCCATGCCTCATTTCTTAAATAAATCAGCCAATATGTGGCCTGATTCCGCCAAAGGTACTAAAATCCATTCATAACCCATACCAAAGTTATTCTATAATTAAGGAAATCCAATAATGTATTACCTCATTAAAACAAATAGACGCTTACATTCAATTCACGGAGGGACAACGGGCAATGAGCTTGCTGATAAACAAACGATGAATGCAGCCAAACAATTTTCCGAAAATGCAGCTCATATACCAATACTAGAGAGAGATCTCACATTTTAAAAGAAAATTAAAACATCAAATCAATCAAGAATGGTTATAACAGTGAGATTTAGCCTCAGAAAGTTGATACCTTCATCAATTTTATCCTAATATGTCAACTAAAATTCTTCTGTCTAACAACATTGGTAATTGTTTCCTGACATAACGTGGTCCTTTCGTTTATATGCTCAAATTAAAAAATCTTCATGAGACGCATGTATATGCAATTTAGATGGTAACCCTGAGCATTACATTTATACATACGCAACAATTTGACTTCAAGAAACCAACTGATATCAAGAACTCAGATTTTATCCTACATTGCTTAAGGATAGCGATTAAAAAAAGCAAATGGACAAAATTGTTTGAATATCTATTTTTGAATCTGGAATATCTTTGAAGAAATAACGAAAGTGGTGTATATACGTATGCTATACTTCAAACATAATGGTTGTTTTATTCTTATTCCTAATAATAAAATTTAACTCTTTTGATAATAGGAATCATTATACTAAATTGTACAAAAGTATATATATTAGGACAAACCTTCATCCTTTAATCATAAGAAATACCGGGTAACATTGTTTTATATCTTATTGTATTTATGTGTCTAAATTTATCCATTACCATAATTCCACACAATATTGCTATTACATTATGTTTTCTATCTGAACTGTGATGTATTGATCTACTGTGATACGTTACTCCAGCCTTACCTTATAGAAGCTTTTATAATAGTAATTTCATTTTTATAACAGTAATATATTTTGAGTGGAAGAAATAGTTTAAACTGGAAAATTAGTACAATAAATATTAGATTATTCAAACAAAATAACAGCATTAAATATTTCAAATTGAGGGAATCTTCCTTATCCCATCCCATAAATGAGAAGGATAAATGAGAGAGTAAATATGTGGACTATGTTTCTCTTAATAATAAAGTGAATACATTTATATATTCAAAACATTGTGATCATCTTCGTTAAAGAAAATGACATCCACATTAATTCTTTTTAACATTAAAACATAGCTAAAATTCTCGAATAGCCCAATAGATAATACTTAATTAAAGAAATTGTTTCTTCACTTATTATAGAACTCTCTTCCTTTAAGCAACCAAAAAAATTGTGGGGAACCAAATCCCTAATAGTTTTGCAATTCTTTGTGAATAATTTATGTATAGCTGTGTATTCGATATTAAGTTTCTTCCATATTATTTGAAAGGTACAAATATTATCATCAATTAACATTTTCCGCATTCTATACATATAATCCGGAATTGCAATTGACAATGGCCTTCTTGTGTGTTCTTAACCTTGAAGAGAATTGCGAGCTCGGTGAAACTCTGTAAACCATTGAATACAGTTGAATAAAATGATTTTTTTTCTTTTCAAACATTAACTGTAGTTGTAGAATGTTTCTTGATTTAATACCAGCTTAAAATCATAAAAATATCATAGCACGATAATGTTCTTACTTCAATTGTATTTCAATTTGTCTAAAACTTTTTTTAAATTAAACTTTTATAATAGTTAGTAAATAACCACCTGCTGTGATAAAAATGAATTTATATTTTCACATTTAACTCTTTAAATTTTCTAAAATACTTACCGTCTTTATCTCAAAGAGCTCAGAGTGACTTATAATATTGTTTTTACTTGTAACTTATGTCAGTTGTATATGGAATCTTGCTTTCGAACAATTTATTTCACCCCCCATTTTTTTATCAGATAAAAAAATTGGTTTAGCCAACAATTTTAGAAAATTTCCGATACACAAGGAGTTTAATATTTAGGAAAATATCATGAATGGTACTTTTACCACTGGCAATTTGTAATCACGGTTACTTTTACAAATTTAATTTCTCATACTAGATGAAAGTTAATATTCCTTTTTTCTTCCAACTGTGGCAAATTTTTACTATTGAATTGGAATTGCTGCATCATTACCTTTATGAGTAATTATAAAGATAAATTTTTCTTATAAATAAATATGGAATTTTCCAACATATAAAAATATGATTATTTAATATTAAATTAATAAAATTGTAAATAATGTTCATTTATAGATAACTCAATAAAAACTTAAAATTTTTAATTTTAATTAAAAAAAATGTTGTGACACCTTTAGTTAAGAAACAGTTGTGGAACATAAGAAATTAAAGAAATTCATTAAAAAGAAACGATTGATGAGAAAAATTTGTTCAAAATATATGATATCAAAAATAGCCGACTGGAATGCTATATAGAAATATTTCAATATATATTTAAAAATATGATAAAGAAGATAATAACACGATAATTCTGAATTTCATTGACGTTAACAATACATTAAAATCTGTTACTTTTTCTGAAAATGGACAAAAAATAACTTTAATTAGTTTAATGAATTTCTTAATATTTAACTTAAATGGCTTTCACCAAAGCATTTTTTTATAAAAAAATTCTTAAAAATTCTCAAGCATTCATTTGATAACACAAAACTTCTAAAGATAAAAAATCACTATACTTCATTCGCTTTCATAATTGATTTCCTGGATAACTTTTCAATTCAGTATTGTCTTATCATTCTATATCCATTGTAAATTCTATAATAATGTATCGTTTCAATAAAACAATGAATTAAAATAATTTCCAAAATGGATTATTTAAATTAATTCTTGGAAGCTCTCAAGAATTAATTTAAATACATATTGCCGAATAAGATCCCTGACTAAGACTAAAATTCTTTTTTTCATTCTTGAAATTATTTTTTGTTTATTTCATAAAATAAGGATTTACCTTGTTTTTCACTTAAAATTAGTTCTTCCAGCTCCAATAAGCATACACTAAAGCAAGAGCGCAATTTTTAAATAGCTTATACTAGTTTACTCTCGCCAAATTTAAGACGAAGTATATCTGAAATATCTTGAAAAACATAAATTTAGTTTAAGTATTAGAAATAAGGAGAAGTTGAATGAGGCAAAAATTACGCCAAAAGAATGAGAATTTCATACAAGAAATGTCCCCCAAAATATGTAAATAATAAATAATTTGTAATAGAGTGTGTAAATATTTCTTCATAATAACTTAATGTAATTAGTTTTAATTGAGTATCACGCAGTCAAAATACTTTAGATACATTAAAATGAAGCATAAATTTTTAAAAATGTATCAAAAGATTAAAGCTTATCACTTCAGCGCGCAATAATATGAATAATAATACTATTAATTTTCTGAACAATTGGTTTGCAAAATGTGTAATATCATAGGAAAAATAATCATAGGTTTAAAAGATAAATGTTAAAAAATAATGCCAATTTGGTTGTTGTTGCTTCATTGTAATTTTAATTTTAAAAAAATCAAAGAACATAAAACAAATTTTTTATCTATGGAAAAAAGTAAATTGATTCATAATAAAATTCACATAATTTATTCAAGATAAATTACGAAAATTTATTAAAACTTAAATTTGTTTAAAAATACTTCAAAACATGAATATTTTTGGTATATTTTCATCATAATTGTGTGATATGTAAATAATATGCCAAAGCTTTTTATAAACCTATTTTAGGTTTTTAATACATTATAATGCCACAAAATTTCCAGAGAAAATATTTAATTTAGATAAACAAAAGTAGTTAACCGTAGAACATAAAGATCTAAAGTCAGGAAATTACAAACAGAAAATAAATTTTATAATTTAATCTTTCAAATTACACAGAAAAATTGCAAATAATGTCTATAAAATTTCCATTTTTATAATTAGAAAAAAAAATATGTACTTTATACGCTTATGACGTCGGCTAGTTATTTCTTCAAAGGAAACAATTTATCTAAAAATTGTTAACAATAACTAAAACAATATAATAAAAAAACTAAGCACTAACAAAAACGAAATTCATATTTGAAATATCCCAATAAACGAGATAGTAAAATAAAAGACTTTTCGAAAAGGTTAAATTTAAAAACAAAAGAGCCCTCTTGAAACCCGTTTTAATGGCGGAAGTCGATAACAAACAACGATAATAAAACAGGAGTACAAAAAAGAGACTTTGAATTACATTTTGTAGCTGAACAGAAAAGCAAAGGACATGGACCATCACACCCCATTATAAAATTTGAATCACGTGTGTTCCGGCGCTTCCGTTGTGTTTTTAATAAAGAATTCGGGTTCTGTACTTTTCTAATCATCGTTATTTCCGTTGACATTTTCAAACACAATATCGACCAAATTTTCCCTATTATACGAGCTCATTTCCCTACATTGTAAAATTTTTGTAATTTTGTATTTGCTCTGTTTGTGAGCTGTTAGTCAACTTTATGAAATCACTCACTCCTTGTAGACAGCATAAATAGTAGAAAAGAGCTTAAAACCATATCAGTTATTAGAAAACAAAAACCAATTTTTTAATTTTATTTCTGTTTATATGGAGACAAAGAAAGAATTATGAATAATCAAAATTTTGCATAAAATATATGCTTATAAATAAAAAATATTTTTATTTGAAAATGAAATTTTGAATTATGCAAAATTATTTTAGAGGGAAAAAAAAGAAAGGAAGGAAAATAAATTTTATATTCTCACAAAATATTTAATTTACTATACAATATCAGGAATTTTGCTTCAAAAGAAATTTTATACATAAAGTAAAAGTTTATTTTAAATACATAATATATATTAAGTACATAAATGACATGTATTACAACGAAATATTATTTAAGTTTATTATTATACATTTCGTTTTATATTATTTATATTATTCATAATATAATATTATACAACGAATTATTATCTAAGACTTTTCAAAGAAAAAAGTTTATATTGCTTTGAATACATAAATTACGATATAGAATATATGATAAATGTTCGAACTTATATAAAATTATCCTTTTTTTAGATACTGTTTGAATAAAAGTGAGAATATATAACATAGAAGATATTTCATTTTTACTAAAAAAATTCGTGTTATAGTAAATGAAATTATTAAAAAGTGAATAATTTTTGGACAATATTAAAAATTAATGTATTGATATGAAAAAAAGAATGACAAAAACATCTATGTATCTACTTAACAATATACAATCTTAAACGCAACAGTTTAATTTTAAAATAAATAAAATTAGTACCAGCACAAGCACACTGAAAATAGAATCAGTAATATAAACCAACATAATATAAATAGAAAAAATAATTAGGGATGGGATATTCAAAAATTCTGGAAATATTCAGCGAATGAAATAATGTGCACAATTTTTTACGAAATAATGAAAATGAGCGGCAAAGGAAAAATGGTTAAATGTTACAAAATTCTAAAGAGGAATAAGAAAATCATTTCTTATAATTGTAATTATAGATAAAAAATTTCGACTAAACCCACAAAGAAAAAATATCAGAAAAAATAAAAATAAATTTAAAAAAACGATTGGGAAAATAGCAAAATAATTTATTCGATATAATTTAATTCATTAAGTCATTTACATTGTTTTTAAATATTTCACATTTCTTTTTTTTTATATCAAATGCAACTTTTTTAAAAATATATATTGCAGTCCTTAAGTAACGTACTTTTTAAAAGGTAATGAAATGAAAACAACGAGTGAGTTACATGCTGTGAAAATCATCAATTTAGGGAAAATAATTGGGATTAAAAGAAAGAAAATTCGTAATAAATTATTTAATAATATTTTCTTTTACGTCTGAGAAATATTCATCAAAATAAAATTCTAACAGCGCATATTGTCACTAAGTTATTTCTTAATGATTTCCAATTCCATTTGTAAGAATTACAGTTTTTTTAGATGAATCAACAGCTATATTTTCATTGTTCCCGAGCATGTTCTGAATGTGTGATACAAATTCATCATGGATATTTAGTTTAAAATAAAAACTGCTACATATTTTTGAAAGGTGAATTAGCAAGGACTAAGATTTGGAAACATGCGCGGCATTGACATTTCACAATCACAAATGAGCTTCAAATCAAGAACAATGTTTCGGTCATTAAAATATATGTGTGATCATAAAATAAAAATTCATTGTAAATGCGAAGGGATTTCAAAAAAAAAAATTAAATAAAAATAAAGAGCATCATATGAATAATAAGGCAATTTTTACAACAAAATGGCAGTTCAAATGAAAACACATTAATTCAAAATTAATGAAAATATAAAAAATGAATTAATGAGTTTTGCACACCAGTTGAATTTGTATCCATATACAAATCCTCATTTTAAACTTTTAAGTAACAATGGACAAAATTTAAGGTAAACTATATTAAATATATATTCAATGATGTAACATATCTTTTGTACATTGTAGTATATATATATATATATATATATATATATATATATATATATATATATATATATATATATATATATATATATATATATATATATATTCTTTTATAACAGATAAGCCTGGTTAGCATGGTTAACATCAAAGAAAAATATTCTGTAAGACAAAGATTGATTGTCCAAAAAAAAAATTCGCTTCAGCTTTTGGCAGTTGGACGATACATACAAAAGTATCATATGTAATATCATAAAGGTTTGTTGTTGTTGTTACTAATGACATTTGGACAAGCCAAGTTCGCTATGCCTTGGCTATAAAGTTTAAAGGCATATAGGTTTAGTTAGTTTCAGCAAGGTGTGATACTTGTATAAAAATGTATAGCTTAAAATATTCAACAATATGAGAGCATAAAAAATAATACATTTCTAGAAAAAGCCTAAAGAAGTTAAAAATTTATGCTGCCAATGATCTAGTTATAAATCTTTCCGTAACTGAGGTATTTTCGTTTCTTTCATTCTATTCTAAAACCTGGACGTCCATGTAGGCCTTTTTTTATGTAATGAAATGAGCCACATACAACATAGGCAGTGTGAGGACTGTAGTTGACAATCCTTTTATTCGATAGTACTATCAAGCAGCATCGAAAATAGTACGTCGCTTGGATGTTTTAAGGTGAATAGTCTAAAAGAAGACAAATTAAGGAATTTGAACAAGTTGTATTCCGGGGGAGGATGCAATACTCCCAATCACCCTAACCGGTGTGCTCACATAAACTAGAAGCGCAACTTCACCCTCCCGTTCTTAAACAGTGGCTAAAATCGAACATGGGGTCTTTCACTCCGAAGAGTGTTGTCCAGTTATTTAGGTATCCTGCATCTTTTTTAGAAGTATACATGTGTCCATGTACAATATTAAATCAAATTGAAATGTATTATAATGGACAAATAATTCATAAATAAAGTATTGCCAATATTGAGAGGCAAATATTAAACACATTTTTACATTGTTATAGTAAAAATGTAATATATATATATATATATGTATATATATATATATATATATATATATATATATATATATATATATATATATATATATATATATATATATATATATATATATATATATATATATATATATATATATATATATAATTTATGTAATTGGTAAAATGTTCATAAAGAATATGTTTTTAAACCAAAGAATAACATTTGAAAAATTAACAATGAAATCTGAATACTTTTTGATGTATTATAAATATATGTGTTACAAAGTTTTCCTAAGGCACGTGAATATAACCAATGAAAATTTTTATCGTTTTAGGTGAAACAAACTTCAATAACAATTTTTCAAAAGGCTTAACGATGAAACGTTTAGCACAAGGCATAAAGTTAAGCAATTCTGTACTTTATTTGACACATCTTGAATGAGATTTTATCGCTACTTTTAAAGCAATTGTTTTCTTAGAATACTTTCAAAATAATTTCTTACGCATTTCAATTATTCATAGTAATTAGCATCAACTGGCTGAAAAACTGTGGAACATGTTTCGCTGATAAAATCACTTTTATATTGTTACATTCGCCAACTTAGTAAACTATGATATAATGAGACTTATAATAAAATAAACGTAAATAAAAGTAAGTCGCCAAAATTTGCTCCATAATCCATGGAACAATTACGAAACTTTAAATAAAACAGTTAAAGTAAGTTAGTTTAAAAACATGTTCTAAACTTTCAGATCAGCATCAAACGCGCGCCAAACAGTTTCAAATGAGCGCCAAGAGAAAATAACGTAAACGTCTCTTACCAAAAGCGACGTCTTCAAGAATCATTTCAAAAAGACCGCGCGCGGAAGAAAAAAAAATTCACACCCTCCACCAGATCTCGCCACAAGATGTCTTTTAACCCATCAACACCTTCCACCATAAACTGTATCTCTATGTTATAAAACCCGGCTCATCGTTACAACGCGCGGGAAAGGAAAAGGCGAACTCGCCAGATTGAAGGAAACGGATGAAAGAAAGAAAAAAAAGGAAAACAAAACCGCCACCAAAGAAGAGAGAAGCCGAAACCCAAAACAAAAAAGAGAGCAAGAAAAAAAAAAGAAAGGCGAAAAATGGGAAAATAAAACAAGAGAGCCTCCGCGAAGCTACAATAACACATTCGCGCACCTGTGAAGGAGAAGAGAAACAGCGCGCTCCCTAGTCGAAAGGATCGTCTGAGCGAGGAATGGAAAAGCAAGCGATCTTTTCGAGTGAACGAATCTGAAAAGGGGCGTGGTCAGAGGCGGCGTGGCGGCGCATCGACGGTGGGAAATGAAATACCACGTGGCTTTTGTGTATATCGGCGGAGCGAGCGATTGAATAGTAGTCGCCTGAGTGCGAGCGAAGTACCCACTGCACACGCGCTTGTTTTGGTCGTCCCCTCGCTCATTAGCCAAGTTGAGGAAGCGCGTGCAGACTGTTTTGTACTGTCACTCGATCTTCATCAGTTGATGAGAGAGACCCTTAGTTGATTGTGTGTGCGCCTCGCCAATCTTCAGCGTGTTCGGTTAGATGTCACTTTTTCTTCTTCTTCTTGTTGTTGTTTGTTCTTTGATGTAGTAGATAGAAATAGGGACTTTCAATAATAAGAGACTTTGTATACAAAAAGAAGACCGCGCTGTTGGTAAGTTTGTATTTTTTTCTTCTTCTTTTTCTAACTTTTAAAACTGATTTACTTGCGCGGTGGGACTTTGAACTTTTCCCAAAAATTATACTTAATGGTATCTACCATTGTTCTTTGACTTAAAGTATATATTTCGATTAATTCATCATATTTTTTAAAAAATAAAACTTCCGTTTAATTAAGTAAAATTTAATTTTTTTTATAATACTTATAGAACCAAATGGATATTTAAAATCATAATGAACATCGATTCTATTACCAAGAAAATATTAAGATATCAAAAACTAGAGGAATAATAAAAATAATAATATCAATTAAAAATAATTTCATCGTTTTTCACTTACTAAATAATTATGTAAATCATTAACATTTTTGTTTTGACAACAATCGATAAATCAACATCAAATATTTATATTACACATAAAAAAGTTTATCAAAGATTTTTTTTAATTTTTAGATGTTATTTAAACATATTTAAATTCTTTTAATATTTTACGCAATTAGTTTTATACCAAATGCAATTCCAGAAAACCATTCTTAACGATGCTTAGAGAATCAGTGTTCTTATTTTCGGCCTTATATCCTAACTGTGTATTTTGTTATAAATATTTTACAATTTATTTCTCTGCATTCCAAACAGTTTGGTTGCTAATTTCTTGAACAGAACTCGCCATGGTTTCAAACGCAATGTTTATTCTGTATAAATATAAAATGAGTCTCAAACATGCTCTTAATTCAAAACATAATATAATTTATGGCGACAAAATAGTTCCACTGTTCATAAGAAATGATGTGAAGTTACATTGCTTCTTCTTGACGCTTCTCACCTGTTGCAACAAAGCTGGACGCCGGCTTAAGAAACTTCTTTGTTCAGTGAGATCCATAATCAACCGGAAAAATGTGTTTGCTTAATAAGATGCGATCATCTCGATGTAACGTGAAAATTTACGTGATTTCATTTTTAAAAAATGTAGTAATAAAGCGGTTACATAAAATATCTTACACGAATTTTACCACCGATTTATTAAACAATAATAACAAAGTAATTTTAAAGCGGCACTACTTAGATGTATTATATGAAAACATATTGTGTATCTTTCTCATATATTAAACAGGTTATATTAACTAGTATTATAAAATAATACAAAAGACTTGTATATAATTTTGCTCGAAACATTTAAAATTTAGGTGATTAAAAGATAATAAATAAAGCATCTTAGGATTTTTCTCATTAGCTTGCTAACTAATTTAATTTACAGGAAACTTGTAATTTTTTGTATTCCTTGGAATTTTGATTCATTATATAATACTTTTGGATACATGTCAGAAACTAAGCATGTTGAAAAAATGATATTATGTTGAAACATGATACTAAAGACATATATGATAGACTTTATTCGAAACTATTTGATATTATAGCAATTAAAATAAAACATCAGACATCTTGCAAATTTTCTTTCAGAGCTATTATACAGTTTAGTAAAAAGCTTATAATTTTGATCCAATATGACAATAGTTTTAGAAATATATCATGAACTAAACAGGTTAAAACAATTAATATTGGCTTTAAAAAAGGAAATAATTTAATTGTGATTAAAAATTTTCGGCAAATAAAAAATTTCGGACAACTAATTAAGTTATAATTTAATATGTTTTCAAAATGAAATTGATCGAAATAAATTTAGCAATTTGATTTAACAAAAATAAAAACCTAAATGGATCTTTAAAACTTAAAAAAAAGTTGTGACCAGTTAGTTAAATTAATAATTATTATCATTCACGATCCATACTGAAAAATGAAATGATTAAATAACCTAAACCTGACAAACAAAATGTATGCAATACAGTAATTATATAATGACTCCTTCAAATTGTTAATTTAGAAAATAAGTTTTAATGTAATCAAATTATTAGCCTAGTATCAGAAAGCTAGGTATTTTAAATATTACTTGAAAATAAAATTGTATAAATAGGTATTGCTTTATGTAAAAGAAAACTCCATTTTAAGTTAAAGAAACAAACATTTCTGATGATTTATAGAAAATAACAAGCTAATTTTATATCTTGATATAATTCTTATGATTATATAAGAATTATATGAAGTTATAAAATTATGATGTGTTATGAAATAGATGATGCCTCTTTTCAAATTAAAAAAAGTAAAATTAGAAGATTCTGCAATTTCAAAATAAACAGTTAGCAAAAAGTGTTAATAGTTTACGTAACTGTAATATATACATTCAATTTTGTCAAGTTATTTATTATTACATTGCATCCGAAAATGGTGAACTATGCTATGAATTTCCCGATTGACGTAGCTTATAAAATTTCAGCTGCCGAAAAATCTAGCATAACGTCATCAGCGATGCTTCTAAGTTATTAAGGAGAATATTTTTCCTTGCAATGTCATTATAGTAAAAATAGGAAAATACTTATTACATTATAAACACACAAACTTTATTTCTATTAAAATGTTTGAGAAATAATCAGCTTCCTTCTACTTTATAAACAGTCTTAATTTTAAATTGAACATGAATTAGTTATAATTTCCAAAAACATTTCTATTCATATGATTTGGAAACTTAATACATATATGTACATGATAAAAATAAAATATAGTATATTAATATCTTTTCTATTGAAACTTCCTTGGATAATAAGATAATGTGATAAACATATGTATCTGTAATAGGATAATAAGTAAAATATAAGGAAAAATTCCTTTCGATAAAATGTTTAAACTTAAATTTTTGTTTCCAATGGAAGTGTATATCATGATAAATTGTGAACGTTATTGGTTGAAGAATAGTAAAATGACTTATATAAGATATTTACTTTAAGACATTAGGATTTACATAAGATATTTATGAATTTATTTTGGAGTTTTTGTTTTTTTTTCTTCTTTAAACCAAAAACTTATCCTTTCAAAGAATAAAGTTATTAATTGAGTTCTCATTTAAAAGAAGGACGCATAAAAATTAAATAAATTTATCAAAATTAAATAAGTTTTTTTTTTAATTTTTTACTAGAGTATATTTTATAAAATTATGTTTATGAGGAATAAAAAAATTTAAACTTTAAGAAGACACAACATAACACACAGCTTAACTATCGAAGAGAAATATTGCAATTTTTTCCAAATAATTCATAATATAATTTTCTATTGCAAATTACATAGAACATATTGTTAATATTTTGCATATATTATACATTTCCGTGATATAAAATAAAAGACTTTTCGTAGTTAATTGCAATTCAGTGGTAAAAATCATAACCAAAATAAAATATCTTAGAAAAATATAGTTAGTAATAATATTGTTAGTAATAATATCTTATACTACAATATTATGTAATAATATTGTAGTATAGGAAGCGAAATTTTACATTTCTTAATATGATCATAAAAACGCTGAATGTTTGCAAATATACTTGTATATTGTTTTAAGTGTAATATTAATAAAAAAAATTTTTAATAACTTATTTGATGTTTGGAATTGTAATTCAATTCTTTCGTAAGAAAAATAGCTTTAACCTAAAATTATTTTGTTTAATAATTTACTCGTATAGTAATATTTTATAACATTAGAGTCAAACATATAATTTCATAATTTTTAGAGAAGTGATTTCGCTAAAAAATATTTTAAAAATTTAATATCAGTTTACACTATATGGAACATGAAATCTTCAAAAATAAATTAAATGCATGTGCTATTGAAGATAAAAGTAAAATCAAAATTAGAAACATTTCTAGTTAGAATAATTTTTAATGGAGAATCAAGATATGCTTCAACATTTATTTTTAAAATGATAAACATCATTTAATTTAATTAGTAATATTATGTCAAATATTATAATATACACATTTAGGTATCATGTGAAATTTTTATCTCAGTATTATGTATATTATTTCATATAATCTAATTTATTAATCTGTATTTAAATCCTAATTTCCCTAAAATCATCTCTATGTATCTTTATTATATAATTTGAAAAGCTTTTAAATCTTAATTTCTGGCTTATTTGAATCAAATTTTTTCGTTTTTTCATTTGTTATGAATTTCAGACATATAGTCTGCTATTAAATTTGATTTGGAAAGAACATTGCTTAAACTTTTCTGAATTATGACACATTTTACAAGCCTTTATTATCCTACACAATAAATTAAATACAGTCAAAATGAGACTGTTTTTGAAGGCAATGTGATACAGATACTACGTGAAATAAGTTAATGACAAGACTAATTAATATGCGCATTAGATATTTTAAACTGTGTGAGTATGTGGATATTTGGATTATCTTCCTATTGAATATACATATATATATATGTATATATATATATATATACATATATATATATATATATATATATATATGTATATATATATATATAATTTAAGTTAAAACGCAAATATATCTCATAATGCTAGTGCAGTGATTAGAATGGTTTTAATAATTCAAAATATATTTAGGGTATTCGTTAGCTCAGAAAGTTGTCATATGTAATTCACACACAGGAATTTATTGAAAAATAATTGCACTCAACAATATCATTAGGAAAAAATATTGAAATGTTGAGGGTTGTCAGTTAAAACAGTTTATCAAAATCTCGAAATATTTCTGTAGAAAGCGTTTTCTAGGTCAAGCAAAAAGTACTGTTAGCCATAGGTCAAACAAATCCTATGTAACTTAGATGTTGAGATTATGTAGGCATTTATCAGCGTGCTCAGTAGTTATCATCATCAATGTTATAAGTAGTTTGTTTCAGTTATAATTATTATTGAACTCATTGTGCATTATTAATAACTGTGTGAGTATTTTGGATATTAGCAGTGATCAAATAAGATGAAGATTAGTTCAAATATGAAGATACGATTTTAAAAAAATATATTTTATGTGAGAATGTATCCAAACCACATTGTTAAATGACTCGAAAACTAGACGCTTCATTGGTAGATTTTCGACTTCTTACTCATCAACAAATATAATATTAAAACATTAGCTGTTTGGGACTTAATTTAAAAATTAAATTCAAATCTCAAATTTTGATACAAATAGAAGATGCTCTTTTGCAATAATATTAGTTCACTAAATACTGCATAAAGAAGATATATTTTTATGCACACTAATGAAATAAACAAACAGTTGTGGATAATAATAGAACATTCTTCATTTTTAATACATATGACAGAATTAACTTTTGCCATTAAAGAGTTTACAAAAAATAAGCATCAGCAATTCAAATGTATCACATTATATACTTATAAAATAGTGTATAATGTGATACATTTAGTTTTTTTGTGTTTTAGTGTTTTTGACAACATTTATTTATATAATTGTAAATGATTTCAGCTAATTATACTACTTCATTTATGCGAATTATAAGTGATTTTAACTATGTTAAATACGTAATGGTAATTTATTATAATTTTAAACTAAATAAGGAAATTGCTGTTGCCTAGATCATGAGATAGGAAATGAAAGTGAATATTGCATGTATTGAATATTGATTAAAATGAACATCTTAATGGAATTTAAGTATTGAATTCAAAATATATGATTGAATATTAATGAAAACCTTAATGTATTAGCAATGTAATTTAGGAAGTTTTAAATAAAGAAAGATATATTTTAACCAGATTATTGCATAATTTTTCAAATTGCTCAACATTCTAACAGCAATCCAATAAAATACTTTCGAATTGAATTAAAGCTATTTAAAATTAAATCTGTTATTAGTTAAAAACAGGTGTAATTTTATAACATTTAAAATACTTAATATTATACTTACTTTTTCTTATCTTTTGAAAAATTCGAGAAAAATCGAGAAATTTGTTGTTTCGTAGTGTCTTGATTCAGCTCTTGAAAAGTAATCAGGTTTCTAAAAGGTAAAAAATTGGAGTGAAATAAAATAAATTTCGCACAGTAGAAATATAATACTTAGTTTTAAAATTTTACCACAATAGGTAAGGTTTTAAGATTTTATCGCAGTGAGAGAGATAAAATCTTAGAGAAACTGGAAAATAATATTCATTAAACAAAACTTTCTCACTGACGACATTTAGGTTAGAAATTTATCACCGCAAACAAATTAAGAAGGAAAACACATAAAGCCAAAGAATTTAAAATTATTCGTAAGATATTCTTAAATAAAAGAACTTAATTATTTGGTATATGGGATATTTAACGGAAAATGTAAAACGTAAGTAGTTAAAAAATACAGTTGTTGTATTTGACACTTATATGTAGAAATTTGAAAAAATAAACGAAATTTCACAATGATTTTAAAAAAATGGATGAAATGCTTAAAAATGCAACGATACATATTTAAAAATTCAGTTCCTATCAGTATAAATGTTAGATGGCTGAACTACTAAATATCCAAATAGCTGAGATACTGAATATTGGTTTATTGGTTGTCATTGTCAACACGATTTTCAAAATCTTTAGCTACTTTTTGGTAGTAATCTCGATGTCATCTTAAAACGCGTTTAATCACAAAAGTATAGTTCATTGAAAAAGTTTTTCCAAGATGAATGTTTGAAGGGTAGCATAAAAATAATTCAAATGATTTATATTCGCCCCAAATCCATGGTTTTCGAAGCCGCAGCAAAGAAACACTTAAAAGATGTTAATGTTAAGCATAACTTTCTTTAGTAGGGGATATTAATTATTGGGTGTAACATGTCTTTTTCATCTAATTTTTTCTAGCTACAAATATCTATAAAGAAAATAATTCTTTTCAAGTCATTTTTACTCATTTGGAATTCATACGGTCATATTGATATTTCCAAGAAATCAAAATGTTACAAGATGCATTTCTCAAATTCTTTTTTTTTAAATCAAAATGAATTAATAATCAATTTGATGTAAAATTGATTACTGGTCAAGTTTCAGTTGTTAAATTATATGATTGTTATTAGCGATTACCAATTACCATTGTTTCACTTAAATATTTAAATCAATTGTAAAAAAATAAAATTAAAATTAAAATAAACTGTCTCTATAGCTTTATTATAATGTCCATAAATTGCACTTCGTGAATTTATAATATAAGGGGAACGTTAAGACAAAATAAAATATGTTTGAACTGCTGAAAAACTAACATATTTAACACTACCTGGGTCTAAACTTAACTATTTGTGACAAAAAATATTGAATTAGCTAAATGAAATAAATATAGCGTCAATTTTTTTGAATGTTATAAATACATAATAAAAATATAAAGGAATTAATTGTTTTGAATTTTTAAAATCTTGAAATTTCACAATATGAAATAAAAAGAATGCTTTCATAGGTTCCAAAGCACTTATATAAATGAAAAGTAAGATTTTAAATATATGAGAAAACGACATTATACTTTAGAATGAATAATATCTTTGAACCTCTTTTTTCATTCTTTTCCCCCTGTTGTTATTTGTTTACATATCTTGTATTTTTTCAGATTATTTTTATAACGTCGATTGCAGTTATAGATAATAAATATATTTCATTTTTAATCGAATTATGTATCTTACTTTGAGATGAATTTAAGGAGTAACCATAAATTTGGATAATATTTTACTATCAGATGAGTAGGGATAATTACATCATGATTTGAGATTCATTTTAATTTTTTTTCCGCGAGTCGCGCGCGAAGGAAAAGAAATACCATCATTCACGGCTATTGTTTCAAACCAACGGATTAAACTATCACAATATAAATTTGCATGATATTTATTTTATATTTGATTCCGCTATGTCCACAATTTCAGTTATAATACTAGGATTGAACTTTTAAATTTAAAGGTAAATTTTTATAACACGATAAATAACTTCAATAAATCCTCACGCGTATGTAAACATTCAATTCAAAATCTATTTAGCAGATTATATTATTAAGCCTTTTACAGTTAGGTGTTTTGATAATATAAATTCAAAACGTTTAAAAATATATAGCTTTCCTTAAATAAAAATAATCATATATTTTTTAAAGAAACAACATTAATTCTGCTCTGAGAGAAGTTTGAAAAACATCCTTGATTCCACATTATTTATTGAACTCTCGACATTTGGGTGATACGGTTTAAGGGAAAAGAAAAAGTTAAGATGTCAGGCAAAAAAAATATATCGATTAATAGCAACAGGAAAATCAAGAAATAAGAAATATTATTATTTTTTTACCCAATTGATTATCTATCGCATCTCTCTGGAAGTCATATATCATTGAGGTCAGGTAAAATTGCTGTCGGATGTTTATGCAGTGAAAGAATAGAAAAGTTATTGACACTGGCCGCTTCGAATAATAATTATTATTTTTTTTTGTTTCTCTTATTTTACTCTCTCGTCCGCTACTTTTTATTACACTCCAAGATGGCGAGCACGTTGGCCCGGTGGTAATGGATTCTGATTGGTTGATGAAGTAATACTATCGAATTGTCCTGCGAGTTCTCGATTCGAATGTCACATCATTTTCCAGGCTTTTTCACCCCCGGGGTGAGTGGATTGTTTATTATTTTAATGTTTTTTTTATTACATAATGCTCCATAATTGACCCGACCTGTCACTAATAATCATTATTACACATCCATTGGAAAATGCCGATTAAGAATTATGGGAATTTGGATACTTTACACTCCCGTAAATTCTTTATCACTAGAAGTTAAACAATAAAAAAATTACACATCAACCATTATATAATAATGTCGTGAATTCTTAAGTTTATAGTTTTAGTTTGTCCATCTTAATTACAATAGACATAGACTCAACAACAAAAAATATAACAACGAAAAATAAAACCCTAGACAACCGAAAGCACATTACAATGCCTATGGCAGTATAAGTATACTAAATATTTTTACAAAAATAATTTTTATGAATGCAATCAAGTGACAGCGATTATTCCTTTATTATTTATATCCACAATTATAATTTTCATTATACAAAGGATGTTTGGTAAAAAAATCAAATAGTAGTACATTATCATAATACTTAGATTTGATTTACTATTATAATACGAAAATAACTTTATTATTCCATCTGATATATGATTGTCATGTTTAGTTATTAATGAATTACTATAATTAGTAAACAAGACTGACAAGGCCGATTAAAATCTACGGCGCTCGTTTTATTGAATATTACCTTGAAAAGAAAATATTTCGCTTTATTATGAACCTTACAACTTTATTTTATTTAAGCAATGTGAATGAATTCATAAAGAAATTTGGTAGACATATGCTTAATTTTCTTTTAAGTTTGGATGGATGGTTGAAATGAGGATAACTGTTTATCTTTGTTCTGTGTAATCGGTAAAACTGCGCAATTCAAGAAGCACTATTTTTCAAAACTATAAATATTCATAAAATCGATTAAAAATACCATAAAAAGCATAAGGCATGAGTGTTAAAACAACAAAAAACATAATGTGTGTAGGTAATTTTTTTTAACAAATAAAATTTTACAAAAAAAATGACATGACTATAGGGGTGCCTTTTAAACCGTAATGAAGCCAATGAAAATTAGCAGAAAGAAAGAATCTTCACTGATGCAATTAAATGATTTTTGTATCAATCATGAAAAATTGGTCTTACTTAAATTTCTGAAAAGGAGGAAATGTTGAATGAGGTTATATATTCTCCAAATCTACTGTGTTGGGAGAAAATACAAAAATTTCATATTTGCAATGAAATTGTTTTTAATAAATGGGCTCATGATATGTATGTACACAAGATATCTGCCTCTCAAATATCAACCGCGGTTTGAAGGTTAAATGGTAATTTTTGTCAGACACTTAAAGAATTTTTTCACTTAACCATGACAAACTCCTGCAGGAGTCTAACTTCAGATATATTGACTTATACAGAATGAACGAATTTGCATAGTTATATCCTTCTAAAAATTATGCAACATTGGCCACTAGCATGTAAATATAGTATGAGACATTGCATCAAACTTTGTTTATTTAATCTAAACCAGTTAAATTCAATTGTAACGAGCATAAAATCATCGTTGCCTAGATTTAGGATTGTAGCCTTTCCAGTTAAAGTTATCGGATTTTAATTTGGTGGACACTGAATAACAGGTGGTTGGTGTAGCACTTTTGCTTTGTAAATATACACTTGCTAAGATTTGAAAATTTTTTGAGCTTTCTATCTAGTGATACGTAAATACGATCCACTGTCATTGAAAAATATTCTCGGAGGGGAAAAGGCGCTGGATATTCAAATGCCTCTTTATGTTAGGTCATGTGCTATGTTGTATCAAACTGTAATGAGCAAAAATGTTAGTAAAAATATAGATAACTTTTCAGGAATACGACGATACAGTTTCAACGTAAACTTTTTTCCTATGCACAACATAAATATAAAATTTTCAATGAAAATACCGCCAACAAACTTTTCCTTCATTTGTTAGGTATTTGTAACTACAATTAATTTTATTTTAATTAATGTAAATGAAAAATATGATCATTGAGCAAAATTAATTCATTCAAATTTTTTAGGCGATCAAAATTTGTGTTATAAAACAATAATCGGAAGCACAAAATTTAAGCTTGTTTTATGTTACATTACCAGAAATAGTTCCCCATTATATATAACAATTTTTATTCGTATGCTGGAATTTTGTGCACTTACTTTTCGTGAGGGAAGTCCAAATTTATTAAACTAAATAAATAATATATAAGAAAAGCTATTAGTACATATGTATTAAAAATTACATTGAAAAACATTATCTGAAAATTTGGTTATTCAATTTATAACATTTTTACTAGCATTTATTTACCATATTTAATTATGTTTAATTTATCACATTTTTCCTGAAATAATTTGTTCACAAAGTAAGATGTCACTTTATGAAAAGATTATTCAAAAACAATTTAACTAAGTTTTTTTTTTTTTGCATAAAGTATTAAAAATATTCAACTTGAATACCACTAAACCACTACAGAAACAACTTACTGAGTCACAGTCACATTTGAAATAAAAAATTAGACACATGTGTATGTATGATATATATATATATATATATATATATATATATATATATATATATATATATATATATATATATATATTATAATTGAATATTAATTAGATTTTATATAAATGATACAAATTATTTTTAGCGAAATTAATTAAAAGCTGCTTTTAAAATTATATACGTATACTATAGAAATTTTATAAAATTTAATAAGCATCATAATTTAAAATATTTAAATAATTGAATTTACAAAAATACAATATTGAAATAGTTCAGAAACAAAAGTGCTTTTAAATGAAGAATACTAATACAATTGAGTTTATTCAATCTAAAAAAAAAAACTGACTATAATTTATTTGTACTTAAAGCTTTTCAGAAATTTCATTTTTCTCATAAATCGGTAACTTTCTCTATATTTATTTGGCCATTGAAATCATTTACAGAATTAGCTTCGACCATGATGAGATTAATTAGCAACTTATTCTGAAAACACAACTCCGATGACCTCGTTTTTGTCATCTACGTTGTAGCCGCACATTATTTCGTTAGTATTCTGACACCGTCGATTTTATTTACTTCGTTATTTGTTGGATTTATTTATTTATTATTTTTTTCGCAAGAGACACTCATACTGCTTAATTTCTTTGCAATTTATTAACATTATCCAAAGGATGGATTTTTTTGTGCAACTTTATTTTTTACTTCATAAATATTTGTCAAGTTTTATTTATTATTTTTTTATGTAAGAGGATATGTTGCAATTTGATTGCCAAGAGTTTTTAAATTACATAAACCAAGGAAAACAATTTTTATAATTTTTTTGATCAATTAAAAATAATATAATTTCATTAGAATTTCATAGAACTGAAGTTCCTGTATTTAACTTTAAGAAAGGCAATATGTTTGTGATCCTCAAACACACACTGGATAAAACTTTGATAACATAACCTTATTTGGTTTCGGGTTATCAGATAAAGATAATGGTGTCACAAAATAAACTTGATTAATTATTGTTAAAGAAATGAAAATATTAATTGAAGAATTTATAAGAAATTGATTAGCTTATAATTGTGTTTTACAGAGAAAATAAAGCTACGTGCTATATACTTCGTTATAGAAGAAAATGTTAATAAATTATACAGTACTGCATTTATAAATAGCGATATTTCAAAATGATTCATAAAAATTTTTATTAAGTTTTCTGTTGTAAAAATTTTAAATTGATATTGAGGTATAAATCTTAGAAAATCGGGAAATCATATGTTGAAAACCATTTTATGCTCTGCAAGTTTTAAATAATTAAATACACAATTTTATAAATTTTCCATATAAATTCAAATCAAGACTTAATTTAATTTCAGGGCGAATTCAAGCAATATGAGAAAATTTTTCTAATTTCAGACAAATTTTCTGCTGTTAAATACTTAATAATAGGTTAAAAGTTTATAAAATATTATTATACTTTTAAAAAAATTCATTCATAAATTATGAAATATTATTATAATTTTTAAAAAGTTGTCTTCGTTTTAAATCTGAAGTAAAAGTTGTGTACTCTTTATATAAACGGTCACTTTTTACCGTAATTATTGCTTCGTAAGCAAATAGAAACGTTTTAATATAGATAACCTTTAAACAAAAGTAACATTCATACACATCTTCAGTTATCATTACTGAGATATTTTAATTAAAAAATGAAGTTAAACATTGTGCACTTATTAGAAATTTTAGCTAAATAAAACTAATAATTCAGTCAAAATTTAAAAAAAGTATTCAAAATTTTTTATTATTATTTTCAGAGAATGCATTTCACAACTAATAACAATACTTGAAAAAAGATACAATTCATTTTGATACAATATTATTTCAAATGGTTATTCCTTTTTAATGATTTTGAGGTCTTTGAAAATTTAAAATTTCTGATGAAGCAAATTAAAGTCAATTAATATTGTTCCTCGAAAATAATAAAGAGAAAAGTAATAAGATAAAAGCATCAATGATTGATTATTCAATAAATAACAACAATAATAAATTCAATTTAACTTAACTAAGATTCGTTTAACAAACATTACATTTTATACGCAATAGTGCAATATAAAAATAAAGATATTGATCATTTTTAAAATAATCGAAATTGTTAGATGTATGCGCAAAAAATCCCTCAAAATCAATCAACTCATAAATAAATCCAATTAAAATTAAATCACTAAAGCGGAAAGTAAAAAAATTAATTTAACGATAAAAAAGCATAATAAAAATAATTTTACATTTAACTCGCATTATATAAGCTATTAAAGCTTACTTAATTGGTCGATAAGATGTTGAGGATTACATCCTAAATAAGCACCGGGGAAACGGGGTGAGAGCCCCGAAGAATTTGTCATAATTTTAAACAATGATCAAGTAATGAGGTGGACGTTTTAGCCGGTGCACCCCTTTGCATCTTCACACGACACAAACCAAAGAACTTACGTTCATACGAGTTTAATATGCTTAGACACGCTCATAATGGTGCTGTTTGGTGACGTTACGGAAGAATATGGTCTTTTCCGGTCACTGGAATAACTACTTTGTCACCTGACACAGTTATCAAAGAGCCTTTGTAACATATATATATACATATATATATATATATATATATATATATATATATATATATATATATATATATATATATATATAAAGAATAGCATTGATTTTTTATCATTATATTACATCAAGATTTTTTAATGAAAAACGGTGAAAACATTAAAATATGGCTAAATTTTTTATTCCTATAAAGTTTTATGAAACTGTATATTCTGCGCTCACAATCTCTTTCAAAAACAGCAAAAATTAAATATTTATTAACCCTCCTATACCCAATAATCTGGCTAACTTCCTGCTTGTATCAATAATAGATTTGTGGTAATATAAAGGAGTATTCATATATTCAGAAAATGATTTTTTTAAGATGCCTTTTACAAAGGGAAGAAATTTTTAATGGTACGAATAAAAATGGGCTTAAATATTTATAAATTTTCTTCAAACATATAAACAAAAAAGGAACTTTTTTATATATAAATATCTTAAATTGCTTTTAAGAACGAGTCTAAAAAGGGGGAGACGCACGCGAATTTTAAGATTCCAGTCATAAATTACTATTAAAGCACTGTCCATAGAAAGAGAAAATAAAATGAAGAAAGGAATTCGACGAACACTTATCCGAAATACTCATAAAAAAGGAAAGTTTGCATACACGAATCGCAAATCGTTGGACGGGGATGAAAAGAACAATACATTTTACGACACGGGCCTTCCAGCACAGACAAAAAATATTATTTTTCATTTTACTGTGTTTTTACATTGGCTTAATTTTCTTAATTTATGTCTATTTGCGCGACAATCACCTGAACAAGTCCCTTCGTTTGCTCAGCTGACGATACATCATTGTCTCCTATGCCCTCCCTTCGGTGAAATGTTTCCCTCTCGTATATGTCATGTCGTTTTTTTTAAATAGAACATTAATTTGTAATTATATTTTAGTGGAGTATTGTTTTGAAGAAATTCCAAATGGAGGGAATTTTTTTTCCCATATTTATTTTGTAAACAGTGGAAAATATAAAGAGATGTTACAATGCGATTTCAAACGCAACTTTTTCAATTTAAGGATATGATTTTTCTAGTTATCTATTTTAGCATCAATTGTTAAATTTAAATACGAAAATACAAAACATAATGCTGCAATAGTTTATTCAGTAGTATTTAAATCTTATAAATATTTAAAATTTAAAACAATTTTAAAATTCAAATATACATATATATATATATATATATATATATATATATATATATATATATATATATATATATATATATATATATATATATATATTAGTCTTAAATTCACAAAATATTATATATCTGTTCATATATCATTATACATAGTTTCAAATTATATCAGCTCCAATAAAAGAAATATAGAGCATTTGATGAAATGTTAAACTTTTCATTATCATAGAACAGTAACATCTAATAATAATTTGCACTTGATGAAAATATAATAATTAAATGAGAAATTAATTCTTAAAACAAAACAAATTTTCAAATTAAATAATTTTTTATATCTAAAGAGTAAAAAAAAATCGTCTTGCTAGTAAGTATTTATATTAGAAATATTTTGCGTTCTAATTGAAAAATAATTTTTCTATTACACCAAAAGAACTGAATATATGTTTATATAGTTATATTTACTAAAAAAATTTATAAATCTTAAGAAATTATAAATCTTATCTATGTAAATCTTATATTAAAAAATTATAAATCTTAAAATCGTCCGATTTATTTTTTTGCACAAAATGATTTTTAAACAAAGCCAACAGTGCAAGAAAGTAAATAATACCTTTTATATTTAAAAATGAAAATTATCAAATGTTCTGGAGGGTTATATAAATATAACGAAATGACAGTTATGCTTTAATATCAATTTCTAATGTTAAAAAAAACAACGCCCTTAATAATGAAACTATAGTTATGAAAATCAATTAGTTGATTTATTCTGAAAACATTGTCAAACAACTAACACAATTGTTTTAAAAATAAAAAAGCAATTTAACATCATTTAAATTATTATACAATTGAATTTCAACAAGTAATCTCATTCTTCATCCACATTAGATTTAATCATGCCCAAGCTGATAACAATCAACATTTAAACTCATCTGTCTACATAATAACAGCTTAAGAGAAAGATAAAATGTAACTAAAATATGCTAATAAGTTGCCCTTAATGTCGTTATGCATCCAGCATATTAAAGAGCAGAAGAACGGATTGGTGACACCTACTATAGCACGATCTTCCTCACAAAGAAAAAATAAAATTTAAAAAAAATTGATACATCAATCAAAAAGAACATCAATTCTATTTTTAAAAAGAAATTTTTTTTTTCGAAAGATTAATCTTTCAAATAAAAATACTTTTATTTGAAAGATTAATCTTTCGCTTATGTAATATATTTTACAGTATAATTTTTACATCAGCTCTAAGGAAGGATCGATGCTTCGCACCTGCTTGCAACTGCATTAGCCTTGTGTAGCTTTGCAGATGCCAAAAGGACCAAAAGGAAGGAATCTTCCAGGAAGGAAAGATTAATAATTATTTTATTTTAAGCAGCCGGTTACATCAAAATGCAGACACGCGACAGATGAAAAAATATTTAGTAATTCCGACGTTAGTTTTAAGGTATTATTAAAATAAGTAGAGAAATATGTATATACCCCTAATGACGATTTCAAAATGAGCCAGTTGTTTATTTGCTGAGTGCACTTTGAATTTTCTGGAGTAAGTTAATTGGTTTCTTTGAATAATTTTAAAATCATACCCTGAGTGTTCAGTTACTCATAGACTTATTTCGAAATAATCACTATTTACTTAGAAGGATTATTTTACAAATGGAACTAAAATAATTTATTTTAGCTAAAGGAATAGTTAAATGTCCTTTTTTAATTAAAATATTGTGTGATCGTAATAAATATTAAATAGATGTAGTGAAGAATTATTTTTCGTTGAAAAATATGAATATTTTTTAATGCCTCGCAAGGTAAAATTTAAAATATTGCAAAAGAAAATATTTGTAAATATTATTTTAAAGTTAATATTTGGCATTATTGAAAATTCGTGACATTTTAAATTAATAATGAGAAAACGTAAACATAAATGAATCTATACAGAAATCCCTACTAAAGTATTTGAATGTGTATAACGTGTAAGATTTACACATTGAAATACGAAATTAACATCACAAATCTATTGGTTAAAATTTACATTTTTGAATTCATATATTGCATAAGCGTGTGAAAATTCAGACGCGATTTATTACTACATAGAATCCCTTAGAAAATAAAGGCTTTTAGTTCCTAAAGATGCTTGATACACAGCATTCTTATTATAAAAATATTTTAATTAGTTTCAGATTTTCATAATAAATAGCTCTTTATATAAAATCACATTTATGAATGTACAGCGAAAAACTAATTTCTTCTTCAGTATATAATCAGAAGAATTTAAAATTTTTAAAAAGAATAATTTAAAATTTCGTTAAAAATTATATAAAATATAGTTTGAACAGCTCTAGGAAAAATAAAAAATTCAGATGAATTATATTTATTGTAAAAAAGATATGCTTTCCATAATGTCATATTTAAATTACGAAAATAGTTTATTGAGATTATATGACAAAAAAAAATTAAAAGCGATTTAAAAAATGAACTAACTTGTGAAAAATATTTCTAAAAAAATGACGATTTTCTCTTCTTTTTTAAGAGCAACGAAATTATTTTCATTGCGGAAAAAATATATTTAGTAGAAGTTTTCGTTGCCGTTTGAATAATTCAGAAGAATTCAAGGATTTCAAAATATTTCTAAAAAATGAAGGCGACGTGTAGTGCTATTTTTAGATATTTTAAGATCTTTGCAATCGTCTAGTGGAAAAATACATCTTAAAAAAGTATGCTATAAAATAAAAAAAAGGAGAAAAAATTTTGTATTTTCTCACGAAACAATTTAATACACAAAATAAAAATGATTTTTCGCCATTTCACTTCAAGGAATTTAAACAGTCTTTCTATATTGCCTTATTTTGAGTGAAAATATTAAACACGCAAACGATCTAAATTCTGCTTTTAAGATTCGATTTAAATGTAATAAAGTAAAAAGTTTGAAATAATAAACTAAAAGTTTTTATTTTAAAAAAAATTTCTCAAAAAAAAAAAAAGTATCTGCAACAAAATTAGAACGCCTAAAGCATAAAAAGCTCACTTCAAACTCGACGATACCAGATTAATGCAGCTTAGGAAGCACAAAAAGAAAAAGATAAAAAAAATAATAAAGAATTAAAAAAAATAACAACAAAAACCTGTTCCAAAACTTCAAACCGCACTTGAAAAGTTGCAGTTTTTTTCTCTTTTTAGTTATTTATGCTCAAACAAAGCAAATAACATTTGGGATTATAATTTTTGCAGAAAACCTCAAATTAAAACAGCTGGAGTTTTTTTCCCTTTAATGTTGTTTGCTGCGTCCCTGAAGCAGATGGTAAGTTTTGAGGATTTTACGAATAACGCTTCACTTTTTATGTGTTATTCTATATAATTTTTGTTGTTGTTTTTTATAATGCGGGGCCGCCAGTGTTTTCATTTGCACGGCATTGTTATGGACACGAAAACACGAAGGAATATTAAACGACAACTTTATGCAGGTATTAGTCGAAATTATTAAATGATAAACGGCGGCCCGCACGCTAAAACCTCAAGATTCTCCCTCTTATTGTAATTCAGTTTTTCAACATTTTTTTTTTTACTTTTTCTTTTCAGCTTATTTTATTCTTTTAATATTTAGTTTAATGTTTCCTTCCCTTTCAATTTCTTCTTTTTTTCTTCCTCTTATCATTGTATATCTTACCACAATTTGTTTCCAAGAACAAGAGCACATAAAATTATTCTTTGTACAATGATTTTAAAGTTTAGAAAACTTTGTTAACGGTTAAAGAATTTCTCAGAATCAAAATTTAGTTTAATATATACCGATGCCTTTTTGTATGAACTGAATTAGACAAAAGTTCAGACTTGGAATAATAAATGTTCGTTTACAACAATAGAGGGGATTATTAATTATACAGAGAAATGAAAATCGTTCACTATTTGCATTTGAAATGTTTGATTATTCAAGTGTTCGAAAAACTGATTTCTTTGGTACAATTTTTTCGTTAAAGCTGCATGGTTCGGATTCTAGAAGATACGATGATTTTACAAGTGAGATGATAAGTAAACGATTAACACTGCGATCAAGTTCAAAAGTTCGTAGGTTTGACTCCATATTAGCCATAGCTGCTTGTGGGGACAATACAAAACTAATTTGATATACTTACATTGTTAATTGGATTTTTTGGTTTTGCTTTACATTCAACGATCATTTTTTGCACACGAGGACCAAATTTAACCAAGGAATAAAAAGTGGATTCCGAACTGCTACAAATATCCATGTCCAAGATGAGATTCGAACCCTCGAATTACTGATCTGAAGGCTAGAACGCTAATTTGACTGCCAGTTTGGCCAAGTTAGTAGAATATAATTAGGAAAGACTTAATATAATAATTATTGAAAAACATCAGATTTTAAATTGTAACATTTTGGAAAATCATCTGCGCCTGTAATGTTTTTAACATTAATTAATTTTATTCCTTTTTTAAATTAGCTTCAACAATGTAAAACGATCTTTTCAATTTAATTCATATGACAGATCAATTTTCTAAGCGTATCCTTTTTCATATTAAAACATCAGTAAGACAAAATAGTTCGAAACAAATGAATCAGTTTGGCATGTGTAAAAAAAGAAAGAAAAGAATGCATCCAAATCAGATGAATATAAAAAATGACGCCATGTTCAGCAAAGAGTATGTATTTAGGGTTTTAAATAAAGGAATAAAACAAGTTAAAAAATGGAATATAATATCATGAATAGAGTAGCGTCATTTTTAAGTTAAAGGCTATATTTATGCCTTAGATCTGAATGATACGGTTACGCGTTGTGCTGGCAACCATCCGTATATGGATCTTCTTGATTGGTTACAAGATAAGGAGACGATCGACAACAGCTAATGACAAAATAAATCTCAGCTGTTAAAACATCCACTTGAGTTGTTTCTCGCAGTTTTTATTTCGACTTTTTCTTCAAACAAAACGCTTATTAATTTAGGTATTTTGTAATTTTTTTTCTTTTTTTTAAACAATTAAAATGACAGCTACTTAGTGAAATATAAAGCGATATACTTGAATGTGAAATAAAACCAGAAATATATATACACAGAATAAAAAAAGTAATAAAATTATTCTAAGGAATGAAATTTATAAAATTATATAATGCCAAATTTAATATCAATCGATGCAACAATTAAATATGATTTTTTTCTAAGCGAAATACTGAAAACAATTATTGAACATAAGTAAAATTTTGATGACTTTTTTACTATTGCAAAAATTTTTATCCTGTGTATTTGCTATTAAACACACATAAAAACATTTTTTACTACAAAAGTTACACAGTTTTATGATGAATTAAAATTGCCAGCTATTTAAACAATAAAAAATTATTATTTTTATTCTGGAAGCACATTTATTAAATTCAGCCATACAAAGGCATAATACTAGAATAAAGAAAACTGTTCTCTAATGAATAGAAAGATATATTTTTGTAACATTTGAAGCCGTCAGTAAAAGTTGTGGATCTATTTTCATGTGTTTCTTCTCTTAATTGGTGTTATTACTGAATGCATACCTAATTAATAGATAGTATTTTTCTAAACTTGTATTACTTTGAATTCTTCGATAGCACTTGCAAAATTACTTTTTTTCTTCAATCAAATCTTTCAAATGCTGCATTGTTAGATAAGAAAATTGCTTTATGATTTTTGAATGTTTTTATGTAAGTGAAATTTTGGGTTCGGTGTAGAATTAGCTACTTCTTTGGTTTGGCGAAAGATTTAATCATCAATTTTCGCGATAAAATTTTATTTTTGGTAAAACCTGATAATTCTAAGTTTAGCTTTTCTGTAGCGGCAGTAGCTATCTTGTTAGTCACATCTTGGCGTTAAAAAAATCGCCAACAAATCAAAGGGAACCCGATTGAAACTTTTACCAAAATGTATGAAAAGTTTAAATCAGATTTTAACTTACATTAAGAAATATAAATAATTTACAAATATGAGAATTGAATCTAGTTAAGAAAATTAAGAAGAGAATAATTTTATTTTCATATTTCATTTTAATTCTCGAGTTCAAAGAAAGGCAATATGCAAATATTTAGATAGATAAGACATCAGCTAAAAATTTATATATGAATGGGCAGAAGATAATCGAACTTTCATTTGTATTCAAATGATTTTTAGAAATACTTTCTAAAGACTGCATCAGAACTGGCAAAGGAATCATTAACGTTCACAGTTTTAGTCAACAGATTCTGTATTTGTTTCCCATTTAGAATGCGGATATTTATTCAGAATCCGATTTTAACTGTAAGCCCAGGTCATATTAGATCTTGTGTATAAAAAATGACGTTAGAAAAAACTGATTAAAATTGCGGTTACACAACCGGGATCAACAGACCTTGAGTGCAAGAACAATAGTTGACTACAGATGCAATGACATACCAGAAAAAGGTACTAAATTCATCAATACAGCTCATTTTCATGATGGAAATGAATCATGTCCTAATAGCAAAATCCTTCGTGATTGGTTGAATAACATTGTAAATATCTATAACATATTCGATCATCCAGATGACGTCACAGACTTCAATCCCGCCAGTATACATAGAAGTTTACTTTGTATACAAAATCAGATATCGGTAACATTTTTGCAGTTTTATTTGATCGCAAATGAAGTATGGTTGATTAACTCTTCGTGAAACTTCATGTGTGTGTGTGTGTAACTTATAGTATCAATATACCACCTAATTACGACTGTGCAGCGGTTAAAACGATACCTAACAAATTGAAAGATGATATAATACTATTTACAATTCATGCGTTCAGATTTATATTTGCAAAACCTCTCCCATTACTACCAGAAAGAATTCTTTCGGCAATCATTTTTTAAAATTTTTTCCTTCATCTAATTTTAACAACCAGTATGACAACCAGTCATAAAATAGTGCACAAATGATAACTGAAATGCATACATCATGTATTCATGGTATTTTATGTATTCAAACTTTAGATCTATTACGTGTACATAAATAAATATTGTAAAAACTGTTAAGGTAAGCGAAATTTTAACACATTTCCTTATAAATTTTGTATCTAATCTCATCGCTATAGGTATAAAAGAAATATTTCAAAATAGATGCAAAATTAGGAAACAGTCAAAGAAAGTAGCTTCCGTTTGTCTCATATCGAGATAGACGCAGTCCTCAAAAATCAAAGCTTCAAAATATATCAATTCAATTACGGTACCTTTCTGAAACTAGGTAGTTTGCTTAAAAGTTTGCCCAGCCTTTAAACAGAAGGCCCTCGAACCCTGAAATAATAGGCAAAGAAGACTTTTGAAGTTTTACTTCGCTGCAACTTAGTTAAATCGTGTCCCAAGAGGATCCTGCAGACAATTTAAGTCTTTTAAGTTTGGGAAAAGACACAGACGTTTTTCTGTAATTCTTGCCAAGGAGAGTAGGAATTTTTCCCCTTTGACGAACTATAACTTTCTGAAACATTTTGAAGATTTAAAAAAATGCTCACAAATACTATTAGCGAAATAAATTTGGTTAAAGTTGTAGGTGGAAAAAAAGAATAAACTCAATAACAGCTCTGAAAATTATTTACTTTTCTTTACCATGTCATTTGCTGAATAGAGAGTAACAAATCTAATTTAAAACTAAATATTCAGCAAGCATTTTTAATAGAACTAGAAATCTTTTATTCAATAATTGAAACAGTTATAATCAACTTAACAAAAATTAAATATGCAAAATGTGAACATAAAAGTTAATATTCAGCAATAAATTATATTTCATTTTTGAATCTTTACGATATTCGCTGAATTGAGAAAAACGACTGAATGATATAAATAACATTTCATACATGATTCTTAAAAAAAATTATTTGTATTCGATTCTGCAATATTTCGAAAAGTAATGATATATACGTATTTCTTAAGGTAATGGAAACAGAAAATTATATATATATATATATATATATATATATATATATATATATATATATATATATATATATATATATATATATATATATATATATATATATATATATATATAAAACACTTATAACATAGTGGAAATAAATATACTTTAGATATCACAGGAATAATAAAATAGGAAGCTAGTAGGGTATATACCCACATTGGTGACCTTTGCTACTTTTTTTCGTCGCCAAGCAGTTCTAACATTATTGCCACTAAAAAACCGTATAAATGACGTAAAACACCAAGAAAAACCAAGCCAGGCAACAAAAAAATTTAAGAAAGTAACAGAAATTCAAGTAATCAACACCAAAAGGAAAACCGGAAACACTCTTATCGGAACAAATGTCGGCAGATTTGGCGAGAAATCTCTTGGGAGGATATACCATACTTATACCAAAAGCAGCTTTCCATATGTAAGCTAATCAACAAAAAAAACATGTGAACAACATGTGAAAAAATTATTCGAAGGAAAGAAGAATTCTTTATATGAAAGAGAGAAACCTCAAAATATTTATCTAGATAAACTTAAATCTCTAACAGAAAAAAAGTATAAAATAATACAAGAAAATTACTCGGAACCACTTTTCTCGAAATGAATAAATTACAAAAAAAAGGAGATTCATAGGTGCGGAAAAGAAGCAGCGAAGAAGAACTTTCGTGATCTTTGGTGATTGATTTAATAACTGCCAAATCTTTGAGCCTGAAAATAATATCTATTCAATGACAACGGAAGCAAATACCACAGACGGGAAGAAAAAAATTTATAATGATTAAAAGTACAAAGAATTTCCGGAATTTTTAGCAACCACGAAATAACGCCCTGTCTACTGTTAATACTTTCGCTGACATGTCTGATTGACACCGACTCGCATACCCCCTCTCTCTCTCCCTCGTCTCGAAGATTCGTGAGCATTCAGAAAAATTACGTAAAAGCCACCTTCACTGGAGATGGATTTTATTCCCCTGTGATTCAGTCATTTACAGACACACTGTAATGATAGAAAGTACAATCAAACTACAGGGTAATCGAATGTTAACTAGAAATAGAGTCATCAACGGTAGATGCGATTCATAGCTAAATTTAACAACGCGACAAATGCTATATGAGAATTTTTTTTTCAGTATATTTTTAGGGATTTTATTTCTTCATTTTTGTGACATATATATCTCTGATTATCCTTTATTGTATTAAATTAATTTTTATTTTAAAAATAAATTTTAAAAAATTGTATATAATTCTAAATAGAATGAATTATATAAAAGAAAGAGAGGAAAAAAATTTAAATTATTTATTGATATTTAAAAAAAACCTACACGACTCATTTAAAATAAAATTAATTTATATTGTTTTTAATTTCTAGGAGACGTAAATTATTAATTTCTACATTAGTTGTTAACAATGTTAATTGTTAAAATGTAAATTGTTAATTTCTAGAATTACTATTAATTTAATAAAAAAAATTTTCATGTTTAAAAAAATAATATAAGTATAATATACTAAATTCAGAAAAGCTTCTTTTACTTCCGATAATCGATATCAAGGATTGTTACACTTTATGAGGGACATAACGGATAATATTTTATATTCACTGGGACACTCGGTGACTATGCCATTGTTACTCTGAAAATTGAATGGTCCTCTTAATTTAAAAGCAGAGGACAAGCAGAAGATTCTCAGAATCGGCAGGTTACTTCAAGGGCTATCATTTCACTCATAGACAATTTTGACTACGAGTATTCTATGACCACCAGAAGCCATAAGTTAAAAAGGAGATCTTTGTCTAAATGAGTTATACAGCCCGTAAAAAGTTTCTTGTATTAATAACATCGTTTTTCCCATCTAGCGGCAACATCGGCTAATAACTCACGAAAGTAAAGATTCCAATACATTGAGGTGAAAGTTTAGAATTAGCAAGTAATCCTCAAACAAGAAGTTGACTGTGTATGTTTGTGTAATTTCCTTTCCAAATGAGCCAAATGATCATAAAAACATTTCCCGAAAAACAAATTAAAATAAAGCTAATTTTGAACATTAAAGGAGTCAATTTTCCAAAGGAGTGAAACATTAAAATCCTAATTTAAATCGTAATTTAAAGAATAATGAATGCTTATTGAATTATTGTAATAACTTAGTTGACAAATGGATGGACCATTTAGAGATAAATTTTGAACCCGAACGTATAATGTATAACAATGAAAATGTCTTCATGATTTCAATTTCATTCACATTTTCACATCATGTATTATTATAATTCAACAATTGTTACTACTGATTCCGGTTCAATAATAGATGACAGATTATATAATATTTGAAGTTTAAATTCAAATATTTATGAACAAATGTAAATGTTGATTGAAATCATATTACGTCTGATCGTATTGAGAATTTCATAATGAGCCTATTGGTGACAAAGAATAGCTCTCAATAGGCTATTACAATTCAAAATATGATGTAAAATATACAAATTCCAAGATATTATATTTCTTATTACACTTCTAGACTAATATATATATATATATATATATATATATATATATATATATATATATATATATATATATATATATATATATACTGCCTAGCTGGAGTGATGTATATTTTATATAAATGTAAAATATTACATAAAAATTAAGTTTAAAAAATTGAAATATTACATGTTTCACTTTATAAATTTAATTTTCATAAAATTTCCTCTACATTTTTATGGTGATATTTTTTACATCGCATAGTCAGACCTTTCACATTTAGCATTTTATCTTCGCTTTAAAAATATTTCAAAAGTTGATAAGAATGCTAAATATAGATTTTATTAATCTCTGAAAATAAATTAACCACGCATTAGCATTTTAGTTCTTAAGCACATCATGAGGAATATCGCAGATAGAATGGTGTAATACATCTCTTTCCTTTTCCCCGAATCATTTTTTATCATCATATACAGCGTTATTAAATTAATTTTTATCTTATTTTATGTCTTAATACGTTAATAATATTTTATACTCTATACAGAGCTATCCATCAATTAGATAATATTCAATTTAGCAGATGCATTTTTGTAATTTCCACAGTTCTAAAAAGTTTCATAATATTTGGTTCAGTAGTGTTGCATGATAAAAGGATAAACATATTTCAATAACACTAATTAAATATAGAATGTTTTAGAAAGCTATCTAAAAATATAATCCTACTTTTTAATATTCAAGGTTTTCTGCTTAAATAGATTAAATTTTATTAATATGTACAAAGAATTATTTCTCAATAAGTAATTATTATGGGAGACGCATAATAAAAGATGCATATGTGTATATTTATTGTTCAAGGGCACGCTCCTACCCCCTCAAACGGCTAAAATAAAATATAAACCCGCAAGGTAACTAAACAAAAATGAAAAACCTTGTCCAATGAAGAAGAGTTGTTCTAACCCTTTCACACCATTGAGCAGTGCGGGAACTTGATTCCTCCGCTTTTCATCCTAATGACCCAATGGCATACTACTGTTAAAGTTTTCTCTTGTGATGGCATTATTTCGGTTTTCAGAGCTTTTTAGACAAATGGCTCTTGCAATGGTGGTAAAAAAAAATAGAAAAAAAAGCATCCGCATTTGTCTTTTAACAATTGGGAAAGACGAATTTCTAATGATGCATTTTTTAAGAAACCATTCCCTCATAATGATCGTACTTCAAAAGAAAATTTATAAATTACAATAATAAAGTTTTTAAAAAAAAAGTTTCCAATCAACTCAGTGCTTCATTAAATACCAAAAAAAATAAAAAAAGATAGTTAATCTAATAACTTTTTAGGTTGATGTTTCCTAGATGTTAAAAAAAGGGGATAAAATAAAAATAACGCATCAATATTGTAAATTCTTTTTCTCCAAATTGTCTCTTCATAAAGCTTTAAAATATTGACTACTTTACCATAAAAATTCAGCATTTCATCCACGCTTGTTTCAGGGAGCGAAATTAGAAACGGAAGGGAGTGAGAGAATTGCAAAAGTGACTTGAAATACCCGCAAATGATCGATTTTGCTTCCCCCCTTCCGCATTTAAAACTCATTTTCAAGTTAAACAAATAATTTCCATCCGATTTTCGACAGACCATTTCACAAAAGTCCATTTGGGCAAAGCCATTTTGGAGCAATTTTCACAAATAAACGAAAAATCTAATAAATATATCGCAGCAAAAAAATAAATAAAAACGCACTATTTAATAATAAAATATTCAAGTAAATAATATTAGCCTGTATCACGCTTAAAATATTCCCTATTTACTGAAATTGCATGCTTTCCAAACGGATCTCCCCAGCCGCACCCCCCTTCATCCAATTTCGTTTAATTTTCCTTTTCCGGCAATTAGAAAAGCTGGTTACGTGGTACTAAGTCGCGCTGAAACCAACCAACTAATGTAACGCAACTCATTAAAAACCCTAAATATGATAGAGACTGGAAAATCGTTTAATTGCGTATTTAAAACCGAGAGTTTTCTCTCCGCCGCCGAGTGAAATTCGTCGCTGAAAATACGTGCTTTTCCCACGCCTCAAATTTATTTTAAATTCCGGAAAACGACGCCTTTAAATAATTTTCCCCGGAGAAAAAGTGAGACAGGAGCACGTGTAATTCCACGAAGATTGTACTTTCCCTCTGCTTGGGACTTGAAATCGACACTGGTCTAAGTCCTGGAATATTTTTCCCTGTGTTTTCCCTTTTATTACAGTGAAATTGATTAATTAGAAAAATGCTATTGTTTGATACTTAACCGTTTTTGGTATTTTTTTTCTGGCAACTTTTGCAGTCTCTAATGGGTTTTTAATTGCTTCGATAGTGATATATAAAGTTTTACAAAAATAGTAATTAAATTCCTGAAAGATTTATGCAAATAAGTTATTCCGATTCTCCATAGAAGATTTTCATGTAAGATAAATTAAATTATGGGAAAAAAATTTTTTTCCTTCTTCTTTCCAATGCTTCGTTTTATAAATTGGGGAGGGACAAAAAAAATAATAAATTCTGCCTTTTGAAAAAGGTGCAAATTATGCTTTTATTTGTCTGGAAGAAATTTTTGATAATTATCTACATTTCATTGTTTAAGGCGCTTTGTTAGTTTTGCCATTAGACTACATTTAAAGTAGACGCAAAAAATGATCATTTACTTATTAATGACTATTTTGTCTCAGGCATAGTTCAAATTTAAAAATAAAAGGCGTGAATGTCCAATAACCGTAAAGACTTATAATAACTTATGTCCTAAAGTGAAGGTTTTTAATATCTTTCCAATAAAAGGGAAATGCCTCGAAAACAGAAAGACAAAAGAATTTATAACTTACACTTATTTACTTTTGTTTATATTGTCCTTCTCCCTTGATAATTGATTTAAATTGGAACATGCAGAGAAAAATTCTAACAAAAAGAAATATTTATGATAGCGCTTCATAAAGTGGATGCATTATTTTCAGTTTATACATTCTCTTCAAAAAATCATTGCACAATTAAAATTTTGTGGTTTTCCGCTAAATTCATTAACTGTTAAATAATTTTCTATTATTATTTATCTATAAAAACGAACCACAAACGTATTTTGTATAGGTACAGCAATAGGAAAATCAATGTATATTTGGACATATATGCACACTTACAACTTATTATTTCGGGCAGACAATCGTATAACACGATTTTTCAGGATAAATGTTTTCCTAAGTTATGATAAAAGTGTAAAGAAAGCTCTATAATGATATAATAATATATATAAAACAACACAAAAAATAGATATGATTAAAGAAACGAAATTATTAAAAATAATAATGAGCGAAAAAATCAAAGTAATTTCTGCATTGGATGTAGATTTAGTCCGAAAATATCTCTAAAAATTCTGATAGACGAATAATAGTATAAATTCTATTATTCTTTAAAATCAAATATTACTTCATACATTTAAATTTTGGGAAGTTATTAATGTATCTATTCATTTATTTTATTAAAATCTAGAGAGAGAGAGAGTTAATATGTTAAAAAAAATTAAAGAACCTTTAGACATTTTATATAAAATACATACATAAAAACAATGTCATAATCAGAAATCGATTCATCATAAGATTGCTGTCAAGACAAATATTAACCAGAACTTCTGTAAAGTATCTGAATTTTTCAGTTTTCTTAATAATACTGTATACAAATTTTTACTGGCGGCAAAATATTTTTCCCAGACACATTCCAAATATGTTTTAAAACATATTAGAATATATAAACTAAGCACTCATTAAATATCACAGTAAAACTCAGATGTAATACATCTGAATTTTACTATGATAAAAAACCTTCTTTTTCATCTGTTTCTAAACATAAACTTGTATTCATAAATTAGTTATGACTATATTAGTTTGCCCTATAAGATGGCGAAAAATAAAAATCGCAGAAAAATCTTCCACAGTAAACAGTAATATTAATTTTACCATTAAATTATGCATTATTATTTAGAGATTAAAAAATATATAAAGTGAATCAAAATATATACCTTCAATAAAATCAAAATAAAAATATTTATGTAAATGTGAAAATTTAATATTCTAATTTCAATATATATTTTATCATATTCTATATTTTTAACGCTGCCGACCGATGGCTGAGTGGGTCCCGGATTCGAATCTCGGCTATGTATGTTGCTTTCTCTCTGTGTTTCTCTGCCCCTTCTTCTGTATGAATGTGGCTCCCCCTATAAACAGGTTTGTGGTGGTTTGGCATGGGTAATGATATTCGCTTCCATGACTTGGTTCACAGGTGCCCACTGGGTAACGAAAAATGAGTAGCAGTTTCTGGTCTTGTTATGGGGAAGGGTTAGTCACCCAATTGCCCACCTGTTTTCTTTTTATTATTAATATTTTTAACGTTTAGCTTACATTTTTTAAAGTTTAATGAGAAGACAAAACATTGCTGTAAAATATATATGTTATGTGGCACTAATAATATGCATATTATTATTGTCACATAGCAAATATTTATTTTACTGCAATGTTTTTCTTATTATTATTATTAGTAATAGTAATAAATGTTATTAGTATTATTATTATTATCAGGATGGATTATTATAAAATATATATAATATAAGCTAATAATAATAATAATATATAGCTATGTGGCACTAATAATATGCATATTATTATTGCCACATAGCAAATATTTATTTTACTGCAATGTTTTTATTATAATTATTAGTAGTAGTAGTAATAAATGTTATTAGTATTATTATTATTATTATCAGGATGGATAATTATAAAATATATATAAGCTAATAATAATAATAATATATAGCTCTGTGGCACTAATAATATGCATATTATTATTGCCACATAGCAAATATTTATTTTACTGCAATGTTTTTATTATTATTATTAGTAGTAGTAATAAATCATTTATTACTATTACTATTTATAATTATTATTATATATAATATATACATTACTATTTACAATACTAATAACATTTAAAATGTTATTAGTATTATTATTATTATCAGTATAGATTATTATATAATATATATAATATAGGCTAATAATAATAATATATTCAAAAATATAATGATTATATTGTATTTTGACACAATTACATGATTTTTAGTACACATTTATACACATCAACTCTATTTATTTTAACAAATATTTTTTTATATAAAACACCAATAAAAAATGTGATGCTTAAAGTAACTCTTGTTAGTGACCTGATTGAGAAATTTTTTGAGTTCGGGTTCAACGAAAATCAAATTCCCTGTCACAGCCTTCATTAATTCAGGCCGCGTCGGCTGAATATGTCAACTTTGTTACAAAGTTATCGCGATGCAATCCTTCTTACACCACTCTTCATTACAGGCATTCTCTCTCGACTTACAGTTGCGTCGAATTCTCCAAAATAAAAAAATAAATAAATAAAGCGTCGAACCTTAAAATTAAAAAGCGAATTTTCCTCTGTTAGGGACGGTGAACTGATTTTTACAGCCATTCATTTTGCCGAGAAAATCGGACACGCAATATACTAATCAGTTTTTAAACGTATTTTTCTCTTTTTCGAAGAAACAAAAAAAAAAAGAATGAAAAAGAAACTGTTAAAGAATTTCACAGTTATTAACTTTCTCCTCTCCTCCCCCTCCAAAATAGACAGGGGGGAGACAGACCTCGCATGCAAAAGATTTAGATCGGAAAAGCTAGCCCTGTAATAAAACCCAGTCATCAAGAAACATATTATCCATTTTTAATAGTATTTATTCTGCACTGTCACGCTAAGTTGCTTTACAGTCCGGTTAGACTGGTTTCCTTGTAACCAGAAAGTATCAAAACGCTTTCAAATAAACAAACAAATGAATTATGAGACGTCAAAAAGAGATAAAAAATATTAATAATAACTGTAATTTTTAAAAGATATTTTCCTTTTTTATTTTGCAAGTTTTTGAAAGTAGATTACATTGTATATATCTTTTTACTATATCAGAAGTCTTCTCGTCTAGCGTAGTATATATATATGACCTTCAACACTACATTATTTCGAATGGACGAAGAATTCTCAAGGTTAGTATATATATCACCGCAGGCTTGATAAATGGATTAATTTTTATTTTTTTTTATGTGTACAATAAATGTACGAATGAAAGTATTTTTTTATACATCATTTTTTCCTTTTTTTATATTTTGTAGTTCCATAATACATTCGATTTTTCGTTCTCACTTTTTTCCCACTGTTAATTTCATTTATTTTTATTTTTTTAAAGTCATCATTAGACCGCCCGCGGATCAGATTTTTAGGGCGTGATGGGAATTCTCGAGCGCATGCGCGATTATTTTTGTTTTTCGAAAATACATAATTTCATTTTTTTTTTTCACCTTCGGGTAAGGTAGAGGCTTCTATATTTATTCTTCGAAAAGAGGGGAGTGGTGTAGATTTTGCAGAAAACAATTTTGATGGCAAAATAAGATGTAACAACTGTTATCAATTAGAATGTTTTGGAAAGATTAACAAATTTTTCATATTCTAAATAACATTTATTTTACATCATAATAAAAAACAACATTTCAGATGTCTTTTATAATAGCGATCAAGAATTATATCATTTGTTACATCATTATATACTATTTTAAAAATTCTTTAACATAAATCTGGAGTTGATTATGCAGAAAAAATCTTTATCGCAAGCCACACATATTTCATCATTCCATGTTAATTTATTTTTGAAAATAATATGTAACTACAGTTTCTTTATTCAACAATTAACAATAAAAATCGTTTTTATAAATAAAAAAATCCAACTTCATTCTTGCAACAAAATCAACAGAATAGGTATAAAAAATGACAACTCTTTAAAAATTTTAGCTTAAATATAAATCCAGAAAAACCATTGATAACAGAAAATTTTCCAATTAATATATTTTAAAACCATGCACAATGAAGAAATTGAAATTGAGTATTTTATTTTACAAATTTCACATGGAATGTTAATAGTCTATATTTACTTTGCAGGAAATATGTGATATTAAAAAAAAAATTAATGCATAAGATTATTGGGACAAGAAGGAATTATTTTATGTTTCATTATTTAATATAAAATATCATATACAACATAAGAAAAATTTATTAAATTAAAATCTTACATAAATTTTAATTCAATGTAATTTTTCAAATAAATAAAATTCGATTTAGAAACAGACTAAAAATTTTCAGTAACTTTTTTTAGCACAATTATTAAATAATTGTGCTAAAAAAGTTACTAAAAATTTTGTGAGTAACTTTTTTAAATCATTAAAACAGTTGCAAGTTTACAAATAAATTTTATTGAAATAAAAAATTAAATAACATTTTGAGACGCAAGTCAAAAAAAAATGTTTCTTTAACAACTTTTTTGTATTGATATAATTTTTAAAAATATTAAAAATTTCCAAGACGGAAAAAATAAAGCAAAGCATAAATATTCAAAAGAAAAACTTGTTTTATAAAAAACAATTTTTTATGTTGTAAGCGTATTTTTAAGTGGCATCAAGATGCAAGCAACATAAAGGTAATAAATTATGGTTTAGCCTCACATAAATTACAATAAAGGAATTAAATATTAAAAAGGTTTCTGATTATTTAATTAACGAAATATAGCTTAATAATTATAATTAGATTATTAAAAGATAATTATATATGACTCTTTAAAATAATTAATTTCTGTATTTGAATTAAAAAAACGATGTTGATAAAAATACAAAAATTATTTTTTAATTAAGAAAACTAATTATTATTATAGAAATAATTATATTATGTCAAGAATATGTGACACACAGGTATAATATTTCATATATTTTAAGAATACATAATTATCTTCCAATGAGAAATATAAATTTGCAAAAGACTTTTCTATTTGATGTTTTAAAATAAAATGTGATTAATTATTTATTTCATATTTAATTAAAATAATTTAATATTTTAAGGTTAAACATTTCAGCTAATTTCTAAGCATTAAATGGAAACTGTTTTGCTACTTCGATATTTGATGAATTTAAAATCAAGCTTTCATTTTTAAGTAGTTAGTAATTAAAAAAAAACTTAAACCAAAATATACAAAACGGAAACAACAACATAAATAGTTTATTTATTATGGAAATTAATAATAAATAATTTTATCATTGAAAGCAAACAAATGTTAAAATCTATGATTATATAGCAAACGATTTTATATTTTATTTTTAAAATGGAACATTTTAAAAATATAATATAAAATCATTTGTACTTTGCTAAGTTAAAAACAGACTACTTTTAAACAATTTGTTTGCATAAACAGTAGATATACCCAAAATCAACATTATGTTAAAAATTGAGTTTGAAAAAAAATATTCGGTATTCATTAAGAAGAACGAATGACAAATTTTGCTCATAAATTAATATTAATTGATAGTGTTGTTCTTCATGTTTATTCTAGTTGAATGACTCATTCACTCGACATCTTTATACGATTACTCACGTGACCGACAAACTTGAAAACGCATGACGAACGATATTTTAACTTGGATCTACCTATTTACCCCCACCGAGACGTGTTCTACGACTGTTCTCGTCAGAACGGTCTCACAGCGGGATTACCCATCTGTTCTAAAGTATGACGGTTCCAAGGAAAGTTTAATAAGTGTACAACAATATAGAAAAATAGGCACAGCCCTAAAAATTTACACGTCATCTGAGCTTTTTAACTAGCCCGTGAAGCCGCGATGTTAAACAATGGAAACAGTTTTTCCCTTAAAACACAAAAAAGGCGTGACCTACTCATTAAATTCTACGACGGATGTTTAAAAAAAATGAACTATCGAAATCCGCCGGTTTGATTGGAGGAAAAGAGAAAAATGGAATATTTTCTAAAAATGATAGGTTTTTTTTTTTCTACCAGCTGCTAAACTTTTACAAAAACTAATAAACGTTTAGGTATTTTTTTTTTAAACTTCCGTTCATGAATCTTCATTTGACTGTTTATTCGAATGCTACATAATATTTTCCGGCGAATGTCATATTTTTCTGACGCAGCGTTATGCAAATGTGGAATTCCTGCAAAGAGAGACATAAAATTAGTAAAGCTGTCATCCTATATTGTGTCATTTATGACATTTTTGAAGGAAATTCGTTTAATTTCAACTTGATGTTGCAAACAAGACAGCAATATACTTCAATCAACGATTCTTAACAGAACTCATTAGTTGAAATAATGACCCCCTGCCAAAGGATGAATTTACGAATTTCAATAAACTGAAAATCAAATAGGTCAAAACACTAAAAAATAGATTAGTTAGTTTCATAAATTCTGTTACAGAAATGAATAATTTTATTTACAAAAAAAAAATCCTTAAAAAAATTGAAGGATTACTTATATTACTTTTAATTATATTTTAACGCTACACTAAAGACAAAATGATTCGAAATCAGGAATAAAATGCTGTCATAAGAGTTTGACAAATATTTTTGGCTGTTCTTTAAAAAAAAATTGACGGCCTTCTACAATGTGATTATAAAATATAAAATGATTTTATGTCTAATATAACAATTATCAATATAATTTAAATGATAATAAATTTTTATTCATCTTAGAAACGTTAAAATAATGTAAATTTTTAAGGCTTTTTATTTAATTTATTATAGAAAGTGCGAACTTAACAGAAAACAAAACTAGAATTTAGAATTGCTAAGTTATATTATTATTGCACACTGTTTTCTAGGCATGTTTTCAACATTGACAATTTTTTTTATATAATTACAGAAATAATAACTAACATGCATTGCATCAAATAATGTGTTTAAAAGATATTTCTTTTCATTATTTTTGGATAACTTATAAATAAAAACAAGCTACAAAAGAATGAATCATTAAAAATTTAAATTAAATTCATTGTGAAATATAGAGAGCTAAGAAAATGCTAATAAAACAAATAATATTAATGAACCAAAATAAAATACCAATAAGACAATAGATATATTCAAAAGAAATTAAGACTAAATATTAAATTTATTTCGCTAGAAATTTTGGAAAATGAGGTCGGAATTCTCCGCGAAAATATTTTGACATTCGATACAAATGCCAAAAATGTCTTTCATTAATGCTGATCTTAAATTAGATCAGCATTAATGAAAGAGTCTTACCTTGTTACTTAATTTTAAATGCAGAAATGTTTTAAAATTAAATCAATTTGTGTTTAAATTGCTGGCAAAGGAAGTCTGATATTTTCCTAAAATTACGCTTGATTTTATTCCCAAAGAGATGCTAATTTAATTTAATTAAAAATTATAAATTGCTTTTAATAATAATAATTTGGGGAACCGTATTCAAATTATGAGACAAAAGTTTCCCCGTCGGAAAATCTAAGCACCAAAAACACACAATTTAAAATATAAAAACGCAGTTATAGCTAAACAAGAATGTATTTTAACTTGAATTTGAATAATGATTGTTACATGCAAACAAATTCGTATTAATGTATTATAAATTAAGTTTTAGAGTACGGCGTAGATAACTTAAAAAATGTGTGTTTTCAAAATAACTACTATAAAAAGATTAAAAATGTATGATTCGTCGCGCTTTCTTGTAACACCAATAAATATATAGGAAAATTAAAGACATTAGACCACTTTAGGATTTTTGACATTTAAAGTGTTTAACTTAAAAAACGACTTTTGAAAATCACATCTTAACATGGTAATACATCTTATTTATGGGCTTTTAATGGATATTTGTTATAAATTCTTTAGACTGAAAGAATATTGACAGAAGTACAATAATGATCACCATTGATGTTTTTGATTAAAAAAAATTGAAAACAAATTCACAAAATTTAAAGAAAAAGATTTTATTGCATGTATGGTATACAATACATCCAACTGATTCAAACCATATTCCCTTCACTGCGGCCTGAACAAAGCTGAGACTCTTTCCAATGTTCACTTCAATTACATGCTTTCTATGACAGTCATCAAGAGGGATTGTTTATCTGAATTACTAAAACAACTAGCCTTGGAAACCATTAATAATATACCACCCCAAATGACATAAAATCTATACTGATCGCAGCAAAACAGATCACCGAACTGGCAGCGGAGTTTTCATCGAGACTCCTCATGACAAATTCTCTCTTAGTCAACGTAATCCCGACTTTTGTTCGGTTTTTCGTAGCGAACTAATAGCCATTAACATCGGATTGGAACCCATCATGAGCGAAACTAATTATAGCGATGTCTGGATATTAACTGATAGCCGCAGTTCAATTCAACATCTGCAAAAATGGGCCTGGTTGGGAGACCAAACAAGCCTTTCTGTTCTGCACAAGCTTAAAATTCTCTCCCTTCGGCATAATATCTATTTTCGATGGATCCAGTCTCACGTGGATATTGGAAGCAATGAAATAGCAGATACTTTAGCATAGGAGGGCTCAGGTCATCCTGCTCCTTCTTCTTCTGCGTTTACCTACCTTGAACTCTTTTCTTTGAGAAAAGCCCAGTTTAAAACCGATTGGCAGGTACCTTTGACTCACCACTTCTACAAGGGTAGAAAGCCGGGACTTTCTCTGGCTCTTTCCTGTGATAGGAAATCCAGCACTTGCCTTGCACGTCTTGCCTCGGCCACTTGAAATGCATCAATTTTGTAGCGGGTAACAAACCTTCCTCCTCTGTCCTAAATGTCACTGACACCAAGCTTCTCCTGAGCATATTCTAGATTGTATGAATATACTACGAGACGATATGTACACTTCTCCCCGCCTTGTCATCGATTTCCTCTCCGTCAACGAATTCCTGGATTTGGTCTGACTCCGTCAGACCCCTTGGAGATAAGCAGCAACAAAACATCCAGGATTAATAAATGAATTAAAACAAAACATTCTATCCATACATTATGGTGATAAAGCTAAATCAGATATTCATTATAAAAACATACGTTTCACTTTTATTTAAATGCAATGTAAGTCATTTAGCTTGCTAGACCCTTTATTCATCATTTTCCTGAATAAAAATTCAGCAAAATATACTCAGAAAATATGCATTTATATATTTTCTCTTCTTGTAAAAAGGAAGTTGTAAAAACCAAATTTAACGATTGTTATGATTCTAAATGTCTAACGATTGTTATAATTCTAAATTGTTACACTTAAATGGTATTTATGGAATATCGATCTTAAATGACGTGTTACAAATGCTCTCTATAGTATTTATGATCACGAAGAAAATAGTGCAGGAAAATAGGTATGGTGCATTGTTGCAAACAGCATTGTTATTACTTACGATTTAGAAATTATCAAAACTACATGCTAATAGTGGTCATCAGTAGAGTGGCAACGACTCTCTTACTATGTTAACTTGAACCGTACTTAAGAACTTGTATTACTTTTACTACGTTAACTTAAGAGTCATGAAAGCTCTATATTATATACAAAAATTCTATTGTCGTCATTTTTTGTATATCCAATCATCGATTCTTGTTGATAATCCCAACGAAAGAGTTTTTAAGTAACTATACCAAATGTAATTTCGCTTTGTGGATAGAAATATGTAGATCTTTAAGTTGTCAATCAATTGAAAATCAAAGTTACAGAGCGAGAGGTTTGTGGCGGGAAAAAAAAAAAAAACGCGGCATCTTCTGAAGTAGATTATATACATAATCAAAAGTGAGATACGCAAATTATTCCTCAAGCTAACTACTATGTAATTTTAAAAAAAACAATAAGAGGCGTTCTATTCGAAAACGACACATTTTATTCGTTTTCAAATTTTCCGCAATGCATCGTTAATTTAGCCTAAGAAATATCTAAATATTGTACACTTAAATTTACAAAAACAGTACAAAAATGTTTTAGTATTTTCATTTTAAATTCAGTTAAATATAATATCAAATATTCATAACAGTTGAAATATTTCATAAAAACTTATTCCTGATTCCTAATTGAAGGAAACGTTACGATTACTTTTAAAAAAATATATAATTATCATAACGAATTTTTTTTTAAAAAATGACATAGCAAAGTTAAGAATCTTTTTTTGGATAGAAGCAGTTCCTTTCCTTATGAATAAGACATAAAGTTAAAATTATAAACGCATAGCATATAAGCATAAATATTTAACACGATCAATTACACACTTCGAAAAACTCCAACACATAAACATATTTTGTAGCAAATAGGCAAAAAGTAAAAAAAAAATGCTTCTTTTAAAACAACACAAGGAAAAACTAGTTTCGAGCGTCATATATTTAAAGCAAACGCACGTTACCAGCATTTGAAAGAAAATGTTGCGAAAAGCGTTTAAGTTTTGATAAATGCGTATGCATATAACGGGGCAGACGCATATGATATTCAAAACGGAGGAACAGAAGCGGGAGATATCTTACTTTTCAGTGGGGCACTTAAAAGTTTCCCCATCCCGCATTACCATACCTGAAACAAAAGCTCACAATTTTGCCTCTTTAACCCTATTCGGACGCCTGTAAAAAGAAACAAAACACATGCAAAGCTATTATTAATAATAATCTCCACGCATGGCAACATTTGCATATTGGCGAATCCTCCCCGCTGGGTAGTAAAAGCGAAGGCGCGCATTCTAGTGGTTCCATGCACACACAGAGAGATATATGCATTTCAACACGACATTCAGTCATCTCTTCAAAACACCGCCAAGCGCCCGAGTTTTCTTCATTTCCATATATGCACATTTCAATGAGTAAGGTGCCAGGGGTGTGGGCGTGGGAGCAATTTGCGCCCGACCCTTGTTTCCGGGGGTAAGTAAATTTAACACTGTAAAAGTATAATCCAACGATAAAAGTAATCCTCCCAAGGAATGCATCAGGACAAAATGAGGTCTTTTCAGGTCGGCCCTCCGGTGGTGAAGTTTTACGACGCACAGGCACATTTTGCGGGACGAGTTAAAAAGGAATGAGACTTTAAAATGCTTGCCGATGTCTTCGCCATGAGGAGCAGATCCCCCGACTGTGTCTGAAACCGCGGGAAACGCCATTAATACGAGCTTGCCTCAATATTCAAAAGTGTATACATTTTTATTATTATTTTTTCATTCTGTATAATGTTGAGAATTGTTGAGCGACCCCATTAGAATTTATTTGCTCCAACGGCCACATCAAAGGATGATGAAACGGTTCGATGTAATTATTATGAAACCAAGCGGGATCCTTTCCGGTCCACTGAAAAATATATAAAGTTAAAATAAAGGCGGCAATGCATGTAATTTTTACTTGGAAACACTTGCATTTCGATACTGAATAATGTGGAAAGACCCAACAGAAATTCGAAGAAGAAAATTGTTTCCTTAAAAAAATAGGCTTCCTATAATTTCCTTTACAATATCCCCCCCTTTTTTTTTTTTACAATTTTCAAAAACTATTTTGCAGTTTTATTCATTTCCAAACTGAAATTTCAAAGTAGCCTATTATTAAAAATATCAATTTAATATTGAAAAAGGGTTAAGCTAGCATTCTTTAAATAAATTAATTTTTTGCTCAAAAGAATAATGAAAATATTATAAATTATTCAAAAGTAATTTACTAGACGAAATAAAATATACCCTGTAAAAAATTTCAAAGAGAAATGAAAAAAGATATATAATATTTTATACTTTTAAACATTTTTCTCTATCATATTTTTTTAAAGTTTATCTATAACAAATATAATAGCATTTTATTTATTATTAACTAATAAAAGAATCACAGTAGAAAATATTTATATAAAACAGTTTTATGTAAATTTAATGTTAAAGTAATTAGGAAAATATATGATTATAAAAGATTCATATATTTTCCTAGTTACTTTTCAAATAAATCTATATATTTCAAGTAAATCTCTGAAAACTCAACATGTAAATTATAACTTATAATTTATTATTTTAGCATAAGATTATTGCCTGCGTAACTTAAAACACAGTTAAAATACTCTTAAAAATAATTTTCTCATAATATTCATAATCCTATATATTAAATAAAACAAAAGATAATTTAAACATTTCATTCATACTTAAAAGATAAGAATTGTTAGTGATTACTTGTATTATCAGCATTAATTCATAAAATTTTGCAAAAATGAATCATGATAATTAGTTTATAAGTAATTATAAAATGCATGTATATTGCACCCTACACATGTTTGGTTTTTGATAATTTTTTCCTTATAAAATAAAAAGAATGAGAAACACGTTTTTTGAATTCCATGAAATAATGTTGTTATTATTAATCATTCGTGATCTAGCAACAGCTAGATCTGATCCATGACTCCCTATATTCTAGCAAAGTCAATCACTAGAAATGAAGATGATAGTAGGTCCAATGAACCCTTACCCAGGCAGTGTAGGACATGCAGCGGAGATGCTGGTTTTAGATGGTACTTGACATATAAATAATACTAAAAGCAATATTAAACAAAAACAAGTAAATTTGCAGAAATATTATGTATAACCATTTAATCTATCAATTATATTCGGACATTTTAAAAATAATTTTGAATAAATTCAACAATGAAATCTGAGTAAATTTAAAATCCCTTTGATTGATCCCCAAGATTAAAATTTTGTGGAGTATGAAATTGATCATTACTAGATATCGAGAAATCAGCTTAAAAAGTTGATTTTCAAGTTAGAATTATTTATAATATAAGATATGTAAGCGTTCCGCTTAAAAATGTGTCATACAATACTTGTACATTTATTTTAGAAAGCTATATTTTCTGCTGTAAAATGTAGCACTGTCAAATCAATAGCGTAATGGTAATTTAAGAACAATCAAAGCTCCCCTAAACTAGAAACATCTGCAAGGTCTCTTGATTTTAAGTTGATAGAAAATTTGCCCCAATATGAAGCACAATTTCAAAAATTCAAAGGTCTTTATCAAATCTATATCATACAAATTCTAAATGACTTGAAGCAAAACCCAAATATTAACATTTGTTGAATGACTTCAATCGTTACTCACAACTATTCTTTAATGCTCTTTTTATTTTTTTAATTTTGATTATTTCCTAGTTAGTAACTAGTTTCCTATTTTGAATAATTGATGTAATAGTAATATATAATTTGATAAGAAAAAAATTTCACCCAAATACTTGGCTTGGTAAAAGTAATTGTTGAATTGAAATATATCTTTCATGGGCTTTTTTAAACATCAAAAAACAATAAGGATACGTAAGAAATAATACACATTTACAATGAATATTTATTAGTTCACATAAAGACAAAATATATTACGGTAGGTAGTTAAGCAATATCTCAAAATAATTCAGTTCAACAAGGAAAATCTTATAAGTATATTAAAATAGACTATGTAAGAATTCCATAAACGGAACTTTAAAGTGTTCAATGAAGCATGGCCGTACGCATATATGACTATTGTCATTCCATTACTTTCTCAGAGAACAAACGGATTTGGAATCTCAATCCAAGAAAAATGTTGTAACAAAAAAGTGTTCAATTATTTATACACCAGAAATAAATAGAAATGAATATCTTTGAAACCTAAAAGAGCATCGCTGCTTGACAGGAAAAAATAAGCACCATGCAAAACGCAGTTAAATCACCAAAAACCTGTTTTAAAATTCCAAAAACCGCTGTGCCGTGTTTTATTGACGATATAAATTACATTGAGCTACGAGATGCCTTATTTACATGTTAGTCTTCAACTAAGAAGCAGAGCAATTCGGGAAACAATGCACAATAAGCGTCAGCTTGTACTGATATATGCCTCAAAATTTTAAAACAACTATCTCCAGATCACTCTACCTATAAGAATCTAAGTTGTACGCCAGGTTATCTAAATTATAAACTTTTCTAGAACGCTCTCTTCTCTAGTGCAGTTATCTAGGTGGAAAACCGACGTGAACTGTAGAAAAGAATATCATAAGAAAAAAGCAAAAATTAAGACTTGGAGTGTGAATCTCTGTCTAACAATGAGAGAGACTATGTTAATATTTTCATGGAATTCGTTATTTTTAACACAACCACTTACAATGATAATAATTACTTTATTAATCATGCATAGTGACTAAACATAGGTAAAAATTAACAGGAACAAAATCCAATCTTCTCTCAATGCTACAAAGTAGGTTCGGTAATATCATGTCAATATGTATAAAATGAAACCAAAAAAAAAATATATCGGTAGACTGGAACTGAATTTTAATCATCTTCATTTGAGTTTGTCAATTTATACTAAACAGGCAGCAAGTTGTCAACTAATACCGTCATCCCAAACAAGTGCTATACAACAAAAATGTCAAATCCTACTTAAAAAAATGATTTTTGTCAGATTTTTATATTTCGGTTTAAATTTATTTCTAACAAACAAAAAGAATTATTTGTTTCCAACTGAGCTAGATGAGAAGTTAGATTAAATAGAAAAATCTTTAGAATTTTTTTAAAAAAATAAAAAATGTATATTTTTAACCAGTCTTACAAAGTTAACTAGTTAACATACTAAAAGTTAGCTTGAAGGAATACATTAAGGATAGTTTTCTTTTTTAACAAAAATATTTAATTACTAGATAGTGATAAAAAAACTCCTATGGTATAACTCAGTTTCCTTCTCCTCTCTTTAGAATATAAATAAAAATCAACTCATACTTTAACCAAAAATAAAGATGTTGAACGATACACTAAAAATTAATTATTTGAGATAATTTTTTACTAAATAAACACAAATATTATAAAATATTAAATCGTTTAAAAAATTAATTACTATTTTAAGTTATTTGATCTTTTTATTTTGTTTTGATATAGCAATTAAATTTCAGCCATTTAGAAAAGTACAAGCACCTTAACTGCAGTAATATTAACTTTCAAAAATATGAATTAACATCGCAAATTTATACCGCATTCAACTATTCATAATTCGAAAGACTATTTTGGAACTTATGGAGACAAATTTAATTTTTTAGCTTATGCAACAAAATGGTGATAAAAATGAACCAATTTCATGCAAATTTATGTTTGTTTAGGGATAAGTTATTATGAATAAAATGAAACACAATTATATACGCTAAGGAAATTTTATGATTTAAAAAAAAGAACCTTCGCATGCAATAAAAAATGTACGGGAAAAAATTTCGCATATTAAATTTTTTTCCCGGAAAAATAATCTCTCTCTGTCTGGGTGTGTCTCTGTCTGTCTGTCTAATCAATTACATTCGAAATGTAATTAATTGTTACACAATTGTGTTAACCTGCTAGTTTCTGAGTGCTTTCCTTAAAAAAATTATTTATAAATTTTCTTTCAAAATATATAAATTCAGATTACAATTTTTAAAGAACATTTTTCAGAATAAAATCCCAGTGAAGTATAATTTTCAAATACTGTAAAGTTAATTCTCTCTAACATTAGATGCAATTCTTTTCAAACACTAAAGGGCATAGATTTTAAATATTGGAATGTTGTTGACAGAAACATTCAGATGCTCGTAAAAAATTATATTTTTCAAATAAATACTATGTTACAAATATATGTACATGTATATTTAACATAAGTTTAAAAAGATTAAAAAATTAATAACTATATTTAAAATAGTAAATGAAAATTTTTAAATAATAAATATTATTTAAAAATCAGATATTGTTTTCATTTAGAAATATACTTAAAAACAATTTGAATCAAACACGAATAAAAAACACGTTAACATCTTAAAGTTAGACTCTCTCTTAAAAATATACACATTTCTTATAACACCTATTTGATTCACGAACAATAAACGTCAACAATCTGAGAAAAAGAAAATATCTAACAGTGCATAAGAAAACAAAAATAACAGGATAATTCAAAGATATCATAGATATCAAATTTAAATATAAAAATCAACAATTTTAAAAATAATCTTCTTAAATGATTTGTTTAAAAGAAGTCATTTCCATACGAATGATAAAATAATCAACAAAACTAAGTAAACTTAACAGAAATATGTGCACTAAAACATACAATAATATTCTAAAACAATTATTTTTTCTGTAAGTGTTAATAGATTGTTTTCTAATCGACATAATGTAAAGTAAGGAACACATTAAAAAAAGACTGGGCACAATAATTCATCTTCTTATTTAAATATGGAAAGAAAATTGAAATAGAAAAATCAAACGAAGACGAAACATCTTTATTTAATTAAGATTTAAGCATTTGATTGCTCTTAAATTTCAGTTCATCAATTAAAATAAATATTTTAACTTATAATTTATACATAGATTGTATCAAAAATTTAAATAAGTTCTGCATAAAAATGAAAGTAAATAGAATGTTATGAATTTTAAGATATAAATGAGATTTTACATATATTATAATAACGTAGTACCAAAATGTATGAACATATTTTTTTTAAGATCCGTTCTAGATTTACAAATTAGTGCTGTAAAAATATACATCACTTAATCATATATTGAAAATTAAATATATTTTAATTTAGGAGTTACTACTATAACACAAGTAATTAAAATTCATAATATTCAGTAATAATCAATCATTCCATTTTTCACTGATATATAAAGCTAAAGTTAAATAATTTGACTTGAGGAATTTGTTTTTCCTGCATTAATTGGAAACATTTTACCAACAAGTTTAAGAAATTTATCTTTTCCTTTAGTAATTTCTTCTTAATTTTTTGAGATACTCATAATCACATAAAAAATAACGAATAAAGTTCCTTGATTTCATTTGTTAAAAGACACATATGTCATGAAACCATTTTTAACTTAAGGAAAAGTATTAAATAGGCGTAGTTTTAATTACACAAAAAGTAATTATGTTAGAATTTCCTTATAACCTTTTACATTATGTTTTGAAATCTGTAACTACAGTCAAAGGTAACAGAAAGATATGAAATTTGATAAAATATATACATGTTAAGCATATATTTTATCAAATTTTAATTTTCAATTTTTAATATATTTTTTTCAATTTTTACATATATTATTACATTAATTAATTGATTAAATTTAAGTATCATATTTTTCAAAAAAATTGTAACAAAATAAGAAAAATAATTATGAACATGGCGAACATATAAGCATGTAAAAATAATCACTCCATGTTCATTATTTAAATTCTATATACTTTTTTTAATAATTAAAGCACAAAATCACTTTATTAAATTGAAGCTTACTTATGATAACAAAACTGTCATGATCATAATAATCTATCGATTCTTTTTTTGCTTAATATTATTGTCTTGAATTCAATTATCATAATATAGAGATACATTATTATCTAGATATCATATAAGATTCTTCGAGATTATTTATAGCTGTAAGTAATAATATCTTAAGAACTGTCCCTTCTTAGAATTATTATAAATTTATGCATTAAAGAAATTAAAAATTTGTGTTAAAGTCAAAACAAACTTATTAATATATGTATTAATTTATTTAAATTTTTTTTGTTCTTAAAGGTAAGCGTCACTATTCCAATATAATAGATGACAGCAAAGTACTTAAAATTGTTTCCCAAATTATCATTTAAACACAGAACTTAAAAAATAAAACACATCTAAATTAAACTCTTAATACCAATTGCGCGATAAATGCCTTTTCACTTTAATATTTAAAAAAAGTATTGTTTTTATAAATTTGTAAGCAAAGCAAAAAAAAAACTATAAACATGGTGTTTATGAAATGGACCTTTAATAAATTTTATTTGAAGTATTGACTCACAAATAGACGTTATAAAGAATTTAAAATGCACGTTTCTGAAACTATTAACTTTTCACGCATTCATTCAGTAAAAAACGCAATAATTTGACTTTCATAAGCAATATGAAGTTCACTTGCTCCATCAGTAAAAAGTTTAAACAAAAAAATCCAAAGGAAAGGATTAGAAAATTTTAACAATCTTAATTATTAAAAATGAAATATATTTCATTCAAAATTATTGAAACAATGTAAAATTTACTTAAAATTCTATTTTATGAATTAATGAGATTAATCAATTTATATTTTTATAATAATTAGGAATAATTTCAAAAAATTTTTCCATTATTAGTGATTGCAATATTATTTTACTTAAACCTAAATCAATTTACAATTTAAACAAGTATTTGAAATTTTAAGTTTGTAAGCTGCAAGAGCAACAAGAATAAATGCACAATGTTATCAATATATTTGAAAGCATATTATGTCTTTTAAATAATTCGATACTTTTTTTTGGGGGGGGTGAAATAAAAACATCAAAATTGAAGTTATGCACAGACAGGAACAGTTAGATTTATCTAAAAGCTTGAACTATTTCAAATTTTATATTTCATTCGAAATTTCCGATTTTACATTGTTTAAAAATATATCCCATTCTGTACCTATTTTAATACTTTTAACACAAATGTCTAAAAAATAGCTTTAATAATATCAAGCATAAGGAAAAAATAAATTAAGGAAACTATCATTAAGGAAAAATTTTGGTAAACAAATTAATAGATCTACAACGTATATAAAAATTGATACCAAATAAAAAATTACAAGGAAATTTTCCAAGAGAAAAGAATGCAGCGAAAGAAAAATAAAGGCGTAGATAGGCATACATTATTGGTTCAAAGTGAAGGAATCATTTAAAAGTATGTTATTTTTTACCTTCATTTTTCTTATAAAGAATAAAAAATGTCATTATAGAAATATAATAAAGTAAAAAGGATTACATATAAAATAATAATTAGCTCTGAAATATGTCAAATTTCCCTGCTTTAAAGTTTAAAATCAGTTTTTATAGTTCATTATTAAATAATATTGGCAAATTAGAATGTTTATTGTTATTTATAGAATTATGACTGCAATAAAAATAAAAGAAATTTTATTTATTTAAGGTAATTTTCTGATGACAATTTTAAGGAATTTTTTAATGACATTAGTTTCGCTGAAATAAATAAGTATTTATTTTAAACTATGAAATTAGTTTTTAATATGCATTATGCCTGTTGTTCCTTATTAATTTGTTGCATTATGAAATATGTATAAATATTTTACACGATTATATCTAAAAATTATTTCATCAAATATTTTAAAAATTCGATTAAATAAATTTATAAATTTTACATTAAATATTTGTTTAAGATATATATTTTATTAAAGATTGCGTATCAATAAAATTAATATTAATTCAAATATGAGAATTTCTCAAAAACCGCTCAATTAAATCATTTTCATATAAAAAAAGTAGATTTTTTCAGCTTTTTTTACATGAAAATGAATGACTAATCGTAAAATATAGTCCTATTTTCAGATGATTGATTGCAATTTTAGAATTGAATCTTTATAACAATTCTAAAAATATTTCCAGTAACTGCAAAACACATATTCTTTTTTCTGCATTAAAAATTTTGAGTTTCATCTTTTATCTCATAATAAATTAAATATCTGGTTATATTGAAAATAATTTAAAAGAAATTTTATGATCTGTCAGTAGACAAAAGATAATTATATATTCCACAAAAAATATCTGACGAAACTGAAATGTAACTTTTATTCCAAAAAAATGACATTTAATAAAATTACTTACATAATTTCTATCCTGTTTAGTAGTGAATTAGAGGATTTTTTAAAGTGAATTTCGTGACATAAGAATTTTTACATCGTAAAGATGAAGGATTGAAGTTTAACGGAAAATTAATAGGAAAATAAACTGATTTGTATTTTTCCAATATGAAATAAATGAAAAAAAGCATTAAAAACAATTGTTTCAGTCTATAATAACTTCAATAGCGATATACGTTGTGTTATTACTAATAAGCGAGAATCCAGAAAAAAGTTTTAAAGTAGGTCATTTCATTAATATGAATTAATGGGAATACATGAATTTTCCGAACAGATAAAATATTCATATACATTTCTAATACCATGTTGTTTATAAGAATTAATGAATTAATGCATAAATTTTGTAAATTTTACATCATATATATATATATATATATATATATATATATATATATATATATATAATATTTTATGTATACATTAATATAAAGCAATAAAATTCTTTCATGTAGTTTTACAAGTGAAAATATATCTCAAACCTTTACTTAAGCAACACACACACACACACATATATATATATATATATATATATATATATATATATATATATATATATATATATATATATATATAATGTGCGGAGATTTGGTGATAAATCATTTAGTGCTGAAATCAGATTTTGAAGATTAGTGTAAACAGTATTATTCAAAAGAAAATTAGATCAATACAAAAGATTTGCATTCAATTTGCATTAAAATTCAAAACATTAGAAAATATATAAAACTGCCTATACATATACTTTTTTAATAATTTTATAAATTATGCATTTTTATAGAGAGAATATTAATATTTAACAAGCAAAATATTCGATAGTGATGCATTTATTAAAAATTACATAAATAATAATATTAAGTAATAGAACTAAAAATCTTATTTCTTAAAAGTTTTAATCAAATACTAATAAAAAACTTTCATTCTAAAAACTTTTCAATTCCAAGAATTTTTTTTCAAAAATACCATTATCTAAGATAATCTAGTTAATAATAATATTTCATTTAGTTGAAATTTCTTTGAAAACTTCCTACATTGAGAATTACATAAATATAAAATAATAAAATTCTTTTATGTAGTTTTACAAGTGAAAATATATCTCAAACCTTTACTTAAGTAACACATTTTTTTGGTAAATTAAGATAAATTTTTAAAAATATTTCAACTATCAAAATTTCACATATGTGAAGGAAAAATATTGGATATTTCGTAAATAAATAAAGAAAAATTAAAAATGCAGTTCAATTAATTTAAACATATTTTGAAAGAAAGTCCAAACGTAAAAGAAGACTAACAAAATACCGTAAAAGAGTAAAATACTTTTTTATGTAAATAGTTTATGTTAAATGACATGCGACAAAAGCATGTTAAATTCACTTTAAAAGCATTGAATAAATAACGTTGCTTAAATGAATTCATAATGAAATTGGCGCTTTCAAATATTTAACGGATTTCAAATGCATGTGTAAAGATATTTATTTAAAATGAATTTATCTCTTTCAAATAAATAACTCTTGCATTATTTACAAGGATATTAAGAAGAGCAAAATCTATATAAATTTAATTAATGAAAAGGGAAAAATTTAAGTTTCATTTAAATTGCGAACTAAAGATATTTTATGAATAAATTTGTGAAGAATTTTATCGTTACTCAAAATCCAGCAAATGATTTTTTTCCACGAAAAAGTAAATCTATTAGCTGCCTATTTTTACTATTTCTGAAATTATATTGTGAAATTTGATTATATTATGAAACATATATATTTAGTAATTTTAAACAACAGTTAAAAATGTTCCTTTTAATTTTTCTGTTTAATAAATTCAAAATAAAATAAAATGTATCCCGTATCTAAATTATTATAATGGTTAGTGAAAAGAAAGCAACAAAAATCAATAAGTTCAATTAGTCTATCAGCTTTTTTTCCCCAAAAATTTTAAAAATTATATAATTTGGCATTTTGAAATTTTGGAAAATATTATTTTTATTGAAAAATAATTAAAATCTGGATTTTAGTATTAAAAACAATTATAACCATTTTTGAAATAAAGAATGCCATACAAAATGAAACGTTCTGATAATAAAAACGATAGCTTAATTATCATTCTAAACAACTTAAATTCCCACATGTACCTGCAGATATATAATCAACACAAAGTTCATATGATAAGAGCAAGAGATTCCAGGAAAAATAACGAATAAAATACGCATTTATTTTAAGAAGTATACATTAATTTTAAATTACGTATATATTGATAAAATGATGAAAGTATAATGTCCAATTTTATACAATAAATGCATACTTAAGATAATAATTTAAGTTCATATTTAAGATTTGTCGAACCACTCCTTATTGGTTACCAGTGTGTGTGACAGATATATCTGATTCCATTGATTTTTAATTAATAAACACAATATCATCAAATAAATTTTTTTCAAAAAGAAAAATGCTCGCTAGTATTGACTAATAGAATCGCTAGTATTGACTCGCTAGTATCCAAAAATTTTCATAAACAACTAATTCTTAAGTTCTAAACTTTAATCAAAATAGTCAACTCATTTTTTTGAAAATAGAACTACTTAAGAAATATAAATTCTTAATTTGATATGTTAACATAATGCAAAATACTACTTTTTTTAAATATATTTATCCATTTGATAAGGATAAAATTGGTAATTATTTAATCAATAGATCTATACAAAAAATATTACAATCAAATAAAAATAGATTTTCGAGTTGGAAAAAGATACCTATTAAACCAAAATTTTTTCAAATTAAATGCCAAATTAACAAAACATTAAAATTTTGCTTTTGATTATCCTCTGAAAGCAAATTAAATATAAAAATTTAATTTCACGTAATATTACAAAATATTTTATCCAAAATATAAAATTAAAATGTTGCAAAAATATAAATACCAGTATAATTCATTTAACGTATAAAATTTTAATGACTAAAAATGCTTGTTTTCATAATTAGTGTATTTTTATTTTCTTTTGTTAAAATATGTCCACAATGGGATAGTTTAAAGGAAGATTTCGGGAAAAGTTTAGAAAAAATATAAATATCAATTAGTATCAGTATCTACGTATTAAAATAATGAATTTCAGACAATTTGCTTTTTAAATTAACAATACATTAATAATTATTTTAAAATTAGAAAAAACTTTAAATTAACTATAATATGCATCGATTTATTTAAGGCAGATTCCAAATGTAAACGTTAATTAACTAATATTATATATAAAAGTACTGTTGTTGTATTTTGAAATTAAAACATTAACAATCCTTTTAATGGCAAAAATTTGCATAAAAAGAAACCTGTTTACTTTCTTAAATCTTAAGTAAAAAATTTATTCATTTAGATTTTAACTTTCAAATTATGAATCTGTTTCTGGCACCAAAACTTAGGGTGTCTTTATATTGCATAAAGATTTACAATAATATTTGTGAATTTTTGTGCTATATTTTAAGAACATGAAGTAATCTTAAATAAATAAACTTGAAATAATTCAGTTAAATTTTTATTTAAAAAAAAAAACGATTTCTCTTTATTATTCTAGTTATTGCATTGATGGCTTACACCACTTTCGGTCAAAAGGTCCAGTGCAACAATTTGAGAGAAATATCTGTGTACTCGAAGGCCATTTATATAAAATATTCAAAATATTCGGTGGCTGTAACTCTTAAGTATGATAGCTGACGTTGAGGAAAACAAAAGGACTTTTTCTCCACCAAAGATGTAAATAAAATAAAAGAAACTGAGAAATGGGTCCGTACCTACGAAAGTGAAAAATAAATAGATAAATAAAACCGAAGTAGAGGCAGATAGGAGAAAAGGATAAAAAAATGAGAATAATTTGGATATGTTATCCGATGAAGTATAATGCAGAATACAAAAGATGATTTTAAATGTCTTTATATCGCTCGTTTTTCTTCAGCTGTTATTTTATTTTTTACTCTCCATGGCAAAACGCGCGTTCTCTTTACAATTGCGAGTCTAAAGAGCAGGTTGTAAAATTATTTTATCTGCGATATATCAAGTGGAAGTGAGGTGAAATAAAAGCTATAAATCTGTACCTAAAGCGTGCCCATTTTTATGCATTTTTCCTGTTCAATTTGCCTTTGCCAATGAAAAGCCTGTAAAAGTCTAGAGATCGCGAAGGACCACCTTTTACTTAAACACAAAGGGAAAAAATGTGGGGTTAAACAGATTTACCTCGGTAATGGCGGATAATTTATTGACGAGGAAACCTCAAATGCAGATTTGAGTTAAAGAAATATTTCAACGATATTGTGATCCAATAGTAATTCATTTATCCTAGATAAAAAAAATAATTGTAATTTAAAAAATGTATGCTATTATACATTATTTCATTTCTTTAACATAAATTCACTTACTATTTCTATCTAGCATATCAAAAAAGTACTATAAAATTTTGGTTTGTTCACAGTAACTTTCCTCATTGAATATATCTTTTGGAATATTTATATAATATAAAAATATATTCAATTTAAGAAGTCAATACAAAAGCTCAATAGAGGAAATAGTGGGAAAAATTGATACAAATACACAATTTAAGTTCAATTTAAATTAGTAAAAATAAAATATAAAGCCATATTAAATCACTCCAAAATATATAGTGTCTGCTTCAATTCTGCTATATGCATGCACACCTTTTATAGTGAGTGCTCCGGAATTTACCAGTTTTCTTGCGTTGCTATATGTGAATATAGCCCACAATCTATGAAACATTTTCCAGTAAGGCAATAACACGCATTGAATGTTAAAAATCATGACAACGGCTTTCGACTATTAAGCTATCGATAACAATATTCTGTTATTTATAATAAGAAAATGAAATGCAGAAATTAATAACAAATGATATAAATAGGTATCAGCTATATTTGTGAAAAGAATTTCAATATGAAGAGTATATATTTATAATGTACTAATATACTCTTCATAATGTACGTATATTGTAAATAATTACACATTATCAATTGTTGATAAAACATACATTTATTTTTAAAATTTACTCCTATTTTGCGATTTACTGAAGGAATATACTGTGATTTTGTTTTCTTTTGTATTAACAAACTTTAATTACATTTATTTCTAAATTCGTGCTTGAAAAATACATTTTAAGAAATCTCTTTTTAAGTCCTAAATATTATTATAACTAAATATGTTTTAATTAAAAAATAACATTAATTAATGGTTGTAAATAACACAGTGTGCAGAATTTTATCAAAGTGCTTTATATAAGTGATCATCAGTATATGATCAGTAGAGTCTTTATAAAATAACTGTATGTTAACATATTCTGTAACTGAGGTATTAGTTAATAGCATAACTTATTTTAATATGAAACAGTCAAAACAACAAAACGTGATTTACATGAAAAACTATTTTTTCACATCTATATTACTAAATCAAAGTTTTACAAAAATTCCTTAAAACAAAAAATTTTAATAAAGTTATCGATATAAAAAAGCCATTCGATAGAAAGTAACTATTCTATATTAAACAGTGATGCTTTGAAACAGGAAAAATAACATCATTCACTTAATAACAATATTATTTGATTCTAAAATTGAAAAATAATATCCTCGAAAAAATTTTAACACCTGATAAGCAGAGAGAATTTAATATTTAGACTGCCGTGATTAGAAAGAAACATACACGATCTTATCCGTTACAAAGATAGTTTTAGAATTCCAAATTTAAAGGGTAAAATTCACTAACATAGTTGTGGAAGCGAAATTTGACAAATAGAATATCAATTTAAAGTCAGCCTCATAATTTGTTCGAATTTCTAATTCAGACGATGTTAACAAAATGGAATATTTCTGTTAACAGAAATAGCCAGAAACTATTACAATTATAAAGCAAACTTGATATATATATATATAATCAAATCATACATAATTTTTATTCTCAATTGAATTTCGGAACCTCTCGAAATTTCTAGAAGAATATTGAAATAGAAACATTAAATTAAGAAAACCTTTATTTCATTTGTTTTTACTATCAAGCTCTCTATCAATAATAGATAATATATTATATTGTTTAAATATTCTTTTAAATTAAAATATTCTATATAATTTATTTTTTCAACTCATTTCAGTTTGAATATTTTATTTTGAAATCAATCATATTAAAGTTTTACATAATTATCAAAATCTGTTTGTTTCTATTCAGTTTCTTCAGCTCGGCTTATTTTTTTATGTTTTGCTTTTAAAAATCTGATTGTTTCAATTAATTCAAAATGTGCTTAATTTATCATTTTAAAATTATGACAAAAATGTGCTGGTGCTGATAAAAAAAATAGCTGCAAACATATCTTTTGCGATATCTAGCGTTATTATTTTGAATATGTCACATAATTTAATTTATGCGTCTAAATTCGGTTTAATGGTAAAGAAAGTCATCAAAAAATGAAATTGAAAAGTAGTTTATTTAAACTACCTTATCTAATTGTGGAATTCCGTTTTTCAAGGAAAGCAACTTTAGCTGCAGAGATGACACGTAAAATGACAAGGCGGAATCGTTTAAATGGTAAATTGCGTTGACGAATCATTTACAAGATAAAAATTGGACAATTATAAGGGGATGTCATTCTTTGAGTACAAGCATCGAATATAATGGTCTCTAGGTGGAAAACTTTCAGACATCAGGTATTATAACCAGGATTATTGGACAAAGTTGCTCAAGAATCACAACAGTTTCGTTTAAATATAAGTCGGCTTTAAATACAAGGCACTATGAAAATATTGCTACTGGCTGCAGACTCAAAACTTTGTTTTTGCGTGTGAATTAATGATATTATATCAAACTCAGCCTAGACGAATAAATGAAAGGGATATTTATGTCCATCCGTATTGACAAGAGATCGCATTTCTTTCAGATATAACTACGAATCTTGGACAATGCAAGATTGGCGTCACGTTCACTTTAGAAAAATTTCCATCAGCAAAGAACCTAGGAGACGTTATTATTCAGGAAACATTCAAGAAATTAATTACCTATGTATCACTGTCAGCCATATATACAGAACTATTAGTTTGGATAAGCTTAAACGTACCCTGCCTTCTCTGCAAGTACTGTAGAAACAAAAACTATAGGGATGAGATTCTCAAGCAATGCGGGAAGAGGTAAAAGTGGTCAATTCGATTTAATGACCACATAGAGCATAACATGTGACCGAGTATCTATAAGTAGTAGGCGTTGGAATGACCAACGAGGTTTCCAAAGCCCTAGGGAGATGCTATTGAAGAACCACTGCAAGTCGACAACCCTCTCAGAACATTAAAATTGAATGTTAAAATTGAAAACGTGAAAATCCGAACGTTAAAATTGTAGTTTTCGAAAGAATGAAATTACTGACCCAATCTCTGAACATCAGCCTAAATATTAACATGAGAGCTCACAGTGACCTAGTATTAGCTATATTGGAAGAGAGTATATTTTCAATAGACGAAGAAATAAAGACAAAACAATAAAATAACAGCATTTGCTCCATCGTATTTTGACTAACCTTACTCGTATTTACATATCAATCTAACTAAATTCTTATGTACAATATTTCTTTTCCTCCATTATAGCATAAAATATTATCTTTCCAAACCTTTTCCGTTTTTGTTCAAATTAAACCCATTTTTAGTAAAAATAACGCGTCTTGCATATTTATTAATTTTAATTTTAGCACACCAGTATATTGTTAGAATGAAAGAAAACCTAATCACATCAATTGTATAATTAAAAACTGAAAAACTTGTAAGCAATGAAAATATATGAACTCAAAATTCTGAAAAAAGTCTTCAAGTCTCATAGTTATTCGTGCAGAGTTAAACTTAAAAAAATGGAATAAATGCTTACTTTTTATCAGCCAATCAAAATACTGAACAAAATCAAATATAGTATTTTTAATCATAAATAAGTATAAATTTATAAGATATATAAAACATAAACGCGCATAACTTATAGCACTATCTAAACCAAGATTTTGTTTATTTGCCGTTTTGCAGTCGATTTTTGCACACCAGATTTACTTAGATCGGGACCACAGAGGTTTAAACTTGACTCCGAAATATTACAGTACATCTAAGCGAAAATATAGCACACAAAATGTTGAATTGAATTGAAAGCCAGAACACCAATTAATTTTCTGTGAAAACTGATCAAATGACTTTTAATCACATCTTTAAGACGCGTAATTTGTCAACTCTTCTTCAATGTTCCATTTCTCAACAGGATAATTTAACTTCCTCAATTAAATAAAATGAATCAACCCGCTTAGTTCAGTTACAATAATAAGCTTAATTACGAGTTTATACTGATCCACACAACATTTAAAAAGTTCATTTACTGAATATATATATATATATATATATATATATATATATATATATATATATATATATATATATATAATTGAATATGATTTCATTACTATTCGTATAGATAATTCTATTCAACAATATAGTAATTTTTTGATATTTAGTATCAGGGTACTTAATGTTCAAAGCAAATAATGAAAATATTTTGAACACATGATGTTACTAATATATTCATATGCTTTCATATTATAATTATTTTTTAATATTAGGTTATTTACTACAGTTTATTAACTTTTGCAAATTTTTATTAACAAAATCCTCTATATCATATCATTTTTTGTAAAAATTTGTAATCTTGGAATTAATAAAAATTGATTTTAAAGGATTTCATTTCTTTATGAACTAAATATAGTCTACAAATAATATATTGATTTTATTTGTAATCCTCTATGAAATAATACATCAATTTCATTATATTTCTAGAAACTATTCATCATTTTTAGAATCTTACATATATTAAGTTTTTAAAATTTAAACAACATTTCATGGTGATAAAAGTGCTTTACTTACATACAAAAAATCAATATACCGTTGATAAAAATGAAAAATTACAAATTATTATGTGTGAATCTGCAAAAATATATACACTGTAAATAGCTAACTGAAGGAATTTTTAACAATCAGAATTTTTCACCTTATATTTAAAAATAGATTAAATGATACAGTTAATACAAAATAAAGAATATCTAAAAGAGACTGAAATGGTAATAGGTCAGATTTGAAATATTGACTTTTTTTCAAAATATTAATTAATTAACTTATTATATTATTCTCTAAACATTTATATGTATAAAAATATCCAATTTCGGATAACTTTTCAGTTATTTCAATAATTTGACATATTTTCTTTCTTTTCTGTAATTTAAATAAGCATTTTATATTTTAATTAATCAGTTCTTTTTTGTCTTAATAAATAATGAAAAAAACTATAAAAAAAAAGTATAACATCAACCAATTTATTCACTAATTTCCCTAAACCAGTTTGTAAGCAACAAAGATTTCACCATTTTTCATAATGCAAAAGTAGTCCTCTCAATTACAATATTTATCAAAATTCGAAATTTTAAGATAAAAATTGTGAGAGTAATTGTATATAATTTCAAAATAGTTTCTCTGGATGCTATTGTTGAGAACAAAACGAGATATTAAATTTCCAGTGTGTGTGTGTGTGAAAATATTAATTCTCATGAGATATAGCTGGTCATTCAATGTTGTAATAAAAAATATGATATACCATCTGCTACCTTATATTCAAAGTTGATGAGGTAGAGGGAAAAATTTTTATTGACAGATTGAATTTTGAAAACTACTGAAAAGAAAATATTAAACAGGTGCTTATATATATATATATATATATATATATATATATATATATATATATATATATATATATATATATATAAGTCAAGATATTAATAATCTAACTATTTTACTGAATCTCAAATAGATGTATATAAATATGAGTTAAATTATACACTTATTTGATCACATTTGCTTTTAATTTTAAATTTTCTTCCAAATTGCAAAAAGTTGTAAATGTTTGAAAAAAATAATAAACGCAGTATTTCTCGTAGTTTTATAACTAAATACTTAAAAAATATTCGATAAACACAAAATGATTTTTAAGTGAGATAAATATAATTTAAATTAAATTGGTTTCACATAAAGCATAACGTTATTGAATCTCATATATGATTTTATTGGTTCATTTTTGTTTACATTATGAACTTATCTGTTTACTTTATATAAAAAGGAGTTAACAACAAACTAAAACCAAACGTTTCATATATTTAAGGTAAGGCGGTGTTTAAAGGATAAATGATAAGCTTTTATTATAAGTTATTTTGAGAAGTAATAATATATATATATATATATATATATATATATATATATATATATATATATACATATATGGTAAATATTTAAAGCTTAATAATAATAACAATCATATATTCTTAGCAATCATAAGCAGAATATATATTGTGTTGTTTCTTAAAATTTTCTCCTGTAATTTCCATACACATTTGCATATGAATAAATCATTTATTAAAACAATATAACACTTTGTGATACAGCAGAAACAAGGTACTGAAACAGTGCAGCCAAAATAAGGCACTTGTAAATGTTAATGGTTTCTTCGAAGTTGTGTTAAAAGGTCGACTACACATTTTAGTTTTTACGAATTATAATAGGAAGTTTTCATAACGTACAAAACCATTATTAACCATTAGGCGCTAAATCCGGTGAATAAGTTTAATGAGTTATCAATTCGATTTTTCACGCTTCAAGTAATCGTTAGTTATAAAAACAGGTATGAATAAGTATTGTAAGTATTGTTCTGGTATAGAATGATGCGACGGTTCAATTTTGGATTCTTAATCCCGCAACTGTTTCAGAAAACCAGTTATGGTATACAAAAGAACATTGATTGTTCAACATAATCCAAAGGAATGATTGCGATATGTCTAAATTTAATGAAGTAACTAGCAATAAATTTATGGAAGCACTTTTTGCATTAACAGTTTTATTAGAGTTAACCGGAAACACCATAACAGTCAAGTGTTACTTTGTCAAGAATTTACAGAAATAAATCCACACATTACAATATAGTACTTATGTTTAGAAGAACTGAATTTCAGTTTCTTTTCAGATTTTTCTTGGCATTATTTCCTTCGAGCGTCTTTTTCAGTTTCTCAGAAATCATGAGTGATCCATCGGGAACACATATTTTTCATTTTTAAATGTCTATAAAAACCTGAATGCACGGTCATTCTATAAACATTCAAAGATGCTTCTGTTTCATCACATGCAGTTTTGGAAACAGAAGCCATTAGTTTTATCACATTGTGTTGCGGAATGGCAGCACATCTTATGTAGTTGATCTTTCGAATATCTTCACTAAGATTTCTTACTACTGAGGATTTCTTTAAAATAATAATAAATCATGGCCTAAGTGGTCACCAAAAGTTCAATTCATTCTATCGCTACATAAATTTTAAGTCGATTCCAGTCGAAAGTAATAAAAAATCATGACAAGCCTCTTCGATATAATTCCATAAATATATAGCATTCTAGAACTTTGAGAAATCAAATGAAACAGAATTTCACATTTTTAAAATTCTGTAAATAAAGGAAGCTTACACTACGATTGACACCAACATAAAAAAAGCTGTTTTTCGTTGACATTTTTTATCCAACGGCGGGCACCCTTGTGTGCCCGCCATTGGATAAAAAACCTTATGCCACAACAAGGCCAGAAATTGCTACTCATTTATCGTTACCAAATCACGGAAGCGAGTAGCGTTACCCGCATCATACCACCACAAACCCGTTTATAGGGCGGGCCACATTCATACAACATCACAGAAGAAAGGACAGAGAGAAGGAAAGAAACACCCATGCCTAAACCAGGATTCGAACCCAGGACCAACATCTCAGGAGTCAGGAACGCTAACCACTCAGCCAATCAGTCGGCTTGTTGACATGTTCGTTGGCATTTTAGTACTAAACTTTATAATAGTCATTTATATTGCCACATATGACAAAAATTAAATCAACTGACCGCTGTATGAATGTATTCATATGACTAATTACGTGTATAGTTTTCGATTATTGTTTTGAAAGAGTATTTAATAGAAAAATATAATTAAATTCCTCAGTGATTTCAGTATTAATGACTGCTTCCTTTTAATCATTTCGACACTATTTTGATAAAATTTTTATCAGTTCAAATTTCTAATGGATAATCTTAAGGAAAACACTATTACATTTTAATTTCAAATTGTTTTTCATATTTCCAATATATAACTGAACGATGAGAAAACCCCTTCAAACCTAGATTGTTTTACACTTACATCTAGATTTTTTTTTTAGACATTCAAAATAAAGAATATAAAATTTATCATGTGTATAAATTAGTATTGTAAAAACGGTAAAAATTACTAAAAACTTAATTTGTAATAAGAAAAACAAATGAATTTTTTAATAAAGTAAGATATGTGAACCCAAAAAACGGTAAATGAATAAGAAACCAATCAATTTAGGATTTCACAAAAAAAGAAACAGTATAAAATTATCTGTAAATAAAATGTTATTAGAGTGTAAATACAAAATGAAGCACAAATACTTTTTAACATATACCACGTATTACTGATTTACGAAAATATTCTTTATAGATGGTGATCTATATTCATGAGTTGAAAAAGGGAAACTAGAAACTTAAAAAGTTGTCACCACGACAAATATGCTTGCAAAAGGTAGAAATAAATCCTTTTTATCTGTTGCTCTACAGTGGTTGGAATTAAAAGCGAGATTTCTTACTTCGAAGAGTGCAAATCTATTACTAGATCCCTAAGAGAAACAGAAAAGTATTTTTATACATGATTATTTTCATTAAACGCTCCTCAAAACGTAATGTCCGTGGTGTATTTAAGTATAAAATTTATTTTAGTAGAATACCACTCCAATTTACAATAATTTCAGGACGAAAATTAGATATCGTTAACATTGCATTTGAAGAGGGATTTAATATTAGAATAATAATATCCAAAATCAACAGTAAAAGATATTTGAAATGAGAAAAACAACGCTATATACATAAAGTAGGCTAAATTTAAGCAAATGTTTTTCCTGATCATAACAGTACAAAAACCTAAAAAATATTTGTGTTTGTGTTGTAGTAACTTAAGAATAAAACATTTTCCCTTCACATTCATTATTTTCAAAGAATTATTCATTTATATTTTTCCATGAAATTTTATTCTTATTTGAAAAACAATTAAAACAAAACATTTTTAATAGATATCAAATTTTATATAAAAAAAAAAAAAACTCTCCGGTTCGCATTAATATATCCATAGATTTACATTTCAAAACTATCAGGAGAAATAACTCAAAATTTAATTTTAAAATAGCATAGCATACGATCATAAACATTATAGAAAAATATTATAGTAAATATCACATTGCATGCACAAAAGTTAAACTGTATTCAATTTAAATCAAGTATAAACGTGATTCCCAATTCCTTTACGTTTTCGTCTGGTAAAAGAGAAACATCAGACAACGATGTTCCATTTGAGAAAAGGGACTGTCTTGAAATTGCATACATGCAATTTGTGATTATTAATTTAATACGTACGAAGTATTCATAATTACATTTTGCGAATTGAATACATTACATAATTTATTATTAAATATTTATTAATTTTTTTATATTTATAATTTTTTTTGTTTAAATATGAAATAGTTTAAAAGATGTTATATATAATACAATAATTACAAAATAATAAGTTTGCTATAAAGGAGAGTTATACATTCACATATATTTAAATTTCTACTCCGAAAAATTTCATGCACATTCACCCCCGCTATATTTCTATTACCCATATTTTTATAATTACCATATCTATGTATGTATGAATATATAATTGCGATAAAAACTACCAAAGCAATGCATGCAAGAAAGCATAGTTACAAAAGTGGCATAGTTTTTATATTTTTAACCAAAATACAGAGAACATGTATAAACAGATTTGAACAATATTGGCTATCCAAATTTTCCGATTCAATTTGTCATTGGTAATTTGTTAACGCTGAAATAAAATTTATATTGCTAAACGTATAAAACATAAATTGATGCAACAAATATATTCTTTACAGTAAAGAATTTCTTATAAAAATTTCTTAAAGATACAACGAAATGTCATTATTTCAATGATAAAAAAGAGACATATTACATCAACAGATGCAAGATATTTAGAATATACATTAATCCATCATTAAGTTACTTGACCGCGAAATTGAAGTTGATCAATTTTTTTGTGCTGAACTTTATTGAGGTAATGACCCCCCAACGACATCATTTACAACAATCACGAGAGCGCACCCCCGCATCCCACTTTACCTAAGGTCTGGCGTGGCCGGGGCAGTGATGGGGGTGGTGCGGGAGGACGAATCGAGTAAACATGGGGCGCAGAGCTACGTCCCGCCAACTGGTAACCATAGCGACAGCTGTCAAATTAACAATGTTTTCAAAGTATATTGCCACTGAAACAAGCTTTAAGCTTCACTCGGCGGGTACCGATCGTAAATATGAAATACATTAGCTTCATGTTAACGGCGCTTCATTTTATTCTCCCTCTTCCTAAACTGGACGACCCCCACGTGATAAAAAAAGAAAAAGAAAAAGTAAAGAAAAGAAGAACACAAGATGGCGGTAGATATACCTTTTGCTAATCCCGGTCACGGCATTACTTTTTAATAAAAGATATCGTTTTCGGTTATAGTGCTTCCCCTTTTTTTATTTCGTCCCCCCACCCTTTCAATTTTGTTAAAGACACTGTCGTCTGCTTTTAACCCCGAGGAATAGCTAATTTTTGTTTTAAAGAAATTTATGGGATGTCTAACCGTTATGTTTTTGTTCGAAATGAAAACGTGTTTTAAGTCCAGAATCGAGGCGTATTGTCTCATTTGCATATTATTCCTCCAACGTAAACTATGCCTGCTGTGCCTTTGAACTCAAATATCGGGGTAAAAGTTATTAAAATTAAGATTTTATGCAACCTCTTCTATATAATATCTAAACGCATTACTTTTAATAATTTTGGTTTTTCATTACACGATCGCTGGAAGAGCTAATAATTTTTCAGTAACATCCTCCCGAATACCGGGAATTAATTTTCTCAATTCAAAATGAAAGAATAAAGCTCCCCTCCATTATTTTTGAACAAGATTCCACAGTAAAATTTTATGTTCCAGTCAAAAACAAAGCATCGGAGAGGGGGGAGAATAATGCGAGTGTTCACTGAGGAATATTTTTCGAGCAGAAAGTGGAGTTGATGAATTAGGAAAGACAGAATGCCACAAATATTATTGAACAACATTTAATGAAATTTTGGGAATATAATTAAAATTACACAACACTTACTGGAAATCAATATGAATAATGCATGATCTGTTACACAACATGAAATCTTCCTTAACTTTATTCTAGAGAAGCTAACAATTAATTAAGTGAAGTAAGCAAAGGTATTTATTACAATTTACCATGATGATCGCCTAAATCACATAAATGTCGATTCAATAAATAAAGCAGCTATATGTAATTTTATATATAGTTGCAAAAAATAGTTTATATACAGTTACACATGAACATAATTTAAAAATATTAATATTGGCAATCTGTTAATATTATTAATAATATATAAACTTTATATAATCCAACAAAAATATAAACTAAACAACATATAACTTCACTTGTAATAATAATAATACCTAGAATTAACTTTACAAATTATAAAATCTTTTAGATATTTAATTTGAAAGTAATAAAAATATTATACAATTTAACATGGAATGTATTTCCCTTGAAAAACTACTTACTAGATTCTGAAAAAAGCATTGAGTCTTAAATTATTTGACTAAAAAAAATTACACACTAAAAAATTATATATTGAGTAGTAATTCAAAAATCAAAAGAGCAATTATGCAAAAATATAATGTTATAGTGTCTACGAGGAGGCATACCACATCTTATTATTGCAAGCCACATCTTAATAAGACATGCTTCCTCATGGTACAACCTGGTTAAAGACAATTCTGTCACAGCGTTGCCTTGCTTCTTCGTTCTCTTAAACATTTGGATTGTATCATTTTCCTCATCCTCTGATCTTGGCGTTATTTTGTCCTAACTAGCAAGATTTTCTCAACAATCACACGTTAATTTTTTTAAAAACTCGACTTGGATTCGTCTTTCCGCACACTCTGTTACTCTGGACAGTCCATGATAAGAAGCATATTGACAAATGCATTGCACTATTTTTTTATTCTATGGTTCTTAAGTATTGGAAATCAAGATCAAATCTAATAGCTTAATGGGTAACTGTCTATCTTTTGTATAAATAAACATTTTAAATTTACTTAACCTTTATAAAAAATGAAACACAACAAACAAAGAAATCTTTAACCATGGATAAGAAGCATATTGTATAAAGAACTGTACTATTATTTCATAATTCTGTTGTTCTTAAGTATTGGGATGCAAGACTAATAGTTTAAAGGCCAAATGTCTGCCATTTGCATAAATAAAATAAATATCTTAAGAACACTAAATTTATAACAAAAATAAAACATGCCCCAATATTTGTAAAAAAAATGGACTTAGATTATTATCCTGACGAAATACTCAAGTAATAATTTCTCAGGTGAGTCAAATACCTCAGAAATAATGTATCAGTCTTTATAAATTTCAAACAACTTTTGGATAAACGTTGAATTAATCAGTGCCTTAATAAATTGGAAATTCAGTTTATTATGCGTTTCTCATCATTAATTCCCTTCGGAATCATCTTTACATTCCTCCCTCCAAACTTTCCGTTTTATTGTCAGCATGAAAACCTTTGTGAAAGCACTCCATCCATGGCAATAGAAAATTCTCCAATTTGTCTACAATGGAGAGTGTCCGAGGGGCTGTCCCCACCCCCGCACTCCTCTAAAATAATCACTTTCATCCACAAATCTCTAAATCAAGCAGTGGACTTTCTATCTCACCATGCACTATCTCTCCAACAAAATTTCCAATCGTTGAAGTACCCCCCACGAGCGCTAATAGGTCCGAAACCCAGGAGAAAACAAATGTAAAGGCTCGTTTCTCTTGTGCTGGACTTAATTGTCAGGGGGGTGGGGAGCGAAGATTTTCGTTGTGCGACACGTCCACCCCTTACCCCTCTTTTATATTCGCCACTTGAACAACAAACCCATTGCGCTTCATAAGGCGAAACGACAATGGTCGGGAGCAAAATTGCGTTTCAAATTACGGGAAACTCCCCATATTTTCCGATAGTCAAGGCCGAGCATTTTCCCGAAAATCCTGCAGGAAAACGCGTTTACATTATTAGAATTAAGGGGAGGGGTGGGGATCCCACCGTCCACCCCCTTCTCCAACGCATTCATAGTCCAAGCGGAGGAGAATTGTCTTTATTATTCAAAGTTTTCGTTGAAAATTTTCCCTGTCTCCAGCGTGATTGAAAATTGTTGAATATTCCGAAAGATTTTGAAAATTAGAATGAAAGTGTTTGGGAAGGAAAAGATGCAAATGATTAAGCTAATGACCCCGCCGGGAAACGAATCTAGCTTAAAGAAATAAGTTTTGCATCTGGAAAGGTATACATATTGAATTCTTATATTTAAATTCTGGTGACTTTACAAAAAGAAATAGCGTGCATTGATTCCAAGTCTCTTATTATATGACTAGTTTCAAAATCAGTGAATATATTAATGATTTATATAAGCACATAGCTTTAAAATATATATATTTCTTAAGGTTATATTCTAAAAGGAAGTCGGCTTCCAGTCATTTTATTTTTAAGCACTCATTTCAAACCATAAGTTTATAATATATATAATGAATGTGTAAATAATGATATATAAAATAATAAATGTGTAAATAATCAAACATATAAATTAAAAAAAATTGTAAATATTGTGTTGTAAATATTGCTTCACATTACAATACACAAAAGAACAGTTTTTTTTTTTTTTTTTTTTTACATTACCAATCCACTACAGCCATCATAAAACCTACTCAATTCTAATACGCAAATTATTTGTTTTCGATATGTTTAAACTCAGTCTAACTTATCGCGCATCAGTTAAAAAAATATAAACCGATCAATTTAAAATGTTTTCTATAAAAAAATATCAATATTTTCTATGCACCGCATTTTCTACTAGGATGCAAATTCATGAGATCGTGAAGAAGGGTAATCAAAAGAAGCGACACATTTTTCCGCCCACTCAGATCATCTGATTTTTCTAATTGTAGTTTTTAACATGAGGAGGAAATTAATACACGTGAAAAAAGCTACAACCATTATTCAAATAAAACAAACATTTTTCACTATTTTGATAAATCGAGTTCAAAATTTATACCAACAGTGCATGTTCTCAACATTTTTAATGAAAGACAAATAAAATTAACAATTTCAAATTTAATAAATTAAATAAAAGTAGTTTCACATTAAATTCAAAAAATACTTTTGGAGAAAATAAAGACAATAGAGAAATATTTAGGAAAGAAATCCTGTTTCATCGCAATTTATATATGGAATAAATATTCCTCTTTTTAAAAAAGTTATATGAAATGTATAAGACATCAATTCATTTAATGATAGAAGATTTAAGGTAACTTGTTGAATTTATGACCAGATGAATAGAATATGTGACCAGATTTAAATGTAGTCTAAGACAAGATATACTGAAAATATAACTACAATTCAATTCGTTAAGTTTATGAGCAAAGCATATTAGTAAAACTGAATTTTCAAAATATATTTCAACAGAACGTTGACAATTTTAAAGGAATCAGTATGTTTATTATGTACAAAAAATTGTACATACTTATTAATGAATTTATTTTAAAAAATATAAAATTTATTTAAATTAATTTAAAATTTATTAAATAAAATTTATACAATTATTTTGTTTAAAACTTATTATATAAAATTTATTTGTATTTTCATGTTTAAAATTTTTGTTCAGATTTAATTAATAACAAAATTAATAACTTAAATTTATATTATAATTAATATATTTGATAAAATAAAATTTAATGATACACTGCACATATGTTGCAATACATTAGTTACCAATATATATATATATATATATATATATATATATATATATATATATATATATATATATATATATATATATATATATATATATATATAATGCATATATTAATATTCATACATTTTTGCAAGATCACAATTCTAGTACAATATGAAAATATAATAATATATAATAATCATATATATATTAAAAAGTCAGATAAATTACACCCTTTTTATAAAAGTCTCACATATAAATCTTATAGTCTTTATTATAAAAGTAAATTTTTCTAAAAAAATTAATTAAAAATATGTTTATATATAATTTATATATAATACAACATCATATATATATATATATATATATATATATATATATATATATATATATATATATATATATATATATATATATTCAGGATTGGCCGAAGAATATATGTATAATAGATAATCATTTTTATTTCACTGATCCTATATTTATGAATAGTTACTAGATTGTTTAATAGTTACTACTGACTAATTAAATTTATCACCATATAATAAGGTGCTAATTAGATACAAACAAAAATATTAGGACGCTCAATTTTCCATGAATTCAGCATTTATAAGTAATTTAACGCCTTTAAGAATGCTTCTATTCATTCAACTATGCAAAATGTTTATCTAATGAAATTGAAAAGGCAGAAAAATATTTATATATGAAATTCTGTGGCTCGGTTTCGATTGTTTGTGCACAAAAGATGTCACTAATAAGCATTTAAATCCGTGTGTAACTGTAACCCTTCAAGATATAAGAGATAAAATCAGATATTCGTCCCAATTGGTATTATTTGTACACTGAAGAATCGTGTGTGGTGGGTCGCGGAGCTTATTCCTGAAAACTCAATTTCGTCGCTTTGAATTTTGCTGCCAACTCTGGAAAGGAGAATTCACTCTTTTCAGAACTAACCTCTAATCGAGTTAGGGATTTTAATTTTTAGAGAAGCAGTAGAATTTCTTATTGAACAACAGTCGAACCTAATTATTGGAATTTACCTTCAGATTAATTTAATTGGTTTTTGATATGTTTGAAACACAAATTGCGCACTTTTATTCCCTTTAATAGGTAAGTCCCTAAACTTAGTTCCATTCTTTTACATACAAAATAAAGATGGAAGTTTTCGTGGAGAGTAATAATTTCCAATTTATACCACACAAAACTCATTTTTTTATAGACAGAAAAGGAAATAGTTTCATTGGAAACAGAGAAATCGCCTTTAAGAATTTTCATGCTGGTAAGCATCACGAAAAAGGTTCTTCTCCGAATTTTCAATGACAGTTATTTTGTTCATCGCTTATTAGTATATTTAATTTTTATTATTGCATTAATAACATCTTTTATAATAATGATTTTTATTATTATAAAAGATATATTAATAATTTTTATTATTGTATTAATAACAACGAAGGGGAATCTTAGTTTTAAGAGTTGATTGACGTTTTGTTTTATAAAGCTGTACGAAGCGCTTATTATTTAAACCACAGGGATGGTGCTCTTCTGTTGAGGGGGGAAGCCTCAATGTGAAGCGTCTTCTCAAAATTAATTTTTCTCCATCTCATTATTTATGGCGACGTAAACATTAAATACGAGCATTTTCTTGACAAATCGCTGATGGGCGTGCCCGTTTTTAGTCCTTTTTAAATACTTAATGAAAATAAAGCGTTTGCACCGTTGCGTCAAGCCGCTGTAAAGCTTTTAAGACAGGGTTATCGCCATCGGAAAAGGACACAACTTTTGCTCGAGTCAAAACGTGCCTCTAGCAGTTTATTTTCAATTAAATTGAGTGTCTCTTTTCTGGGTGGCATAAAATGCCGTATTTAGTACTGGGGAGGGTGGAATTCATTTTGTGATAAAAGGGTACAACAGGGTGTTGGCCCGGGAAGAAAAAAGGGGGATGGTCCAGGATCTCCATCACAAGTATCAGTCGTCTCATTCTGAAATATTAAATGAGATTGTGTTTTCTGCGGATTGTAATTTTGCATCTCTTACAAAGTAAAGAATAATAGGCGGCTTCATCTTCAAAATATGGGAGGAGAAAATATTTCCATAATTTCCCTAGGCTAAACAACAGTACGTCTTTACTTGTTACCAAGGTGTGAATTCTAGGAGCAATTAACTAAGTACAGCAGTTAATAATTAATAATAAGTTCATAAGTTTTGTTTGAATAACAAAAATAAACCAGTTAATTGCGGATCACTGTTTTTACTGTAAGAACTTATTTATTATAAAGTTGTCCACAAAAGTTTTATTCAATTTAAATAAAATTTAAAATGTATAAAATTAAATCTTTGTACAATTTCCACCATCGTATGGTTTTATTTACCTTGCATTATGGTACAAATAAAAAAAAAGCTTTTCCAAGAATAGCAAAGTACATATACAAAATACGAACAGGTAATTTATAGGTATTCAAGAAATTCTGTATATGAAAATATTTCATAATTAAGATACAGATTCAAAGTTTGTTATTTTTAATTTTCAAAACAATAAACGATTTTAAAGTTAATTTGCTTTATTATTTTCTTAATTAAATTGCAATACATAAATGAAAATATTATATAAATAATGAAAAAGATTAATATATTTTCAATTTTATATTTTAATAATAAACAAAAATATATAGAAAGTTTAATAGCAAAAACAGCAAAAACCTTATTCAGGATAAAATCAAATACAAATTGTTTCATTCCAATAAAATCCACTATATCTATCGTCTAGCTATGCTAAAAAGCGATCATTTCTCAAAAAGTGAAAGAAACGTCATAGAATTCTTAAAATTAGGACGTATAAAAATTTAATAATATAAAAAATTGTTTTTTTATATTAATTAAATAATTTACACAAAAAAGCTAATTATTCATTACAATTTTCCATATGGCTATCACATATAAAACAAGAGATTCTCATCACTTTTTCAGAGTAATTTGAATTCCATTCTTTTATAATTTTACCTTTTTCATTCAATTAGCAGTAATTCTAAAGGTAAAATTTATATGAAATATTTCTGAACTGTTCGCTCAAAACTCAGAAGGAAGCTTATGGTAGATTTAACCAATTTAACAAATCACTTCTTCGCCACTTTTTAAGCTTTTAATCACATTTAAATTGAAGTTACTTGACAAAGAAATGGCGCGATTAGAATCCGCGCGAGAGAAAGGACACCAGCTGCACGCATAACTCACAAACAAAACTGGCGATGATTTGAAGCGGCGATTGCAACAGCTTTTAAGATCCGACCACTAATTCACCACTTTTGACGAGACTTGGCGTCACTGACCCGTAACAACTCTCTCTCTGCCTCTTTGGAGTTTAAATTATACAAATTAAGATATAACTTCGACGAGAGGAAAGGAAAACATTCATATCTCCATCTATTTGTGAGCATGCCACGTGGTGCTGGTTTTCCAGAGAGCTTGAAATCTGTGAAAATCCATCTCCTGGCGAATAACCCATAAACAAATAGATTACAGACCTGGGCTTTTAAACATTCTAATTTATCGGTAAAGCGAACACATAGTTTGGGAAGAGGAGAAAGGCATAAATGGCTTCCAGAATAATTTTTGATCGTTTTCCTTTCGAAATTAATTTCGTGGTGGGATTTCGGGTTTGGGAGTCTGGGAAATAGAAGGGTGGGGATATACGTACGTCGGATTTGGATAGCAACACTTTCCATTTGTGTTTCTTCAGCAGATGCGTCTGTCGTTATCATCAAGTAACATGAGATACACGTGATTCTGAAACTGAGAGCTGTGACATAAACAAATGAGAGTATTAAATGCAAATGAAATTAAACATTCATTCCTAATTTTATTGAATAATGTTCAAATTAAACATTATTCAATAAAACATTTTGTGTATTCAAAGAAAAGATTTTGGAAAAAAGATTTTCATGTACCTCTGTAGCAATCATTTCTCGAAGTTAATTTTCGATTTTTTTTCAGTAACATTGGAATAGTAAAATACTTCAAGGATTTGAGTAAATGATCTCAAGTAATTTTGTTATTAATGAAGATTTTGAATAATGATTAGAATTATATTAAAAAATTAGAAGATAAGAGATAAGATACAAGTTACATGAAAGTGGAAAGTTTAGTTCTATTTTTTACCTTTGAATTTACGAATTTGATAGATAATTAATGATACGAGACGACATATTAAATGACTTAATATGACTGAAATTATAACACGTTGATATCATAAACGCAGTTAAGTTGACATCATAACACTTCGAGTGTAACAAAAAACACAGTTTAATAAAATAATTAATATTTAAAAATATATTTGAATTACAAAGGAGTTTTATGATCAAAATTCGAATGATAAAACAGAAACATTGGATAACCGATTATTAATAAGGTGTCTGACGTGTAAAATCATAGACATCAAATTAAAACGAAAATGAAATGAAGCTGTAGTTTTTCGAATTTTAAATCAATTTTATTTAAAAATATAATGAAATTATATTTTTAACTATTGTGCATCATATGAAATTAATTCGATATCTAAGCGATTTTATGAATAAAGCATAAAAAAATTACGATATACACTTACAGAAGCATTTTTCGTCTATCCTTTATATATTTATACAGCATATAGCAAAGTAAATTTAAATTGCAAGTAGATTATACTCGCCAAAAAAATAGCTTAAATTATGATTCAAAACTATACGTAAAGGCCTTTGATTTTAAAAAAAATGTAAATCATATTGGGAGCAAAAAAATTTTAATTAAAAATAACTCTGATACATATGAAAAAATATTTAGTTTTGATTTCGTATTTTCATTCATTTGAAAATAAATATTATTTGCTGTATTTTCCTACAATACGTTCTCAGCAGCGGATAAACAGTTCTGACTACTACTTAATATGATGCATGAGGTTTCTCAAATGATGCATCACATTCGCTTCAGTAAAAATCCTCTCCCATCAACTAAAAGAACCCCAACAATCAAAAGAACAAACTCGCAAGTCAAAGAGGTGTAAGAACGTTTTTAATCCGCACTTAACGTAATCATTCAACAAGAAATTAGGTATCACTCTATATTACTTAATCATTAAAAAAGAAGATCTGTAGCTAATTGTTTCAAAACGTAAATGAAGGCAATGCTAACACAGAATTAAAATATATCAATACTAAACTACGAAGAAAGTGGTTATTCGGCGGAGAAAACAATAAAAAGGGATATATATATATATATATATATTTGTGGATGATTTATCGGAGACAATAATTCAGGAAAGCCTTTTACGCTTGATGAAGAAACATCATTTTTTAAGATTAATTATTCAGTCGTAACAACTTTCAGTGATTGCAATAAAAGCAGATTAAGAGCTGAGGCGATAAATATGTAAAAGAAATTTCATCTACCATCAGGTATGAGAAAATTCTCAATTCAAAGAGAGCAATCACGTTTTTAGAAATGCATCCATTTATGATAATATATGCAATGGAATATTGTAGTTTAAGAAAAGTATAGGGACAATCGAGTGTATTCAATTGATAAAAAGGTCAAGGAAACAAAAAAATTTATTTTGCGGAACCAGTAAATGAAAATAACTAATAATTTAGATCTAGAATAAAGAAAACGTGATAATGGAAATGTTATGTTACAACTTTCAGCATTACCAAGTGCGAAATTATTTCATTTTGTAACATTCTAAATTTTTATACGGGATGTTTTCAGGTACAATCCGATTTTTCAAAACATTTTTTCCTACAAGGAATGTTTACTTCAAAACTGAAGATGAAAAAGAATGCAAAACAATCTTAATATGCCATAACTCAACAGTTAAAAAATGCTTGAAATTAAAATTTATTAAATGATGCTGTGATGTAAAATAACAAAATATTTTTAAAAGCGTTTGATCTGCACGGATATTGCACTGATTTTGATAATAATTATTTATTATCAATAATAAATGAGAATAATCATTTATTATTCTCAAAATCAGTGCGACATTCAAAATCAGTGCAAAATACAAAATCAGTGCAAAATTTAAAATAAGTGCAATATTCAAAATTAGTGCAATAATCAAGATCAGTGCACTGATCTTGAGAATCATTAATTGTTCTGAAAATTAGTGCAATATCCATGCAATTAAAAGCTTAATTATTAAATATTTACACATATACCTAAATTTAATTAGAATTAATTTTAATTAAATATTTTCGCTTAACTATTCTAACTATTTATAAATTCATTTAAACTACACTCAATATTAATACATCCACATTTGTGTATATATATATATATATATATATATTCTATATATATATATATATATGTATATATATATATATATATATATATATACACATTTGTGTGTGTATGTATATATATATATATATATATATATATATATATATATATATATATATATATATATATATATATATATATATATATATATATATATATATATATATGTGTGTGTGTGTGTGTGTGTGTGTTTTGAATACAATTCTATGAAAGCATATAAAAAAAAAACACTTTTCGGTTATGTTATAATTATGATCACATATTCAAAGAAAGTAATAAAAAACTTTTTGACGGCTGTCAAGTGCAATCGTAATTTTGAAATGAGACGACAACATGTAGAACAGCATCTGTGTCTTATTCTTGAATCGATCTTAAATTACAGAATCGTGAATGCTGTAAACTTACTTCAATCAATACAGTAGAATATTTTTGAAATTTCGAGAACAGGACACATTTATTTCTGCACTATGAGAGATGAGACAGATACATTTTACAGTTCAAAAATGACATCTCAAAAGAAGAATGAATTCCAAAGATTCACGTCGTTTGACACAATGTGAAGAGAGTTTGAATTATCCTAAGTCTTATACAGTGTCAAATGACTTTGTCAGTGCAATAATGTATAATGGAGTGACTGAATGTCATAAGAAATTGATATATCAAATACTTGAATTTTAAGGTGGAATGAAAGTGATGTTTAAAACATAACATTCCAATTTCATAATGAGGATTAATGGATTTTCTATGATTATGAAGATTTTGATAGTGAGCACAAGTTTTTATTTGCATTCATCGTGTACAGAATTGTATATCATTAGCTTTTAATATTTTATCCTGTATAGTAACTTTACATTTTAAGATGTGTAGTAAAACCTGGTTCAATTTACCTGATAATCAGTGAGTGAGTTCTTGCTCACCCAAAATTTCAAGAAAATCGACACATTTATTCTTGTATAAGTATATAAAAATAATTTCAAAACGAAATGGAAGACATCGTCTTCAAATACAGTTAATTATAAATGAAATTTCATTTAGAGGCTTTATTCTTTTTAAAATTTTTAATTGTGTCGATATTTCATAAACTGATTCCATTCCTTGCATTTTAATTTGATATCTAACTTGAATATAATCTTATTCCCAGGAAAACTTTTATTATGAACCAATGAATTATCTGCGCTATTATATTATTAATTATATACAAAATATACAAAACAAATAAAGTTTCAAGATTTATGCGAGAACTGAAAACATTTTTAAAATGTATCTAATTCAGAAAAAGGATTGAGCTAGCAAGTGAATGGATATCACTCTGGCCTTTGATTCAACAGCTGCTGGGTTTGAATCCTACGTAGGACACGGATATTCGTAATGATTTGTAGTCCACTTGAAGCTGCAAGTTCTCGTCCAAATAGTTCTCATGCGTAAAAATAATGACAGTTGACCAAACCAATTGAATTCCAGAAAAATTAAAATGTGTGTATCCAATGAAAAAATTTTAACATTTTCACTAAGATTTTATCGATACTTTTTTCAAATTAGATAATATAAAAATAGTTCTCATAATCTAATTAATCTTAAAACTGGTATAGGTACAATATTTGTTCTCAAATCATTAATCAATAACATAAAAATATAAACATATTATAAATATGTGTGGGTGAATGGGTGTATATATTAATGAACAAAATAGGAGATAATATATATAAAATGTAATTACACGATGGTAAATGTACCATTATTTTCTTTGGTATCTTTTATGTAACAATTAGACTTAAAACATAATGGAGTAGCCAGTAATAAATGCAATGAGATATTAACAATTACTTGACAGGGAATGATATAATCATTCCAAGATGAACTATTAAATGATTCCAAAACAATACAAACCCTAAAAGAGACGCCCACTTCAAGATAATAACTAGGCATAGAGATCATTAAAAATCTAAACGCTACGCCATCAGTATAGCAAGTATGTAAATTAACTTGAATGAGCATATATGACAAAAAAAAGGAAAGTAGACGGAAACCGTAGCGGTAATTCGACCATCACAAATGACTAAAAAAAACCTCATTTTTTGTTCATTTTTGTAAATGTGGTTTCTATAGACATAAGTAAAAATCGATGCTGTAACAGAAACCAAGTTCATATTATTTTTCCTACCATAAAAAACGCGCCCATTGCAGATTGGAAATCAACCGCAAGGTAAAAACTTCAACTCTTGTTCCTCATTGCGAAACATGTTCGTCCGACTACTGTATTTGGACACGAAACGTGAGAAGAATACAAGAAAAGAAAGAAGGTGGGCGTCGTGATGCTCAGTAGATTTAATGAACTCATCTGCTAAACGGTTTTCTGCATTATTTTTTTTTCCTTGTCTATATTTACACCAGTGGACAGTTGCGGTCACTTAATATTCAAATCGAAGAGTGGGCATCGCCTACAGTGTGTTTTATAGTGCCCAGCTAGCGTTGAAAGTGAAAAGACAAATGACAATTTTCATGACTTTTAGTAAAATAGATTTCGTACGCCTGGCAAACCTTGAGCAATAAAAAAAGGCTGTAAAATACCATCACAAGTAATTGCTGCGTTTTATTCCCTTCCCCCAAGTAAGGACCTTTTTTTTTCGGGTTATATACAAATATCTTCTGTGTGCAAGTTTGAGATACATTTCTATGAATTTGAAAATTATTATCATAAACATTTTACCTAGAGATTTAATACATTTTCTATTTTCAAATATAACAAAAATATTTTTTTCTTAACGGGTTATTTTCAGAAACTGTCCAAAAACAATATCTATAAAAATACGATTATAACATTTTTATCTAGATTTTCAACAATTATCAAAATCGAATACTTATTTCTACCACTATATGATTAGATGAACTAAATATACAATCACTTTAATTTGAAATATAGAATATATACAACATCATATTTTATAATTTCAATCATTTTACATAAAGCAATTACATTTTGTTAATACCATTGTATTTTTAAATATCATGTACCAAAGAATTTTGAAATAATCAATAATAAAAAAATTTTTTTTAATTAAATCACTAATTTTGAATAAAAAAATCGCATGCATATACCACAACGATTGGCTTTCCGTTCTTATATTTGACCAACCTGAACTTCAATCTGTCAAGAAAAACATTACATTAATAATCAATAAATATAAATTATTTTCTGGTGGATTTATTTCGATTACATAAAAATGACTGAAGATATTCACATTGGTTGTGATACAAACACCATATAAAAACTCTTTAAACTAATTTTAACATATTTTTAAATTTTTTCAACAACAACATTTAAAAAATAATTTGGATATACTGCAAAATGAAATGTTTATATATAAATTATTTCTATTATATAAGAAGGAAATGGTATGACTACTTAGCACAAAAAAAGAAAAATTAATATGACAAAATATGTACCTGGTTGTAAGAGCTATTAGATTTCAGCGTAACTACATGAAAACTTCAGAAGTAATTAAATTTCAGATTATGGACTAAACTCACTAGTTTAATGAAGATCAAAAGACAAAACCATTTGAATAATTCAATTTTTTTTAAAAAGTAAAAGCTAATTCCACTAATTACACGAAAGGAATCCTTTGACATCAAGTTTTATTAGTACCAATTAATAGTGGTAGGGGGCATTTTTTCCCGGTGAAGAGCATGGACAGAAAATGATAGTCTCAGAATCTTTGCTTTGTGTGAAAAAGGCTAATAGATCATTAACGAGGCCCTTTTAAAAATGAGCCTGAGGTTAAATTAAAACCCTTTCTTTGCAGGCGCAACAAATAAAACTGGTTGAATATAACGCCAGGACCACGAAAGTTGGGAAAATGTTTCGCACCCATTACAGTTCTTTTCCTCTTCAGTCAGCTCATTGCATAATTCAGATGGTAGACCGAAACGTAATGGCCGACAGATTTCAATAAGTGAATTTAACTTTTCTTACAGTTCCTTAATTATTTTAGCACTGAACTAAACGCCTTTTATTTGGATCCCCCCCTTTTCTTCTTGCTCCTCCCCCACGTCTTGAGGACGCACGAATAACAATCCAAGGGCTCTTTGAATTCGCCTAATTAAGTTGCTGGTAACTGATTTAGTTCTAACATCTCAAGAAAGCAGCAGCAAAAAGAAACGGTAAAAAATATTTCCGCCGAATTATTGATAGGGATAATTATTCATGGGTGGACACTTTAAATGAACGTAATAGAATTTAGGAACTATCAGATTTTACCCGTTAACCGAATGAAACGAAAAGAGGTTTTGCCGCTGTTGCATAAAAGAGGGCGTTGTGGTGGGGTGCTTCTCATCAAAGGGAACCACTTTTTAAGACTGCGATATTGAAGGAAAGAATAGTTCTAATTTAATAACAATGTTGGATCTTTAAGGAATTTTCCAAGGGATAAGTAAAAGGAGTCCGATCACGTATAGAGAGATTTTTAAAGCCGCTTACCACCACCCCATATTATGGAATCACTTACCATCTTCCTAAGTGAATAAGGTAAACTACATGGTAAAAAAAAAGTTGAGGAAAATTCGACGGAAAGTAAATTAAGATGAAAATGCTTGCAATTTGAGTTATTTATTACTTAAATTGTTTCTCAGAAATTTTCCTGTTTTAAAGATTTCATGATGCGAAATAAAAATAATAATCATAGTAGGAAAATTTTAAATCCTGGCTTTAAAATATTATTTTCATTAAAGTAGAATCTAAATTTTTGATTATTTTAAGCACTAACAATCATTTAACTATTGATCATAGATACTGATGATGAAACTAAAGATCAAAGTTATGAAATATATAATTGATAAATGATGATATTCAACTTACGATAGTTATTTTATCATCGCATATTAAGTGAGCATTATAAATTTACAGAAAAAATAAAATAATTTATCAAACCAATTTTTTATACTATTAAGTACTATACAAAATGTACTGTTTCATTCGTTATGTTTATGAAAAAAATATATTTTGAAAAGCTCTTCCCATGAATTTTTAAATTTTACTATAACTTAATGTAATTGGGAAAATTTTCAAGAAGCAATGTTACCAGCAAGAATTGAAACTGCAATTTAACCAAGTTTGTAAAGACATTTCCGTAGATAGAAAATAAACGCACTAAAGCAATATTATTGTTATGAATTGATGCAAATTTACATCGATTTAATTTTTTTAAATGTATATTGATATTTCATATTCACTAAAAGTACTAGTATCAAAAATGATAAAGCATGCAAAAAATTTATGCTTAATAAAAACGAATAAATCATTGGAAAAATTAAGAATTTAAATATGTTTATGCTTGATAAAAATATAAAATAAAATTCAATTTGTCAGCTAGATTTTTTAATTGAATATTAAATAACTTAAAGTCAAATAAAATTCATTCGTATTAAAAACAAAGACGTTTTCGAAAAGTAAAAATGTATAAAAAAAAAGTTATACAACTAATTAAAAACTTAAAAACAGAAAAAATTCCACTAGTGGAAAATAAAAAATATGAATATAAAACATCAAGTAATTTATAAAAAAAATGGGAACAGCTCTATATCCCACTCGAGTTTTAATTCTTCAAAGGAACAAAATGTGTGAAAGAGGCCTTTTTCAAGAGTTTTATAAAAAGTTCGTTCTCAGCTTTTATAGTAAAATCGCTTAAGCTCTTTAAGAGAGAATGAAAGAGAGTGAAGTATGGAATGGCGTAGGTAGACTTGGCGAGAAAAAGGTGATAGGGAATTCCCTTTTAATTTGTCTCCCATCTAATTGTTTTTGCACTCCTTTTGTTCCCTGGAAAAATCGCAGACGAGAAATTAGGGAAAACGATAAAAGGGAAGGGGAATTCAATTTCGGGTGAGGGGAGAGGGCAGTTCAAAATCTATTGTTTAATAATAATAACAATGGAAAAAAATTTTCTACTCAGTCATCAGTTTTTACCGTAATCGCCAAGTCATCAAGTTCAATTGTTCTCTTCGCCAACTATTCCTTCCCTTCATTATTGCCGCGTCGTAAACAAAGAGAGAGAAAAAAAATCACACCTTATGTTCCTTTCGAACTCTTTTAGGAACGATTTGACAAATATATTTTAATAACTTCAAGCCCGTGGTGGTGAAAGAAAGAAACTAATGAAAAAAAATGTGTGAAAGTTAACAATCGTTCTTTGGAGTTAATTCCAAAATAATAGAGTTACTTTGCTTAAAAAACAACTGGATAAAAGGTGAAAGTGACGATGAGAAAGAAAAAATAAAAATAAAAGTGGTAGCCACACACACAAAATTTAATAATACTTATTTCTTTTCCTAAGAACTCGAAAAATTTAACTTTCCCTCCCTAAAATCGCAGTAAAAACAACGCGTTAGTGTATTCCCCCTAGAGTAAGAGATGACTTTAGTCAACTCAGCTAAAAAAGAAAAGCAGATATATAAGTATAAAATATTTTTTCATAGTAATAATCAACTTTTGTTAAGGATAAAGGTGCGTAACGTATTTAAGCTGTTATGAGGGAGTAAAAAAAATTATAAACGGAAATTGACTTAGTAGAAAACGGATGTTGGAGAAAAGTCCCGGTCGCTGTAGAGGGGGGAGGAATAGTTGGGGGGACGGGCAGTAAAGAGTTAGAAAAATTACAGTAAAGGTTAATATTTAACGTCGGTTTTTGGAAAAATATTTCAAATTATTTCGTCTCTTAACTGTAAAAAAAATTATTTCCGATGACCGAGGACCTTTTTATAGTTTCCTCATAGAGCCAATATATGAGTTCAGTAAGGACTAAGTGTGTCTCTTTTTACGAATAAGGGTCCATCCATGAAATACTGTTTTGTACTTATAGGTTGTAATTCAGTTGAAAAAAATTAATATTTATAAATTTCATGGGAAATTTTACATTTCTTGTAAATCTCTGTTTACTGTGTACGCATGAATTTATTATATTAAAAATCGAAGACATATTTAATTTTGACATTGAAGTTAAACCAATAACGTAAATTTCAATAAATTTGATTTAAAAAAAAAACAAATAACTTAAACAAATGGAAAGTTTAAATAATCTTTGCTTTAGTTTACGAACTGATCGATTGTGAGATCATTCTGGAATAATTTGTCAAAAGAATATGTATTTTCCATAATTAAAGTTGCAATTATGTTTTGATTAGTAGAAAAAAATGATAATCCAAAAAAATTGATTTTTCAAAAATTAATTAAAAATAGCTTTTGTGAAAAACAACATTGTAATCCATGTTACAATAGAGCAACAAAAATTTTCGTTTGCAAACTTTAAACAGAAGTTAAGAGATTATCATAAAAATAATCTAGAAGAGTGTTATGGATTAACGTATTAGTAAAAAAAATGCTATATAGACTACGTTTTATTTATAATTATATATTTGCATCACAATATATATTCATTCAAATATTTGATAGACGATTCCATTTATATCGAACTTTTAATTCTTTTACCGCCAACATAATTGCTTTTGACTAAATGAAATCAGTAAACGAAATTTTGAGTGATTTTCATCACGCATTATTCAGTCATTAATTCTTCGGTTAAAAGAATAGGGAATAAATCTTTTAACAAGACAAAGACTGAAACCCTCTTACCAGTATTTCAACTCCATCATTTGGGAAGTATTCAAAAAATGAAATTCATTTTATTTTATAATAGATTCAAGCAGAAATAGACGGAAGAAAAATCAATGTTATGTTTCTCTTGAATTTGAGCAACAAAACTAGAGTTTTAAACCAATGATAAAATTTAAATTACAATCAACTATTTGGTACAATAAAATAATCTTGCAAAATCTGAATGGATTTCAAATCGAATTCATTAAAAATGCATGACAAGATGTAAATTTTTGAAAATCAGATGCCATAAAAATTTTGCCAAATCTGTCAATACATATTTTGTTTAAAATTCCTTGATTCACTTGTAAACGTCATATGCATGACGTCAGAGAAAAATGAGTTAAATTAATTTACAATAAAGAGAAGAAGTAATATTTTCATACCTATAACAGTATCAAAATTTTTTTTAACATGATGTTATAAGTTTGATGCATGAAATCTTGGAAAGAGGTAATTGATGTATTTTTAAACTTGGAGACAAAGATGTTATTTCTCTAATACTATGATATTCTGATTTTTAAAGGCTGCATACATTTTTAATTTTCTACAAGTGCTGTGTTACAAGTTTGTACTGTTATTAAAATTATAATGTGCACATAATTGAAAATATTAATATTTTTAAATTTCAACCACAATGTATTCATTGTTAATTTAAAACCGTCTGTTTATAAGTGAAAAATTCCCAGCCACAGAATACACGGAGTCGGTAAGATGCAATGTTTACATTACTCGTATTTTTATAACTTATTATGAATTTTAAATTTCCGTAAAATAAAATTTATTTTATTCTGGCATAATAATGAAATCACACGATATGTTTTTCAAAAATATGATGTCAGTATAAGCAAAACAGACTTAACAAGATTTTCATTGAAAATTTTAATATTCATTTGTGATATCATTTGAAGAACTCAATAACAGATAAATTTCGAATTTGTACATAAAGTGTGATGAAAAATTAGAATATTGTGAATAATTTGTATCCATTTTATATACAAATTAGAATCTCAACTCAAATTAATAGTACTAAAGGATCATTAATTGAATAAGTTTAATTTTCCCCAGAAAATCATCTCTTACCCAATCCCGAGGAAAGATATTTGCATATAACGAGCTACCATACATCGAAGAGAGAAAGTACCAGCAGCTGCTAACTCAAAGCGAAAAATTGCCCTCTTAAAAAGACGCACGCCATCGAACTGGATATAGAATATCGTACGATAATAATAAAAAAATAAATAGCATAATTACACACAAGTAACAGATACAAAAGTTAAAAAGTAACTTTTACAGTAGCAACTTTTAATGAAATGACAAGCATCATGATTAATTAAGGTAGAAAGGCTTTAAATTATAGAGAATCGCATGAAGCAGATGAATTAGTATTCTAGACTGAAGATTCAAGGTTAATAGGAAATACATTTTTAAATAATTATATGCTGATTGTACTGAGAATTAACAGGAAATGCCTGTCGAATGATTTTTCAATCCAAAAATTCACCTGCGCATTTTGCCGAAAAAAGAGAACCATCTTACAAAAACTTTGTTTCACTGTGCTTGATTAAAATTGTTAATATTTTGAGCAGATGTTAACGTAGTTCGATATTCAATGCCAATGGTTATAACCCTGTAATTTCTTATGTATACATAAATATATATGAATCACTAGATAGTCGTAGCGCGAATATTATAAAATAATTTTATTCTTATGAATTAAACATATAAAAAATATTGAAGATGTTATCCCCCTAATAGGGAGAAATGGAAATTATTATTATTGGTGAAAAAATGTATAAGAATTAAAAAAATAAATAATTCATTTTTATTATAAAAAAAATTAAGATACGAAACAAAATGGAAATATTTGTACAATAATTTACTTTTTCCTCCATTCAATGAACTAACAATTATACAACAAAAGTATAACATTTTGTTGGTACATTAGTAAAAGAACTAATTGCTTTCAAGGAATAAAAAAATAATTAAGAAAAAGATATAAAGATAAACAATACATACTTCACAAAAGTGACTGGCGTTTTTCTCCTTTTACAACAATAACTGAACTCAAAGAAATTTTAACAATAGATGAAATTACATAATAACATGTATCGTGGAAAGTATTTAAGCAGTTTAAATTGTAAGTCAAAATGTATTTACAGCAAAGACATCGTGATTCTAAAATTACAAATTTAATGTCTCTAATACTAAGATAAATTTTTTTCTTCTGGATTTGCATTGTTAATACAATAATTTTTAAAGCCCGAAAATTAAAAAAATATGGATAAAATTTGTAAATATTATAAATCAGCTGAGAGCGTAATTATAATAAATATATAAATCTTCCCTGAAAAATACGTTTTCTTTATTTCTATTAAAAGAAAATGAAATATATTCTTAAGTACGTCACAAAATATATCAAATTTGAGACGATTGTATGATTTTTCCAAAATGTATAAGTTAAAAAAAATATTCTGTAGCAACATAACATTAGCTACCTCAAAGTTTAACTATGTTCTTTTTAACTCAAACTGTGACTTTTCATTATAAGGAATAAATATTTCTTTCAAAAATTCATTTCCGTTTCTAGAAATGACATATTTTTCTTATTTCTAGAAACTGTCAGAACATTATCGATATCCTGTATTTTACAAGATAAATTATATCATGTGAAAAAATTTACTTTCAATTAAAATATTGATATTTTGGCGATATTTTATGACGCCAAATATTTTTACTTTTTATTTTTGCATACTGGAAGTTGCGTTCAAATTACATGTAAAGGTCAGAATTATTCTAGAATAGGAATGAGTTATTAATATACAAATAAAAATAAGTTATAAAATATATTTATCAAATGCCTCAATGAGAGGAAAAGAAATAAATCCCAATTGAAGGTGTCTCTTAATAAAGAATATTTTTCCGTCCAATTTTAGATGGATTTCTCAAAAAAAACTTACAATGAAAAATGTAGAGTGACGCATTTTGTTAATGAATTTAAGATGACAAGTGTGAGCATAAATATAAAGGAAAAAAAAATTTTTTTTTCGTTTTTAAGATTTATGTTTCCGAAGAAGTGAAGTGGATGACAACTCACATTTCTGAGGAAATCAATTGAAATGTTTACAAATTATTCGAAATACTTCCTTTAATTTCTACTGCCAGTCTAAATCAAGATAAAGTTATGTTCATTTAATATTTACAGAAATTTATACAAAAAATTAAGACATTAGGTATATTTCCTGCATTATTCACTACCATAAATTAAAGATATCTTAACTTCTAAGCAATGATTGATTCAACTCGTCAGAAAGAAACTGAAAACTAAAAATATTTTTATGTAAATTTAAACTATTTATTTTAAAAGGAAATCATTAACTATTATAACTGATCAGAAACAAAATGGTAATAATGATTTTACATTACATTACTGACTTAAAAATAAAAATAAAACTTGAATTTCATATTTTATGGAAATTGGTGCCAATAAACATATATAATTTTTGAAATTTAAAAGATACGTTAAGCATAATAATAATAAATGATTCACTAACTGCCCTAAAAACTTTGGGCAGCAGCAAACTTGTTTTGCAATTAAAAATCATAATTTAATAAAAAGTTCTTCAAAACTCAAATGAAAAAATTTAAATTAAGGAAAAATTGTACAAAAGCCGCTCTGTTTTGCTTCCTATCATATTTCAAATAGGTCAAATTTACATAAAAAAAATTCTCATTTTCCGATATAAAACATTACAGACCCTGATATTTATCACAACCCTATTCAAAATCCAACTGTCAAATTAAAGATTATTTTTATGAAAGAAACGTGCATGTATCAAATGAAATATTAAAGTTAAAAATATCATTATTCACAATATTAATAAGTAGTGAGGGAATAATTTGGGGAAAATGAGGTTTGAAATTGTCTAAACTTATTTTAAATTTTATCAAATGAAAATCAATTCATTAAAGTCATGAATTCATTAACAAAATGATAAGGATCAGAAAAATTAAAAAATTATAATTATTTTATTCGGAAAAAAAACGTTATTGAGAAATAAAAAAATATTCCCATATATATAGTTAATTTGAACATTTTTTAACATCTTAAGCGTTATTATAAAATTCCCTTGCGAGAAAAACAGAAGATGATCATTACTTATATGCAACCACCTGTTGACAATCCTTTTCATTTTGATAAATCCTTCACGTTTAAAGCTACACACTTATAAGCTAGAACAGTTGAACAATGATAAAAATCTGTTAATGCGAGACAGCTCTAAATATTTCTTACAACAATTTTATAACAAAAAAAATACTTTAAAGCTCGATATAGTTGTTAATTCAAAAAATATTTTAAGGTTCGCAATAGGAATAATTTATAATCAAAAAAGAGATTAATTCACATATTTTAAGATAGAAAATACTTATCATGATATATATAGTTCATAAAGTAATATAGAATTTATTGATAAAAACATATCCATTATTTGAATTGTATTTAGCTATGTCATACGACAATGGTGCATTCGTTTTTGAGAAGTTGTTTTTACACAGTTCTAAAATTAATCCAGACAAATACACAATTCCTTTCTATATTTATCACCACTTTTTTTTTCAAAATAATTATTGGAGAATGTAATCTAAAAATTTACTAAATATAATAATAACAATAATTATTATTTTACAATATTTTAAATACGTAAAATTTTAAATATAAATCGATACGATCAAACTATAGCACCACATTTTGATACATTTATTTATTAATAAATGTGTCAAAATGCTGCTATTCACAAGGTTATCTTGTCCCTACCTCAAAAATTGAAATCTAGGGATGAAATAGAAAACTCATCAATCTTTTAAGTTTAGCATTTAAGCAGACAGACATCCTTCTTTTTCTTTTCAAGCAGATTGCAGAATCTGATTCCAATTAGAATAATACTCATGAATTGATTGTAACAAGAATTTTTTAATTTTTAAATACGTCATGATTAAAAAATATGAATAAAACGCAATTGACACAGCACACTGCACCGCAATATAATGAAAAAAAATTTTTAAACCAGTTATGATCACTTCAGTAAAATGTTCAGTCAATCGCAAAAAAAGAAGTAAAAAATATTTGACGCCGACAAAAAAAGGTCTTAAAATACCCAAAGGTTCATTCTTTGATTAACAGATGGCGCTCATTTTCCAAGAATCTCCGTAGAAAAGAGGTCCCAAATCCATTATTATATTATCGTTCTGCAAATGGCAACCATTTCATTAATTATACTATTTCTCATGAAAAAAAAGAAAGCTATGACATCTTCTATTACTTCTATTTATATTTTCCTACGCTAGAAAAAATGTGATTACGTTATCAAAATTGGTATTTATGTTACAGACTAAATATTATTAGATGATATCGAAATAAATATTAACATGAAACTCTCTTTGAATACTAAGATATTATACATTAAACCAACTGCAAATTTTTTTCAGCAGTATTTTTATTACGTAATTATTCTCAATTGCAAAGGTGACAACGATGGCACGAATTTTCAAATAAAATTCAGTAATTAAAATCTAAAATTAATTTGAAATAAATTATAAAAAGTTATCTTTTCATGTAATTTCCTATATTAGAGCTTTTTTAAAAACTTTTAAAAAATTTCCTCATTATTATTTTATCCAAAGAAATATTAAATATATAATGTTCTAAAAGCGAAATAAAAATATTTTATAAAATAATACCTATTAATTTAGTAATTCATATTTTTTATCGCGTAATTCTTACCTCGTATCACTGGAATCAGATTAATATTTCTTCCAATCGAATGAAAGAATTGTTACAAGTTTTATATGATAGACTGTTGAGAATAAGATATTTTGCAACTTTGGTACGCTGAAAATATGTATAATACAAATAATAACAGGCAGTCATCTATATATACATCAGATAATGAAGATAATTCGTTGTAAGTGTAAATAAGTTGAGCATTTATTCTTTCTGTTTAATATATATTAGCATATTTATTTTGTTTAAAACTTTAAAGGGAAGAAAATTTTATTAGCTCAATTTAAATGAACAAATTGTCGAGATGATAAGATAAAGGTTTGCAACAGCTTTAGTGTATACAAACTTTGAGAAGATGGAACGGAAACCACTTCATGCAACTTTTCCTTTCTGAAATTGCTATTTGCTATTCGCATATTTTAACGATTATAATATTATGCTCTTAGAATAATCGTATCAGTTTTACAAGATAATAATAATTTAGACTTGTTTACCGATCATTGTGCATATATGTGGAATTTTAATGAGATATGTTAGAAAACAAATCGATGATATATTTCTCTGGAAGTAAAAAAAATTCAAACTGATTGTAATGAGAAGGTGAGCAGCAACCGTTTCTAAGTGGGAACTAAAAAATTAACTGCGTGCTCGCAAATGGAAACAGGGAGCAAGATCATTTCCTCATTATCGTCACACAAAAGAAAATATTTAAAAAATTAATAAAACGGTAAGGAAATTAATGAAAAAAATCATTATCCACTCTCATAACCGGTCTACAATTTCTTCGCGTAGATCATAAAAAAAATGTAATTAAGAAGAACTGGATTCGGAAGTTCAAATACACATAGCCGTAATACACGCAAGTAATTTCCAAATAATTATGATCGAACTAATTAAAAATTCCTGTTTAATTTAATTGTGCTTCTAACAAGGTTGTCTCGTTCCTTATTAGAGACTACCTGCTAATTGATGTACTCGCCGTTTTATAAATTAATGCAAAAAAATAAACAAATACTAAGAAACTGCCATTGTTTGCGTTGGCCTGGTTTTGTACCGATGAAAATTCCATTACTCAAAATTAACTTGAGGTTTTTTCCGAGATTTTATTATAATTTGCTTCTTTTTTTTCATCATCCCTGTCTTTAATATTAATTTTTTTTTATCCTCCGCCGCTCTTAATTTTCTTATTTCATTAAGCCGTAGAGGAGATTATTATTACATTTACTTCTTGGGGAATTAGTGGAAATCATCGTACAGTTTGGTTATATATAAACATTACAAGGATTATTTTTTTTCTTTTCGTTTTCATGTTTAGGGTACGGCGGGGGTGGGGGTGGGAAAACGGAAAGGACTAGATTGGTTTGTGTGTAAAAGCATAGGAAGTATTTAAATTGCAATTATCCGTCAGGCTAGAAGCAGTTTGTCAGCAAAACAGGCAAAAATAATAATAAAAAAAAATGAAGACAAAATGAAAGATCTTTTAGTTCTCTTCTTCTATTTGTTGATGAGCTTTAAAGTTTCCCCTCCTACCAGCCCCCTTAATGTGAGTTTTCTGTAATTAAGAAGTACAGTTACAGTGAGAGAGCTGTAGATGTCTCACTCGCCCTACTCTGTCTTTTGAGGAAGAGTGGAAAAGGAAAAAAAGAGAGAGAGAGAATGAAATCTGCGCGCATAATCATAATGAAGATTCGACGGAAGAAAATTGTGTAAAAATAATGAAAAAAAATTGAGAAAATAGCAAGTAAAAAAAAAAAGTGAAAATAATTTTCGGTTATTCGGCCGAAAGAGAGAGAGAAAAACCTGAATTTTAGATTGGAAAAGAGAAAGATGATGGCATATCCACGACTAACTGATCGTGAAAAATGAAATTCCTACATATATTAAATTTAGCTTGGGAAAAGTTACTAATCGAGATTTAATTACACAGGAATTATCCATCCAATGTCAGAGCTTCCAAAACTTAGTCCAATTACTCTGCTCTTGCAATCCAGTTAAAAAGTAATTAAATACTATAATTAAATTACCGATAAAATTACGCCATCCGCTCTTGCAATTATTAAAATAACATTTTCTTTGAATTTAATTATGAACTTGGCGCTGATTATGAATTAGTCTCTCTGTTTTCAGCTAGGATTTTGGGCGTGATTTTTTTTTCAGTTCTCCCTCTTATTTTAGTTCGCTTATTGCTGTACTTATTTTGTTGTTTAATTGCTTCAGGCTTTTCCCTACGATGATGAGAATCCAATTTTTGTTTTGCACTCTAGTACTGTATTATTGTTTTTTTTTTATTTTCATTTATATATATTTTGTTTTAATATTTTTTCCCCTCCATCCCTTTAACATCGCATCTCTCTGCGATAACCCGAAAGCGAGAAGATTCAGAAATTGATCATAAACTCGTTACGTTGGTGCAGAAAAATTTTTCTCTGCCTCTTTCTACTTTTGGAAATTGTTTTCAGTGATTGCCGTTTGAAATAACCATTTCTTGTCGACTTTGCATTTGTGTATTCATCCAAAATCCCATACCGATAGGGAAATTTTCCTTTTTTTTTTTTGTTCCTATTTTCCAACCCCTTCGGCCTCCGGTGCTCGCCAAGACTGGTAATTTTCCTTTCTCATAAAGTAAAGCAATACAGTTTAGAGAACTTCTTGCGCATCGACAACACTAACTTTGATCAAGTTAATCTTTTCAAGAGTCTAGCATCGGGACTACATTAAACAGCGCCAAATTAATTGGATAATTTATTTACAGCAATTCACATAGAAGAGCAATGTATAACTCTTCTAATAAGCTCAAGTGAATGCACATCTTCGATGATCCCAATAACATTAAAATACATAAATTTGCTTTAGCATTTAATTTTCTTTCTGACTCTAACATAATTATTTTGAATAGTTGTATATAAAATACAAATTTTCTCCAGGAAAAGCACATTTTAATTTTACAAAATTGAAAATATTAGTTTTTATCTAAGGAATGAATTTTAATTTTATATTTGACTTATATAAAAATACGGTTTAAATTTATTTGTGCAGCGAAAACTGCAAACATTCTTCATAGAAAAGGTAAACAAATTTACATAAAATAATAATAAGAGACTTTGAGATTGATTAAATTTATTTGACACAGCAAAAAACCTATTTCACTCTGAAATACGATAAACTTCACATAATACAATAAGTAATATTAAATTCCTATTCACTCGAAAAAATATTCGTACACAAGTTCATATTTAAAAATTAAATATATATGAAACGATATCATACTTTCCTTAAACTGTTTTTAATGCGCAACAGCCAAAAAATTGAACAAATACAACTATCTTTTTAGCTAATGGTTATTACTTATCAAATTAAAAAAATTCATCTAATTAAAACTTTCATTAAGTTTATAAGTAACTCTGAATACTAATAAACTAAAGAATATCGAAAATAATCAACAGGCGAACAAGCAAGCACGCAACGGGGCTTGATTTCTGGTTATTTCAAATTAAAAATAAAAAAATTTCCGCTGGTATTTTGCATTGAAAAATCTAAGAGAACAAAAGGAACAAAATATAAATTAAAAACGGCAAAGAAATAACAGCAGTCATTTAATACACTGGAAATTTCTACATAATTAAAGAAAATAAAATAATGTAAAAAAAAAAAATCGCTGTCATACTGTAGAATGTAAAGTCATTTCCATGACATATGTTTGAATGCGGGATGCCATTTCATTTAACGGGACAACACGTCACGCCCTCCCATATGACAGACTTGTATTGTCTCGCTTTGTAAAGTCGCTTCATTTTTCCCGAATTTATTTATTTCATTATTAATTTTTTTTTACTCATTTTTACTCATCGCTGACGTTACAACCGCTTCTACTCTGAATAAGCACTTTTCTGACAAGTGAAAGTTCCATTTTTTAGTATCTTATAATTCACACCCACCCTTTTCTTCGGGTCCAGTACACAAGGTCTGTTATTTCCACTGCTATCTTGCGAATATCTGTCTACCTTCAAACGATGTACGCCCTCCTCTCAATTTAATTATAAGTGTACACGTTCTTCACTTAATGGGCTGCTCCCGTATTAATTATTAGACAGACCCAGGAGTAGAAGGGGGTTTTCCGGAGCGCAGAGATAAATTATTTCTGCCATCGTTTGTTTATCCAAAAGCATTCTGTCTTAGCAACTATATCGAATCACTTTGGACATATTTCATACCTGTTCTTATCCCAAGTATTTTGTTTAAAGCGATTACAATAATTTAAGTATCTTGTAAGGCCTTTCTCATGTACTTAAGAAATAATTGCTGAAAATTATAATCTCAAGTATGCTTTAAAATGCACAGAAAATAGATTTTTTTCATAGATCACAGTTACTCGATGGATCCCCACCCTATATAGACTTTCAAAACAATTCAAAAATGTTTATATATCTATCTGGAATAATAGTGGTAAACAATTTTATGTACTAAATACTTCACGTAATTCTGGTACATGAATTTTAATAAACTATTGCGCATTAAATAATTAAGAGAATTATAACACTTTAACGAAGCTCTATACAATATTTCATTTATTCGAAGTGAGGGTATGAAACATTAAAGAAAGAAGCATGGTAAATTAGTTGAAGCCATATAATTTCGCTCACAATTGAGTATACCATTAACTGTCTTATTTCAGGAATTCGAGAACACATAACTTAGATCAGTAAGGTTTCACATAGTAAAGATCAAACAACATAACTAGACAGAGTATCATTTTTGGTCACAAACATAATGAATCAAGAAAATTCCTATTTCTTAACGTTTAATATTTATTTTAATTATAAAAGATATTAATGTCTTAAATGATTATATAAATAATATTTTGATACAAACAGCACGCAATAAATTAATAAAACTAAAAATCTGATGACTTTTTATCTAAATTTTTTTAAATCATAATAAAAAATTTGATCAAATACATCATAAGAATATTAAAAAACAGAATCTTACTATTAGAATTCAGTTACAGAGAAATATAGAGCACTGTAATAAAAGAAAATAATAATTTTTATCCAAGTTAACCATGCAGCAATCTCTGAAACTATTACCTTAATTAAACAAATACATTAGACATTTAACAAAATTTTTTGGAAATTCGGTTCGTTAAAATAAATTAGCATCATTGCTAATAAATAATAAAATTTCTATTTTAACAAATGTATTAATTAAAACAAAACTAGCTTTCCTTATTTTACATATTACAATCGCATTGAGTTAAATTGTTTGAGACATAATTAGATAAATATATACACCCGAAATGAATAGTAAAATTGATTGCTGTTTTAGAAGCGCTTAAAATTTTAACAGGCCAATTCAAGCATTAATTTTTTTTTTTTCGCCAAATAAACTCTTCTTAATTCTAGTCCCGATAACGATTCAATTTTTCTTTGGCAACAAAAATAGCGCTCATTTACTCTTGTTCACTCAAAAAAAATCCTTTAAATAGTATAATAAACTGAACTTTATCATTGTTTTAGTACCCTCGTAAAAAAACTGCATACATTTCTGCCCCCTTTTTTTAAATTTTGTTTTTTTACTTAGGGTCGCTACTTCATTTAGCTATAGCAATCTCAAATTTGAGGCGCTGTAATTTAATACTCACCTATAGCAAGCCGGCCATTTTACAAGGGGGATTTAAAGCAATTCCGCGCCGACATTTAACTGCTCGCAATGGCTATAAAACTATGTTTTATGTCGCACTTGCGGAGTAAAAAAAAAATTGGGGAGAGGGGGTTTTAAATCGTAAATTTGGGCTCATTTAGTGGTAAAACAGAAAAACTCATCTACAGAAAGATAGGCGGGCCGGATAACAAAAAAAATAAGCTTACAACTTTTGTATTCGAAGAAAAGCCGAGTAATTAGGGTGAATTTGACGTATGCGAAGGAATAAATTAAAAAACAAACGACGCAAAAAAGGATAAAAATGTATTTAAAGAGCTGTAAATTAAATAGTTATTGTTTTAAAGTTCATTTTATCGCCAGAACAGATGCGCTATTCACTTGGAAGTTATTCCTCAATTAGGTGATTGTATTTCAGGAAAAGTATTGATTTTTAATTTATCGCTGCAAGCATCGGAAAAGAACGTCGGGTACACTCGTTAAAATATTTTTGGCGAGAAAAAAAACTTTACTTCCTTCACACACTATCTTCATCGCCTAAAAAATTCAATCTCATTTTACAACCATTTAAAAACAAGTGCAATTATAATATGATATATGCTTTATTTTTTAGAGCTTATTTTATTAGATGTTGATAAATTAAGTAATTTTTTTTAATAAAAAATTATTCGGATTTTTTAGTGCAAAGGGAAAAAAACTATCAGGAGCAAATTAATAGGACGTATAAGTAATAAAATACACATTAACAATACAAATTCTAATGAAAATTAATGAGTAAATTGCTGCAAATATTGAAGATAACCAAAACAAAAATTGAATGAAAAATTCAAAAAGATTTCTTCGTGATTTAGACAATGAAAATTATACCAAATTGCCATAAAATAAACTGATTTTTTTTTCATTTGTATATTTTTACTTAATTAACATTCATAACTTAAAAAGCTGTTAAAATGAGCTTTTATAAATAATATTTAACAACTTTTTAAACGCTTGATTTTAAAAAAATATATTGTTCATACCCTTTAACAAAAAAAGAAATGAAAATATTAAAAAAATCAAAAAGAAAAAATTTGATAGAAATGAAATATATTTTTTTTGTATTGCTAATGCCGGTCGCTACTAGGATTTCCAAATTTTAGCATTACAAAATCAGAAGTGATGGCAACTTATGTAGTGACGTATCCATAGAAATAAAATATAAAGAACATATTTTGTTATATTTAAATTTGTTTTTAATAATCATTTTTTATGAATATGCATGAAAGATATTATAAATCGCCAGCAAGTATCAAAAATGTTTGCAATGCTCTCCATCAAGTCATCCATGTCAACTTCAATATTTAATTGAAAGTTCGACGCTGATGATTTATCCTAAATATACTAATCTGCTCTTTATTTAATAAATGCTCGAAATCACAAATACTAATCCTATGGTTAGAAAAATGTGAATTTCTATTTTAATTCATCCCAGGGTCAAGCTTTTGAAAGAATGCATATCCCATCTGATGAAGGCTACTTATTTATATAGTTCGAATGCTTTCAAATTTCATTTTCTTCAATAATTAAATTGCAATAATATATTTCAAGTTTGGATCTTCTTCCTGTTTTTTTTCAACTCACGAATTCCAATCAGAATATACTAATCAATAACAGCCACAGATGTTGCCAAAATATATAATGAAATTCATATTACAGAAATTGGTATTAAACAAAAAATATATCTATTTTTTAGAATGAAATCAAACATTAGTTCCACGTGTTTCCTATGTTATAATGAAGTCTGATACTAAAAAGATTATCAATAAATTTAAGAATCAACAAAAATATAAGTAGGCGACTCATTTCTAATGTAATAAAATATCTTTATAATCTTGATTAAGAAAACACTAAAAGTTGGCAAGCCGTAAACTGTACAAAATTTCCAAAATGAAGATGTCAAATCCAATACCGCAGTCAGAGACAAAATTATTTAAAAAAAAATACAGGAAAAAAATAACAACAAATACAGAACTTATAAAAGTGCGTTGATAAGTGTTTTATAACACGGTGGGATGAAAGATGAAAAAGTTTCGATGCGGATAAATTAAAACTAATGTCATTCTCTCCTGTTTCAATTATTTGATCGAAAACCAAATGAAGAGATGTCTTAGGTATGTGAAGAGAGTTAAAATTTATTCCGTCGCCCAAAATGAATAGGAATCGGTATAAAAATAGAAATTTCATCAGGAAGTGAGTGGAGAAGCGATTGAAGAGCAGGAGAAAAAAATGGGGGGAAAGAAGGAAGAAGAAGATATGCGTCTCTTACTCATGAAATATATTTAGCGAGTGGAAGTAACCTCTCTTGCAAACCCCTTGAAATGTTAATCCACGAATGAGAAAACACACATAAATCAGAAAGGGGAACCCGCTGCCCGAACAAAAGGCCTACTTAATCTCATTGAAAAGCCGTTATTTAAAGAACTCAACGCCACGGCCGACATCAAAAATTATTGCTTCAAAATAATAAGACGCGATACGTCTAACTGGGAAGCCAATTCTTTTCAACACGAATAATCTTCGGGCGAGTACAAAACAAAGCACAAAAATAGAGAGTGTGCAGTTGAGTGTGTGGTGGAGGTGGGTGTGGGTGGTTGCAAGCAAGCGAACGGAAGAATATGGATAGGAAGAAAAAAAAAGTGGGAAGGGGGGGAGGTAGGAAGTTTTCTACCGAGAGCTTTAGCAAATTACTTCAAATTGTATTACTAAGTCGCCAAATTAAATCAAACGCCAAAGTTTTGCAGTGCTGCAAAACTTTCCGACGGTAATATTAATTAACGTGATTTTCCTCGCCAGTTTTCTAATTTATAATAGCCCCTACTCTCTTCTTCTCCTTTTGCCTGCCGAAAATTACGCATTAGTGAATTGGTTATTTGTATTAATTCATAAAAGAAAACTTTTACGCCATCATTTATATCCCGGTACTGCCTCTACCGTAAACAATAAATTCCGCACGAAATTAACATCGTTCGCAATTAAACGGTATTGATTTCATCAATTAGCCTACCCCCAACAACGTGCATAAAAAGAGAGAGAACGAACGCTGCTAAGGGCCCCCTTCGCCAAAAGAGAAAAGAGTGAGGGGGGAGAATAAAGAGCGGGGGTGGGGTGAGCGAACGAAATTAAAGTTAATCAACCAACCGCTCTAATGGCGGCTAAATTAAATTAAACCCAACCCGGTGAAAAATAGCACAATAATCAAGCCCCCCACCCCCTCCACCTACGCACACACACACACCAGTCCTCTTTTCGCACAAGGCATAGTCAACACAATGCGAAAAGAGGAAAAGGCCCCTCTGCATGTATATATATGCCCACACTGGAGGAAAAGGGGCTAAGACGAGAGAGATAGAAAAGAAAATAGTTCGAACGCGTATGCGAAAAGAGGGGAAATGCATTATTATTATTATGTGAAAACCTTCACGCGCCAGATTGCTGGGAAATAAGCGTGTGGAGTGAGAGAGAGCGAAAAGTTGCGCCAAAAACAAAAACGAAAAAAGGGGGCTACACAGGGAACATTAAACGGGAGGAAGAGGGGGAGGAAAGTAAGAGATTTTAATATTAAGTAATTAAAGCAGCATTATCCATAAATTTAATTTGCGAGTGGCAACAAAGTCAGATTAAAATCAAATTAAAATAACGTTAGGCGCTTGGTAAGTGACGAATGGATATTATAAAATTATTAATTTCCATCTGCTGGTTTTGGAAGCTAACAATTTCCTTTCCACCCGCGCCAAACCCCCAATGCTGCGCGCCCAACCAACCTCCGCCTACCGCGCGAAAATGAAGAGCCTTCAAGACGGAGAAAAGTTTTGTTTGCGCGAGATAAGCCCCTCCTTCGCGCGCTGTCAAATTCATTACCTCTGTTTACTTGGTACTCTTTCGACGCCTATTATGATTTAAATTTTCACCACTTTGCTAGAATTTCATGGCGCATTTTAAACAACCGCGAGACTCCGTTTGGCGATGACTTTTTCCACAAACAGAAGACTTGAAGTAAAGTTGTACTCTTAACCTCAATTCAACTGATTGGTGAGTTTTACAACTTTTCCAGTTCCGCAACTTGTTATTCATTGTCCAAAAAATTAATTCCTTTATTAAAAGCTGCATGTATGAAATTAACAATTTAAAAGCGTACGCCAAAACTTTTCTTGTTTGTTCCTTTATTTTTGCCCAAAAATAATGGAATTATTGGAATTTACATTAATTTAAACTTATGATAAATAAATTGCATTTAATTTAGGCAAATTAAAAACTATGAATGTCATTATAGCATAATTTAAAAAAAACGCTTTCAACCATTAAAAATGATGAAATTTAGATGCAAAAATTAATGTTTAAAAAAATAATTTAATTGAATTAATCTCAATATTTATAAGACTTTCAGTTAAAAATTTATGATTTATTTATATATGTCTATTATAAATTGAATTTAATACAATTATACTCAATAATATAAAATACCTATAGTAAATCTACAATAAACGTCAATATTTTTGGTGTATATTTCATTGCAATGAAGTTTTACCATAAAAAAATGGAAAGGACATTTAAAATAAGAGTGCATCTTTAAAGAAAGCCTCAATTCTTACAATACATAGTAAAATAGTTAAATAAGAAAACTCGAGAAAAATATTAATGACAAATTCAACAATGTAAAAAAATATCTCTATCTCTAAATTACTCTATATTTCCTATTAAAATATTACAAATATCGATAGTGATTTTATATCTTAATTGGATAAGGCACAATAAATATACCAGTAACCTAAACAAATAAAATATGATTGCACAATATTAATTAAATAATAGATTATACGCTACATTAAGAATTTTTAGAAAAATGACTAAATTAAGGCAATAGTTACATGAGATATGTAAAAATCTTAAAATAATTTTACATATTACATCAAAAATTAAGATACAAGAAAATGTCACGATGTTTAAAATAATTATTGTATGTTGATTGAAACTAAATAATAACTTTGCATAATTAAATCGATGACATTAAAAGTATTTTTTTATTCCAGGTGCGGTCACAGCGCCACGGCGTGAGCGTAGACTTGCCCGTAGGCACAGGCCTATCAGTTTATTTCAATATAAACAAGCGAGGCAGATTATTTATTAAGTCGACTGCTAGACAATCTTAAAAGTAAGTCCACACTTCTATAAGCATGCTTTATTCTTTTATACGAAATTATTCTACAATGCCAAGTCAATAAAAACAGAAAAGTTAAAAGATACAGATAGCATATATAATGTGTGCACTTCTTATGAAGTAATGTATATTCACAAAAATATTATGTCAACTCAATTATTAACTACAAGATCCTAAAATCAAATAGTTAATTCCGAAATCTATATTAATATATTTCTATAATAAATACTAAAATATAGTGAATAATAATTAAATTTAATCATTGTTGTATTCAGTATAGAATATTGAATAACAATGATTAATTTTAAGGACAAATATAAAAAGTTATTCAAGTTCATAACTATTTCATATATTCCCACTATTTTCTTGTTAATTTTTCTCAAAACAATGAATTTTGAACTGTATCATTTCATAAATATATCAGCAATATTATCTATATTATTGCGCTAATATTTTTGCAACAATTATGCATACAATAATATCTTATATTGTTTAAAACGACTGGTGGAAAAATCATGGTGGAACAACAAATTTATTTGCAAAAATATAGTTAAAAAAAAAAATTATTAGCTTTACATACTCATTACCAACTTCACGTTAAGTACCAATTTGTGTGCCTAGTTCAGAAAATAATTCGGGATTTTATTTTTTTAATATAAAATTACGCTTTTCTTTTTAACTTAAAAATTAAATACTTAAAATTCTCGGGGAATTTTCGAGAATGATATGTTTATATTCACTTCTTTAAAAAGAACATTCCACAGATTCTACATTCCTTTTCACTTTGGCTTAATTAACCTCTAGCTTCGAGACAATGTACAACGTTTGAACACCTTTCTCCCAGAAGTTTTAATTAAAAATTCGTAATTAAGTCTTAACTGTGGCGTACGTTTTAGCTATCTCCTAGCAAGGAAACGCAACGGATAAGAGCAACAGCTGCCAAAACTACAACTCTGAAGTATTCTGCATCATTGGAGATACTTAAAATATATTAACACAGTGTGTAATTCATCGGCTGAAATATTATTTTTACTATTAAATTGTTCATAATAATTAATACAAATTCCTTAAGGGAAGGGGGATTAAAAATTAGGTGTACTAAATATTGCGAACTCAATATTTTAATTTTATTTGAATGCGATATTTCGAATTTCGAAAAGACGTGGCATTAAAACTGTATATAGCAATATAATTCTAAATGTATACAGATAAAAACTGAAATAGGAAAGCATATATTTCAAGAATAATTAATCAAATGGTGCAAACTTAAATCTGAATTTTATTCGAAGAAATTTCATTCAATTGTTTGTGATAATGATTTAATTTTTAAACGAATAATTATATACATTATTAATAATAAAAAATATCGATATGTTTAGCAACACATCAATGATCACGTGACTGGGACATGTTTTTATAGCGAGAGGACATAACATCATGATTTGCTAAGTAGATGGAATAAAGAATATTAGATATAACCATTAGTAATAACAAAAATATACAAATATATTTTTTATATTTGGATATCTCCTAGCTTTAATTCATACTTTAATTCCAAATATCCAAATATATTTTTTATCCAAATATATCCTTTATAATATATTTTTTATATTTGGATATTTGTGTTATTAATAATAACACAAATATCCCAACTAATATTAAAATAACGTAACATTTCACAACTACAGCACTTCAAGTATAAGCTGCATATCTAAACAGTCATTTACAACCTAATTTAGATGATTAACAAACCAAACAAATTAATGAAAACTTAAATATACAATGACTAGTAAAATGAATGCAATTGTTTTTGATAATTATTTGCCAATCAAATTCAACATTAAAACTGTAGTATAACAAAGTAAACAAATACAAAATTTTAAGAGCCCCTACGAAAAGAAAAGATCGTACATTAAAAAAAAATACACGAAAGATCGCGCGTTACAGCTATATCTTCTTCAATGCAAACCAACAAAAAAAATGAGCAGTTAATAATAAAATAGAATAAATTAAAATATAAAGTAAATAAATCTTACTTCATAACAATAATTAAATTTTCTAATCAAATTTTTATCCCTTGTATTTTTAGGAATAAAACACTTTTTTATCCATGTAATGGTGAAGCCAGATTTAAACTACAATTAATAAGATTACAAAAAAAACTTGTTTTCAAATAATCAAAATCATCAATTTTCAGCGAAGCGAACAGAAAAAAAGCGTGAAAGAAAGGGAACGGCTCATTTCCTTTTTAAAATAATTAATTAATCATTGTTTCATAAGTTTAAAGGTAATTTTGTTTGAGCTTGAATCTTTTTTTTTTCGGATCTTCAAATACCAATGATTTATTTTTCATGCTTTGTCATTTGCAGTATATCGCATACACTGGTAATTAGAATTTATTTCCATTAACTCTTCAAGCAGTCTCTTTAATTGAATATTAATTACCAATTTAAATATTTACCTATTCGAGTGAAAAAGTGAATAATTAGTTTAAAATTTCTGCTCCACGCTTTATTTTTTAAAACAAAGTGTTTAAAATACTATTTTTTACTCGATAAAATGTAAATATTCTCGAACAAAAAATGGCAATGGAAGAACAAATAAATCAAAATATTTCCCGCAATAATTGTCTGTTCTGGAAACAGAGAATTTTATCGGTTTATTCATTAGTCTGCGCTGTTAGCGAAACTAACTAAACATTGAAACAAATTATTCATCTCTTAAAACAGAGAAAGGAGGAGAGAAAAAAATGCTAGATCATCTATAGAATTAATTTCTTAAAAATCGAAAGTTCATTAGTACCTTTTTTTTTATACTTTCTTAAGATAAATCTGTCAGAAAAATTTTAATTAGAAAACGATCACTGATACATCCGGCATTAGTTTTAAAAATATTTTTAATTCTTTAGTACTTAGTTTAATTAGTTCTGAACACGATGTGAAAAAACTTTCAAATTGTTTATATTAAAACAGAAAAATTTTTTGTTTATTCATAGTTAAAACATGCAATAATAATGCAAACTATGAATAAAAATTAAATTAGAGCTTTAACGTGTTTTGAAAATATAACATCAGATATAAAAAAATTTCGCCACTTAATAAAAAGAAATATTTATTGAAGGGTATTTCTTAAAACAGATTTAAGAAATACTCTGAATTTTACACGTTACAAATAAAAAAAATATTATAACTTTTTTACTCCAAAATAGAATTGAAAACTCTCAATATTTATATAAATTACATATTAATAAATAATTAGTCTTTATTCTAAGATTGTGTATAGCTAACTATAATAGCACGTTTCTCTTTTTATGTGTGTGAAGTAGTATAATATAAATTATGTTATTAAACTTTAAGTGTTTTTTTTATAGAGGACTGTAAAAATAAAATGTACATTTAATAAAATTAATATTAAAAAGTTGACTGTATAATCACTGAATAAAATTTCAATCTATTTTTAAAATTATCAAAATTTATAACATTCTTTTGCTCTATTTATACCCACAAAATAAAAAAAAGTATTATTTATGGTTACAGTTAAATGATCAGGCACACATTATCAGCAAACAACTATTTCAAATAAACAGTTGTCTTAAGTAACTATTGCCAAATTTTTAGCAAGAATTTTGAATGGAATGGCCAACATTAGAATAGAGTGTATTCATACAATGAAAGACTAATCCCGGATTAAAATATTTGACACTATTTTTTTTGATAAAAACAATTATTTTATAACAATTAACAAGTACTTTATGGTATCATAAAAAAATATTTCCTAACTTTCCCCAATACATCAAGACTGAAATTACTCTACATATGCGAAGGTTAATCAGCTGCCAAATTAAGCAAAACTGACAAGTGAAGACCTATGAAGAATTGTAAAACGATGCGAGTTACTTAAAGCAGAAAATTGAAATAAGAAACCTTAGGCATGCTTCCCACCATAAGCTGATGGGTTCGTCACCGAAAGGGTTGAACCATAAATAAAAACTATTGAAACCCATATCCTTGGCTTCTTAAAAAAAAGTTAATTCTCTTTCCAGATATTTAAAATGAATATTATGGGAATAAAAACAAGTTTGCACCGTAAAAGGATTATTTATTCTAAAAAATGGGCCAATTTAAAGTACAAAATATGCAGATCATCAGATATTTTAATATAGTTTATGCATGTAAGTATAAATCATGGGAAAAATAGTTCTTTTATGTACAAAATTATTGGATTTTAAATATAAGATATAAATGCAAATAAAACTATTTTCCGTAATGCGTTAACTGCAAATCTCGATCACGTCCCACATTCATGTTTTAAATAATTGAATTTCTAAAAGTTTTAAGAAATATCTTAAATTTCCATTGCAAAAATCACGACAGCCACAATACGATTGTTAATTTGGCTATCACCTATCCCTTTAGAAACTACTGGTTAAAGATGATAGCCAAAATCAAAAATAAATACAAATTCATTGGCAAAGACATATATATATATATATATATATATATATATATATATATATATATATATATATATATATATATATATATATATATAAAATTAATAAAAAAAAATTCAAATATTCTAATATGAAATATAAATTAGCGAAGAAAAACAACACGGAAATAAATAGGTAGAATAAACAAGAAAATGTAAAGTTTCAAACATCAGAGATATTTAAAATTTATTGTATTGAGTAAGTTAAATATTTTGATTCGATATTTTTCAATAAAATAGGCCCCTTAACATAACTTCCCTTATTAATGTGCACAAAAGCAAGCATTTTTTTTTCTTCACATCAGACTGAACCAACATACTAAATACATCTCAAAACGTACTTAAACAATTCCTCGTAATTGAGCCACGGCCATGAAACGAAGTTCACAACCACACTTGGCACCTTCTTTTACATATTTCCTTTTCATTCTAATAGAATGACATTAATTCAGAATTAGTAAATATATAAAATTATAAAAAAATAAATATAAAATTGAGCCAGAGGCATGACAGCTCATACTGTAAGCCTTAGCCTACAATGCTCATATCTCTTTTCATGAGCGAGGACTCATAGGTGCAAAGCATATGTCCCAGTTAGGTGGTCATCCTAAGCGACAATACCTAGTATTTAGTTCTCAAGCATGCTAGGTACTCAGTTTATCGACCCACTGAAAGGATAAAAAGCTGCGTCCACTTCTCTAGCCCGAGAATCGAATCTCGGGCCTATGCCTAAGGAGTGCAAAGCGCTACCACTAAGCCATCGGGCTTTGCTTATAAAACAATACCAGGAATATTTTTAGTTGAATCAGATTGGAACCTATTATCTTTTTGTCACGAGAGCAAATTCTCTTCAGCAATTGTAAAATAGATGGTAAGTTAATGTTACAAGAATCACTGCGAATAAAAATACTCAACATTAAACAATAATTAATTTTAAAAAAAAATTATGCGGAAAACGAAACGAAAAACATTCTAAATTTAAAAATAACAGAAAAAAGTCGGTTTCAAACTTAAAAATGTAATTAAAATTAACACGTAGTCTATGGCTCATTACTCACATATGATAATTAAAAATTAATCCTTGAAACTAAAGAAATCAACTCAACACGAATGCATAGTCGGAAATTCGAAAGTAAAATGTCACATTGAAACAGTAAGGAGTGTGGAGGGAAATGAGAGGGGGGCAGGAGTCTGTGATAAGACTGTCCTGATAGCTATCGCTCCATTGTTTCGCAGCAGGAATGATGTACGACCCCCCGATTTTAACAGAATATCGATTTCACACTCGGCCGAGCACACTGCGACTTCCCTGGTCCGTGGACCTCGAATTATAACGGGCATGAATTTTTAATTATCAAAACTTTGAGGGGGTGGTCTACCCCTCTCTCCCCTCGCCAACCTCTCCATCCATTAATAGGTAACACTCAGCGGTCAACTCCGTCTCTACCGCCACCCATCTTTTATACTCTCAACCCACCCCCGATCCGTTCCTTCGCCTCTTTTCCAGATAGGGGGGGTCGCTATAAATTCAAGACTGGAGGAGAGGGGGTGTCCGTAATGAGGAAAATTTTCGTTGTCAAGATCCTTTCTCCCAAGTAAAAGTTGAAAAGGAGGGAGGAGGAAAAGGAACGCGGTATTCACACAGAGCTGCGGGTCGTATAGATATAAATCTGTTTTCTCGGAATTATTCACAAAATGACGGGCCCACGGCACGTATTGTTTTAATAACTTGCTCACTGCAGCAGAAAAGATTCAACTGGAAACGACACCGATCGTCCGCGTGTGTGTGTGTGCGCGCGCATATACACTCCATGTGTGCATGTGTGGGTGTATAAATATATGTCTGTATGTAGATAGTGGAAATTACCGTTCATCTGGGTAAACGGTGTGTCGGCCGGCCAGGCGGAACGAAATCTTCAAGTTATCCATCAGAATTTTGACGATGCGTGCGGCTGTATGGGGAGTTGCCTCACCAAAGCGGGGCCGCAGTAAAAGGCCTAGTTGGCCGAGCGGTAAAGGGCAATTTAGTTGTCAAAAGGTTTGTAGAGAAGGCGTATGCCGACGATTATTTTATTTTTCACTTAAAAACCGAACTCCTCCGTCGGCTGTGATTGTCAGCTGATAGCGAAAACCGGAGCACACCGTATTTGTCATCAGATTTCAGTGAAAAGTCTTTTCAGTTCCTACAGCCCTCTTGTATGAAAGCTGCACTGATATAATTAGCGCAGTCAAATAGAGTCGCCACTTTGCACATTGTTCTTGGTTATTTCTGACATTAGTTCAATATTAAGTTCGTTTACAAATCAGATTTTCATGTAACCGCTTATTTTCACGTATTATAAGAGAAAATTTTATTATTTATTTACGATTTTAAATAATTAAATTAATTTAATAATGGTAGAAATATTAGACATAAATTTATGAATTATTTAATATAAATTTAATTATTAAAATCTTCTATTAGTGAAATATGCAGATTTATTTTATTTTATGATAATTTGGAATATATATTTTATAGTTTTCTTACCGTATATATTTTCAGATTCATCAAAAGCTAGTTAAGATCAATCTAAACTTTTTCAACGCACCTGTTTCCTTTTTTCTCTGCAACACACAAAATCGAAGATATACTATTGACATAACGTAGAATTAACTGTACTTTTCTCAACACATATTTTCACTACAATTACAGAATTCTATAACAAATTAAATATTATACAATTTCCGATTTAATAGCGCCAAAGATGTGAAGTACACACATTGAAAACTCATTTTAAAAAGTATATTGATCAAAAGTCAACATTCTCTTAATATATGTAAGCAATAAATTATGATTTTTAATAAATATATTTAAACCTTAAAAATTAAAAAAAAAATCCTTTAAATTATTCATAAATTAAGAATAAAATAATAAAACTACATAAGACATTTTAGAAGAAAACTTAAATAAAATACAAATTAATTCATGCGTGCAATTTTAAAGGTCAACGTAAATATCAAGAAATATATTTCAATTTGAGTCCTTTATTGATTTTACTCATAATTGATTATAGTGAAATTTATATAAGAGAAAAATAAACTATATTTAAAACTTCAAATAAATATTTGAAAAATTTTCAATTTTTTATTATACAAACAGTTTAAATTTTCGGTAGAGAATATCCTTTCAATTTTGAAAAATATTTTCTTATTTACAACCACATACATACAACGTCAAATAACGAAAATAAACTCCGTTACCAAAGTGTATAAGAAAAGTAAACATGTTTTCTCCGTGTATAAGTGTTTTCCCAGCCTGCGAATTCATCTTGCAAAGAAACTTGTTCTAAAGTTGTAATAAAACTATTTTCACCGTAAACAACCTACTCTGCATAAACTAATCCCACAGCCGTTTATTTAGAATCAATATTGTTGCCAACAAAATTTTTATAACAAAAAAAACAGGAACACAGAAAAGAGAAAACTAACGAACCAAACCACACACACACACAAAATATTTATTACAAATTATAATGTTGTATGATTAAAAAATGCGCAAAATAAAATAATTAAATTTTATCATTTTTAATAATTTTCAATTATTTATAAATAATCAAACATTACATACATATTGAATATATTGCTAGTAAAATTAATTTACTAATATTAATATTTCAATAAGTAATATTATTTGATTATCATCTCATAGTAAGACGTATTAAATTCTGATAAAGAGAAATATTTGGTCTCAGGTTTCTCATTAATATATGTAAGGTATTTGGTTTTGAGGTTCCGATGTAGAAAAAAATAACAAATTAATTAAGTACATTACAAATGTGGTAAATACATAATTTTTTTAGTTTTCAATATCAAATGTAATTGAAAATTTTCTCTAACAATCATGAAGTAATTATAAAAAATCTTAAAAGAAAGTATGGGAATCTTATTTTTAAAACTAGATTTAGATCTTAACCTTTCAAAATGATTTCAAAACTGAATTAAGATTTTCTTCAATTTAATTTATATATAACGGTAAATCAAAGTCAAATTGAATCTAAAACATATATAAAATGAAATGAACAAATATTTTGTCCACTTAGAGATAAAAAATTATACAAAAAATCTGAGTTATAAAAAATAAAAACAATACTTTTATTTTAATTTTTTTTCTAAGACAATTGTGGCTTCATAAAACACAAATCATACATACAATAATTTGTAAAATGTAATTCCAATAAAAGTATTTCATCTTAAATTTTAAAAAGTAATGTACGTTCCTCGTTTCATCTTATTTTCTTTCAATGCAAATGAAATAAATTATTTCAATTTTATATATATATATATATATATATATATATATATATATATATATATATATATATATACATATATATATATATATATATATATATATATATATATATTTTACAATAAAATACTTAAACATCTCATTTTTGCTTTGTCTATTCCGATCCTTTATTCCACACCATTGTTTTCTCTAGTCGATAACAGATGGCGTTAGTACGGAACCAAAATCTTGTTTACCCGAGGGGATATAAAATAAAAGTTGATTCACTTTTTTAATAGAATTTAAGGAATTCCAATTACTTATTTTTTTTACTTCAGATATTTATTTTTTACATATTTTTTAAGAATTATAGTTTAACATACAATATTTAATGTCTTTTTTAAGGTATTAAAACAAGAGGAAACATTGAAGATAATACCCATCAGGACAATTTTTAACTATGAATAGCGACCATATGAATAGAAAATGTTGATAAATGAAAAAAATAAATCTTTAATGTACATTATAATTGCACAAATATTTCTTTTTATTATTATCCATTCTCGTGTAGCGATCGTATTTAATATATTTCCAAATCGATATTCTAATGAATACGATTGCATTATTATTATTCCTAGCCATAAATATAAATTTCTTTCATTCATGCATAAAAAAAAATTAACTGAAACGAATTTTCATTAATTTAAAAAAAATTAAACTCATAACATAACATTTTTAACATAAAATATGATCGTTCAAATGATTCAAAAATATTTTAATTTAGTCTTCTCCTGTAAATTATAAATAAAATGGTATTTTAAAATAATAATTTTGTACAGAAAATATTGCGAAAACTTCAAGAGACAACATATATATACATACACACACACACACACACACACATATATATATATATATATATATATATATATATACAAAATTTTCCAACATATTATATGTGAAAGATTATGAATACAGCACTTTTTAACAGGTTTTCATTAACCTGAACCATACGTTCTTTATTTTTTAACCAACTCGGGAATTCCTTTTACTAAGGTTTTAATATTTAATGAGAAATTCAAAAAATTCATTCTACTTCGGCATATCTGTGAAATTTTTCAGGTGACAAAATCAAAAAATTTATGTTCGAAAATAAAGTTCATTAATTTTTAAAGTCTCAAAAAATTAAAAAAAAATTTTTTTATATATTCGTATTAGATAAATTATGGTTTACAAACAGAATTGCTTTGTTGAAAAACAAAAACCATATTAAAATAATCTAAGAACATTAAATTCAAAATTAGAGATTTTACACTTCCATCTGAACTTATCTAAAATATTTGCCAGCGATAGACACAAAATACTCATTAATATTCAATTTATTATCTTAATGTCAGTATATATAATAGAACTAAATGAAAAAATATAATATATATTGAATATTTTAATTAGTTTTGTTTTGGAAAAAGTACACACGATTTCACAAGCTTCAAGTTTATTAATTTTGTAAAGTTTAACTGTTGAAAATGGCTAAAAGCAAATAAATATATATATAAACCAAATCTGCTTTCAAAACAAATTACACGCAAAATCTACAGTATAAATTGGATAACACTGTATTTTTTGACTCAAGAATTCTTTTCTAATAGAAATAACTGAATATGTATGCTGATTTTACTATTGCCAAAAACAATACAATTTTCAGTTTTAAAATAACATGCCATAAGAATGTTAAAATTACTGAATAGATTATTTGCATAAAATAGATTTAATTTTTTTAGTAGATAAACGGTACTTGCAACAGATTTTTATCAAATCGTAAAGCAGATTTGTATTCTGTGATAGAGAATTGAGATTGCATGTTTTAGACATATATGACTTGAAACTCGATGTGTGAATGCTTCACTTCAATCCTGAATTAATAATCTTACATAAAGAAAGACAAATATTTCTAATAAACCAAAATTAACACTCTTGAAAATTTAAGGATTTTATAACTATTCATGAACAAAAAATATTAAGTAAAATATAATTTATTTTTACTTAATTAAAAAATATTAATTAAGTAAAAATATTAAGAACACTCTAATGCGCGAGTTTTTTCTTTGAGAAAGATGCTTCAATTTTAACTTAAAAGCATAAATTTATTTTATTTACTGTAAATTAGCCAGTTGGTTTTCCAATCTTTAGTTGATTTATTTAAACTTTTTAAAAAATTTTGATATTGATATTGTTTGAAATTTATTAATCCACATTCAGTATTGTATTTAATGCATCATTTTTTGATTATTTTCAAGTAATTATATTCAATTCAGAATTTAATGAATATCGATAGGAAGCACTGCAGCTCTCAAATTCCTTAATGGTAATCAATAATGATTTAAAATAATATGAAGTAAAATAATGTGTGTTATATGTTTAAACTGCATATTTAACTAAACTTATAAACATAATTTTTTTGGCTTTTCTTGAACAAATAAACAATTTAGCTAATGGTAGATTAATACACAACAACATAAGCAATAAATCCAAAGACAGCACTAAGAAAACAAAAGAGTAAAGGTGTGTTTTTTCAACTTTAAAACAGGATGCCAAGTAAAATATTTTTATAACCCTTATTACTTGAAAGAAAAAGAAAACTAAACGAATTCTATATATCACTTTGTACAGACACAGAAAAAGATGGAAAATTTTAGAACTTAACATTGTTATGTTTAAATAGACAAAACAGAGATATTGACTTTAAAAATCTAACTGATAAGAAGCTGCAAAAAATATAAACATTCTAGATCATCTTAAAATTTGTGTTTTGTTTACACATTTTATGATCTAGAATAATTACAGAATTTATGAATTTTTAACAGCTTTTATAAATTATTCCAAAAAATGGCTAGCAATAACTTAACTGTATTAGGTTTAATGTGAAGGAAGATTTATATTTCAACAGCAGACATCTGCTAATATTAAACATATTGGACAATTAGTAACAATTACAACACATATAATGAAAGAATATTTATTATATTAATAGAATAACTATTTGATATTAATAAAAGTGCTTAAATTTGAAATATTCTTCAGTTCTTTTAAATTTTATGCACAGAACAATCCTTTCCTGTTTGAATCATTATATTAAGATATGTAAATAAATAGGGCCCAAATATTTGGAATGAATTAAAGCACATTGCAAAAAAAATGACTTAACAGTCATTGCTATAAATTTTTTTCAAATAACACTGCATCACATTACAGAGAATATGTTATAAAAATTTACATTTTGTAAACCTATATTTATTTTTTGCAATCTGATGTTTTTGTAGTTTGTCAATAAAGTCTTATATTGCAGCCCTTTTACAAAAATTTTAAAAAATAGGAAATAAAGAATAGAAGTAAAATAATAATAAGGTACCAATCAGTAAATTTTAAATGGTTTAAAGAAAACAGAAACAATACAATATCAGATGAATGTAGTGTCCAGGACTGTAAGCAAAACAAGTCTTGTTGAATGAAGGATTTCTCATAACAGAATCAAAAGAATATTTATGACTGGGGATACTGTTCTATATGCCATAATCTTTTAAAACAATAATAGACATAAAAGTTATCCCAATGTTTGTGTTTGTTTTGATGACCGTTGAGTGATGACAAAAAATGACCGTTGAGTGACAATGTTTGTTAGTCACTCAACGGTCATTTTTTGCACACGAGGGCTAATTAGACCGGGAACTACGGTTTAAAGTGGATTCTGAACCATTACAAACATCCATGCCCAAGTTGGGATTTTAACCCACAAACTGTTGAACCGAAGGCAAAAAAGTTATCCCAGAACAGTTTAAAGAAAAACTCTTGAGATAATTACTCAGAATGATTTGGAATCAAGAATATTCTTTAAAAAATTGACATGTGTATATCTAACTCAAATTATATACTTGCTCATTTCCAATAGTGAAGTATATAAGAGAAATATTTCCTACCATAAATATTCTATATAAATGCATTTATTCGCAAGTTGTTAGTAAATGTGTGCTTTACTAGCTTAAGTAATTTTCCTTCAGTCCTCAACTGTTTATTAGAAATTAATGTGGTTATGTCAATTAATGATAGTAAATATAAGCAAAGGCTCACAGTGACCTAGGGTAGAACAGCACTCCTTAGAGCAAAAAGTCTCAGGCTCGATACCAACCCTTATTAAGTGGGAGAAATGGATATTACACTACTGCATACACATCTGTTCAGGTGAGTGCTTGGGAATATTTAGGTTTAATCCCTTGTGATATGTAAATACAGTTCACTTTCTATCAAAAGCCCTCTCATAAGGAATTTATACAGTGGACATCAAATGCATTACAAGACTCTGGTTGTTGTTGTGTCCATTATGCAGTATTAAAGCACACAAATTAATATACAAGATTGAAATTGGAGACATAAGTACACAAAACATTACAAAACATTGTGTGCATAATCATTGATGAATTAATTTTTAACATTATAGAATACCGACTATTATAAAAAGTTTATGAAGTATTAAACCTAGCATGCGATTAGGAGTGTGTCAATGCAACCACTTTACTGTTAATTATTTCAGTTGCTTGTATCAGTTGCATAGTAATTGCTTGCATTAGTATTAGTATGCTAATGTAAAAAGTAATCAGATATAAAATTCTTTAATGGCACCCATCACCTGTCTTGCTATAATTTGCTTTAAAGGAAATTCCTTTAAATCTTCAATTAGAAAGCATTACTATAATGTTGACTGTTACATAATTTATGCAACAGACAATTTCATTTGCATTATATAAATACTTTTAATTTTCTATTTCATCTACATCAGTTGAAGTTTCAATGAAGAAAATTTTATATTTTTATAGAGATACAATCAAACAATGAATTGCCTATGATAAAAGATAATGCTTGAAAATATATATTCACACTACTTTTTATATGCTATAGATAAAGAATTAGAATTCTCTAATATTTTCCAGTATGGAATATCTTATGCATCCAATGTGTATTAAAATTTAAAGCTATTTATTCCCAATATGTAGCCATAATATAACCATAAAATTCTTTGCATGAACCACTTGATTGTAAATTAACACTTTTTTAAAAAAATTCTTAATATTTATGCATGTTATGTGACTGTGCTGATATGCAAATATTAGCATGATAGTACGACACGATTTTTGGAATTTAAGCGTATTAACATAATGATAAACATAAAAATTTTTTAGTAAAACCAAATTAATTTAATATTTGAGGTATTTTGAGTTTAAATGTTTTGTGTCCACTAAACATAATTAAATGGAAAATTACATACAAAAAAATTTTGATTCAAATAATTTCTTTAAATTTCAAAGATTACAATGTAAATACTTGTTTTTCCATTTAGTTCATAACAAATATTAATAATATGCAAAAATTCAAAGCAACTTATTTTAATACAGGTAAAATTTCTGTTTCACGTCAGATAATATTTAAATTAAATAATATTTTTAATATACTTTTGCTTCATAATGAATTAAATATTTAAATAAATTCTTTAAATGAGACTAAGTAAAATGTTATATACAAAGACTCGTTAGTATTAAAAATAAAATAAATAATTTTTGCCAAATTGCAGTAAGTGACATTGATGATTATGTTTAGTGTATTCTTTAAGTTTTTAATACCAGGTATATGAGGTTGCTAATTAAGGCCCTGCTAGACCTCCGTCGGGGAAAATCGAATCCTATGTTAATCCTATGGATAATATTTTAACGTTTCACAAGTGCTATTTTCATGATAGAAACTTCCGGTCTTTTGCAAATTACAAAAAACAGAGCTACTGTCACCTCGACGCCCATTTTTAGCGTTTAACATTTTTTCAAATATTTTTAAAATGTCAAAATATCTCCATCCGAGTAAATTTCAACCAAATTCTAATTTCATTGAGGTTTTACAAAATTTGGTTTAAAGATATTTCATTTTTTCTTCGTACAGTTACAAAATGAACATTTTTGTTTTTTTTAAGCTAAAAATATTTTTGATTGCATTAATATTTCGATACGAATTTTTATTACAAATCAAACTCATTCTTATTTCTAAAAATCCTTCTCTGTACACAACGCCACCTATGAAACTGGAAAATTTTTAACGCCAAATTTGGCTGATTTTTCTACTTCACTACGGTAACCTAAAGAAGGGGGTATTTCTGAGAAAAACTTCTCCCCATATGATTCCCGCTGTTTTAACATGTGGTTGGCAAACACTTCCAAATCGAGCAAGAAGAATTAGCTTTTCTTACTCATGAAATAGAAAAGACATCTGGAAATAATGCATGTTAGATTTCTGTTTATTAGCGTTGGAAAAGTAGCTATGAAGTGGATCTAGTTAATAATTTCCTAGTTAATGTTAGGTTCCTAGCCTAAATAGCCATGTACCTTCTGTTCCTAAGAAATTTTTCTACACCTAACTTTAGTTGAGATTAACATAATGATTTCAAAACATAAGGTTATTTTAACACAAAAGATTAAAAAAATATTTTGCTTAGGTTAAAGTGCTCCCAACGAGAGTTCTTTGCATGAGATTGAATAAACATAAAAAAGAAAAATTTGAATACACATTACAAACAAAAATGCAAAAAAAAAAAATTTAAAAAAAAATTTAATTACAGTTATATACATAGTAACAGTATTGATATAACTATATAAAGACAAAATATTTTTTTATTCTATTATATATGCATATATATAAATACAATTTCTTTCCTTTTCTGTATTTTATTTTATTTTAAGTATAAGAAGAAAAAAATAATTGTAAAAGTAGCTATGATATGTACTTTTAAATCAACTTTGTTTATTTTCATTATAGTAAATTTTAAAAATGAAATATTATAAACTGTTTTGTGTTACCTTGTTCAATTATATTATATACTACGATTTTGAAATAAGACAGAATAATAAGAATATTTATTTTCAACTTATTTCATGAAAAAAAATACTCTATAAGGTATGATTAATAAGCATACGATACCAGCATACTAAAATATTGCGTCTGATAAGAAATTAAACATTTTAAATTTGAAAAACTATATATATCTTTGAAAAAAATTGGGTTTGTAGTAAAACTCTCAATTTAGGCTGCCATAATTGGATATAACACAAAAAAGGTATTATATCTTGGTGTCAGAAACAAATATTGCTCTTCTTGTGCTATAGCGGAAAAAAGAAACTTGGAACCCAAAAGTCACAAATGTTCTAAGAATTGGAATGGCAGTTCATCTGGCATGGAAGCTGACATAATTGTTGAAGGTTTCTGCCACAGTTTAAATATGTACGGCTTAAAATATGCCACTATGATAGGTGATGGAGATAGTAACGTATATAAAAAAATATTAGATACTAGACCCTACGACGATTTGGAAGTCGAAAAAATAGAGTGTAAGAATCATTTGCTTAGAAATGTGTGTAATAAATTAAAAGAAGTAGCAAAAAACACAAAATCGGGTTATAATATAAATAACAGGAAACTGCTAGGGAAAAATATTTTAAGAATCAGGAAAGATGTGGTAGCCAGTGCCAGTCATTGGCGCAAAGAACTGCTAACCTTTGATCAAAAAATAGTTAATTTAAAAACAGATATAATAAATATCCCAAATCATGTGTTTGGAAATCATGAAACATGCAAAAAGTATTTTTGTAAGGAAAATGGTAAAAAAAGTGATCTTCAGCCCCTTAAAAGCGATGGTATTTTATATAAAATATTAGAAATTTTAGAGTCCTTAGCCCCGCATGCAAAAAGTCTATTGTATAATGCTAATACTAACATTGTAGAACAATTTAATTCAATTGTTGCCAAGTTAACGGGTGGGAAGAGAGTGAACTATTGTCAAAAGAATTCCTACCAAACATGATGCTATGCTTTAATTCTTTCCCACAATACTAAAAAAAATATATTGAAATGCACAAAGCACTTAACGAAAATAGCCCAGGTAAATACTGCAAGCAGTTTGAAAATAAAAGAATAAATAAATTAAATAAAGCAAAAAATTAATCAAAGCCTAGGAAATTAGCAAATATTTTTCCAGGTCCCGACAAAAATTATGGACCAGCTGCTGAAAAGCCAGATTTATCATATAATGAATACGAGGAAAAAAAATCGAAATTATTGACTAGTCTAGCTCTTACTTTGAAAGAAAGAGAAGATTTAGAAAGAGCTGCTGTACTTCAAAGTGAGAATGCTGTTTGGAGAAAGGAAAGAAGAATTCGATTGACAGCGTCGAATTTTGGTGCTGTATATATATATATATAGATAGATAAATAGATAGATAGATAGATAGATAATCGTAACGTTATTTTCATAAAAATATATATTGTAACTGAAATTATTTATATAATTTATCATTTCATCTAGTTTTATATAATTAGAATATGTATATGTGTTAGTTTTAAAAAAAACTTGAAAAAAATTAAATATTTTTATATTGAGTTAGTTTCGAAAATAATAGTTTTTAATTATTTGTTGCATTCAATGGATCAAGTCTCATAAAATCAAATTCAACCAAGGTACTTAAAAAAATATTTTTAATCATTCATATAGTATTTTAGGTTTGATTTGAATTCTGATAATCATTTTTGACCATTTAATTAGTAACTGTAAAATCACTCAACACCCGCAATTTGTCTTCATATTTTTTAGTGGGAATAATAAAAGCCGAACTCTAAAATATAAATAAATAATATTTTCTTTAGAATCACTAGCAGCTAATTTTCTATAAGACAGTAACACGTATTTCCGGTGTCAGTTCGTTCAGCATTTGTACTGGCCCATTTTCCCTCACCCCTATTCTAAGAACCCTGAGGGTAATTTGAGGTTTAACATCTGTTAGGAGCAAATTTAAAACTCACTTTTTGGCTGTTTTTATGGCGTTAGTGCTTTAATTTTTCACGATATAACGCGCCAAATCTGGCAGATTCACTAACTTCTAAGGATTGATTGACAAGCAATTTCAACCAATAATATTGTTTTGGATACTCCCCTCGACAAGCTTTGAGAACTAACACCAGATGGGGCGACAAGACAACGGAAGTTCTCACGTAAGTCTGGAAGAGCCTTAACATAAAAGACCTTGAAGTTGTATTCTGCAATTAGTTAATTCTAACACATTTCAGAATATACACACATTTTTAACATTTTGCATTACACAGAAAGACCAATATGCAACATTCTTGAAAAGTAATCAAGGTTCATATAACAGCAATAATTACTAGGATTAACATTTTTAACTTTAGAAGTAGTTTTTTTTTAGCAATTTGCTACAATTTTACATCCATGAATTTCCATGTCTTATTTCCAAGATATTTATTAAATAAAACTTCTGTATCTATAATTAAATAAATAAAATACAACAGTTATATGGATTGAATGAAATTTAATCAGAAGTAATTTCATTTAATGATCAATTTTTTTAGCACAGAATCTTGCAATACAACTATACTATGTAATAGAGTAATAACTTTATAATTTGAATGAATACATATTATATTCAGTTTATTTAAATGTATGACTTGCATTAAACAAATAAAACAAATATTAATTGAGTTACAAGTAATAACACAAGGCCTTAAACTTTCCAAAAGAGTTTAAAAAATAAATATTTAAAATAAAAATTTCAAGAGATTTCAAAAGTCCTTGAAATAAACTCTGCTCCTATATTACTTTTAAATGTTTTTTCTCCTTCACAATTATAGACATTTACGTTTGAAGCAGTAATTACATTTATGAATCCAATACCAAATGATTATATAAATGACGATTATCACAATCAATATTCTACAGCAGTACATTGAATACATATTTAGTTCGCATAATTGTCTTATAATGAAAGACACTTAAGAATATTCATTAGTTTTACATTTTTATATAGTAAATTTAAATGAAAAAATATTTCCAAAGAATCAATATTATTCCATTCCTTTTAGTCATCATAAATATATATGCACCAAATTTTTAAGACTGCATCACACTAGCAACAATCTATTATATGATTCATTCAATACAAGTACAAAAAATATCAATATAAATAAGTCTTTTTTGATTTAACTCCCAGAAAATAAAAATGTTTTCCAATATCTTAAATTGTTAAAAATCATAATTCAATGATATTTATTTTCATATAACAATCATTAAACATAAAGTGATTCATAAAACTCAAAGAAAGAATTATTTAGAAATAAAAGAAGTCTAACTTTTGGACTAGAAATTGCATGAACCATCCATAAAATACAAAATATTTTAGAAAAAATAATAAATTCTGAGCAAGAATTTCATGGTCACTCTTAAGTTTAAAAGAGATATCATTTTAATGAAATGCTTGTTTTTGCAAAATATTCCCACTTTGTAAAAAAAATCATGATTGAATTAAAGAATTATGCAACTACATTAAACTAGTTCATATTTTTCCTATCGGAAAAAAGTATATATAGTAAAATTTTAAACTATGTTTATGCTTATATAAATAGAAGCTCAACCATGATTATAAGGTAAAATTTATCAAATGCAGATTTCATATCCAAAAAATAACATTTGAAAATCTACTGCATTAAAATTAAAACAAAAGTTAGTTCATACTTAAATCCATCTCATCATTGAGAATGGTAAATCTGACTAGATAAGAGCAAAATGTATTGTTACATTATAAAAAACATAATCAAAAGTTGCTTCATTAAATTTAGTTGTCATTATATTATTGAAAGTCCTATTATATCTTAGGCAAAATTAAAAGTTTGAAAACAAAATTGATAAAATTTAATCTAGTTCTTGCAAACCAGAATTTAGCTCTAAATTTGGTTTTATTTATAACTCAATGATCATATTTTGCCCACAAAGGCTAATACATTAGGATCTACAATTTAAAGTGAATTCTGAAATCTTATAAGTAACGTTAACGATTGCCAATTCAGCAATTTAACTCAAGAAAAAAGTCTGGATTCTTTATTTAGTTCATAAGAACTTGATTAAAAAAACATTATTCACGCCAATGATTTAGTGATATTGAATTCTAGATTGCCTGTTAATGTTATATTTTTAACTACTTGGTATTTTATTTATTGTTCAAAAATTTAAATTTTGAACTTAATAGTTGTTCTCAAATGACAGTTTATGTTACAATGCACTTATTTAGGAACTATGCAAATCAAATTGATGACAAATTGGTTCATATTTGACTGAATTTATTTGAAAGATTAATCAATGGGAAATAAAATTATTAAAAAATTACTAGAGTATCCACTAGTAAGTACAGATTCTGCCACCGGGGAAGACATCAAATGACAATATAAATAAGAAAATACATTAAATTATTTTTTTTTACTCAGAAATTAAGCTTACTTTATTATGCAATATATTTTTTGTTTAAGAATAATTAATTTCTTTTTCAATTTAATGGAAAAGTTCAATGATTCAGTTTTTTTAAACAGCACATTCAATCTTTTTGCTCATCTTTTCTATTAAGTCTTATAAAATAAGTATGATGTGATTTTTTTAAGCATGTTCACATAAAGTTGATCAAAGCATTCAACAAATATTAAAATCATTAGTAAAGTTATATGTACAAGTAATTTCTGTCTGTATGTGTGAGAAATTCATAAAATCAAATATTTCACAAATGAAATAAAAAAATAATTAAATTTTGATATCGAAATAAATAATTTACAAACATTAAAAGTGGATGCATATTATAAGGAAATATCAAAATTGTAATAAGGAAAACTTAATATAGAAATTTGGTTGTAGAAAAGTAAAATTGGATTTTTTTCAGATTTATTAAGGAGAAATTATTTTAAGGAAAGATATTTTTATTATTGATTTTTTTATTCTACTTTGTGACATTTAATTTCCAATTTGGAAAAGTGTTCCAAAACATTGGCATTACACAATGAATGTAAAGCATTATGCAATAGTATAATTAATGACTACAGCTACATTGAAACAATAATATACTATTATTGTTCTGATACAGTAATAAAGCTTTAGTATGGTAAAAAATTATAAACAAAAGGTTCCTTGAATACAAATAGCCAATATGTTATTCAAATTCAGTAAAATAACATATATATCTTTATAAAAACATATATAAAATCCTAATTTCCGATAGTAGTGAAATCTCAATTTTTAAGGAAAATTATTTAATAAACTCACATTATGTTTTCAAGCTGATAATTATATATTATGAATGAGTTTTTGCAAATTTAATCTAGAACTTATTTTTTACATGTAAAAAATTACACAAAAAGAAAACCCAATTTTAATCTAAAAAAATTTATTCAATAAATGTTTTAAAATACATTTAACAGTAGTTACATCAGGCATGATGAAAAATATATAGATAAAGAAATACAACTATCTTTCAAGTTAAAAATATCAACTAAAATAATTAAATTATATACTTATATATTGGATATATAAAAATTCATGTAGAATGTTTTATTTTTAAAAAATGCTTCTCTGAATTATATGAATAACTATTTCATTACTATTTTAGGAGGAACATTTTCACATCCATTACATTTTACCTGATTTTACCATAAACTTGTTGACGAAATGTTCAAAATGTTACATCGAATACATCAACCAAAAACTTTTTCTAGGATATTTTAACTTCATAAAATTGAGTTTTTTAGTTGTAGTCAGGCATCCCTGTGAAAAATTAATACAAAAATCAATGTTAATAAAAGTGAAATTGAAAAAAAATTAAATCAAAATGATTAATTTATGTATTACACCAACAAGTTATGATAAAATCAGGTAAATATTAAAAATTATAAGTTTAGTTTACCTCATCAACAAATAATAAGAATTACTTTTGTCAGTAAAGAGGTTAAAATCAATCAACTAATTCCAAAATTTAAAAGTGTTAAAGAAGGTAAATAGAAAAAAATTACATTAGAATATCAATATTTTACATGAAAAAAAAAATTAAATCTTTAGCACATGGAAAAAATATTTATTCAGACTGTTATTAATTTAACATGATTAAAACATACCATCATTATTTTAAATAGTAATACTAAAGATTATATTGATTATTTTACTGATAGTTACAATACTGTTTTATTATGTAGGAAAATATATACATTTTACTTTTGGAGAAATTCTTTTATTGCAAGTCATTCTGTTGCATGGTATTTGTCATTAATCTTTACCATTATCATTATTACTCAGCAGCATATCTTTGCTATTTTAATACAATTTTTAAAAATAACAGTTTAATTTTGATTTTATGTTTAATTTCACTATTGATCAAATTCAGAGTTAGATGCAAAATTTGTACAATCACAAAAATGCAACAAATTTGAGTTTGTAATAAAATTTCGGGAAAAGATTCAACTTAAAAATATATTAAAGTTAAAATTTTATCATTAAGTAATCATCAAAATTTTACTCTTGTAAAACATTAGTCAACATTGCAATTATAATTCATCTGGGCCCTAAGATGAGATTCATTTTCATATTGTTCAAATCATAATTAATAGGATTAAGTTTATTTGACTATTTACACATTATACAAGGTAGGATTCAAAAATTCTTAGACTGAGTCTATGACGTAAATATTTTTTTTAGTAGTGCGACTACGAAAACCTTTTTGTGTTACTACATTCTCTAACTTCTTGAAAAGTCTTTTGTATCAAATCACATAGTCGAAAGATTGCGGCGACAATGTTTTTGTAAGCAAGTGCATTTAGTAATCAGCAATAGAAATGTCTTGAGTTGAGCAGAGAATCAATATAAATTTTGTGTCAGCTTGGGAAAGAGTGCTAATGAAACTTTTGAAAGGTTGAAGTATGCATACAGAAATGAAATTTTATCAAGATTTTAAGTTTTTGAGAGACACCATTGCTTCAGATAAATGAGGGAAAGTACCAAAGACAAAAGCTGTATTCATTCTGTGACATCTCACACCGATGAAAACATTGAAAGGTGTATATGGTTAAAGCCAGAAACAATTTGCCAAATAGCAAAATCAGTTGGGATATCAGAGGTCACATGTCAGCGGATATTTACTTGAATCTTAACATTCATTGGGTGTGTTAACATATCATTTCTCACGTGATAAAAAGGGAATTTGAATGGAAATGGCAAGAAACTTAATTTCAGTCATTGACAAAGATCTTTCCCTAATCGATAAAATTGCTACTGGGGATGAGAAATGATGATTTTTATACAACCCGCAAACCAAAGAAGCATTGACAACTTGGAAGTTAACAGAATCTCCATGAAAGCAGAAATTTCATCAAGATTGCTCTAAAGGGGAGGTCATGCCAGAGATATTCTTTGATATCTAGGGCACTGTGCACTTGAAATTTATTCCAGAGTGATGCATTGTAAACAAACTCTATGTTGAAATCTGGCATTGTTTGCATGAGTGGATCCGGAAGAAGAGATAAAAAATGTAGGCCTAGCAGTCTTGACTGATGTTACATGGAAACACTTCTGCTCACCAATCCCTACTCATTAATAACTTTCTTGGAAAAACTGTTTTCTCTCATCCTCCTTACTCACCTGATTTCACAACCTGTGAATTTTTTCTATGTCCTGAACTGGCAAGACACCTGTAGGGTCATCAATTTCAATCTTCAAATGAAGTTAAATGTGCAACGCAGGATGAATTAAAGGACATGGCCAAAAATGGATTCCAGATACGTTTCAATGAACTTTACAAGTGTGTTATTGCACTAGGGTCTAATTTCAAAACATAATGTGTTTCTGCCATTTAATTCATATTTATTACACCAGGGATGCACAACCTATGGCCCGCGGGTGAAAATTGGCCCGCGTCGCCTTTAAAGTTGGCCCGCGAATGTTGTTAATAAAATAAGACTAATTTAAAAAGAAATGAGACTCTTTCAAATAAACAAAAGAAAAATATGATAGGAAAACGATTCTACATCAGAATAAATATTTTACATTTGTGAGCAAACTTTTTCTTTAATGAATTTAAACAAATCAAAAATAAGAAATAGGATAGCAGATGAGAACCTTTCTTCTGTTTTAGTATTGCCACAACGAATCTTAAGCCCAACATAAAATCAATAACTTCAAATATTCAGTACAGCCATCACATTAAATTTTACTAATTTTTTTCAAATGTTAAATTGTGTTCTTTGTATAATTACCAAAAAATTTTCTTCCGTTATTCAATTTTAAGTTTTTTTCTGGAAATAAAGTATTTTAAGCATATCTATATTGTTTGTGTTTTATTACTTTATTGTATAATGTTTGCATGAGTAAATAAGTAAATTAGCAATCATACAATTCATGCGTATTGCCACAAAAAACAGTGTTTTCACGTTTATAACATGTTTTAAAATTTACGTACTGCTTTGGCCCTCGACATGATCTTTTTTCATATTTTGGCCCCTCATTCTGAAAAGGTTGTGCACCCCTGTATTACACTATAGACTCAGTCTGAGAATTTTTAAATTTTACCTCGCATAAAATTAACATGTCATCTAAATGGCCAATGCAATATAGTCTAATTGTTTGAGTTTGTTCACTTCCAATGAACAGCCTACCATATGGGTGTTTTAGAAATCACTTTATTATTCACACAACCTGAAAATAGTATTTTCTAAGAAAAACTATATCAATGCAAATAGGCTTTGAGAAGAAACATACATCGAGAACAATATATAACCATTAGAAATATTCAATGGGATTGTATACTGCAATAATTCATGCAAAGTGGCCACCCTGAAAATATTAGTATTACTGCAGAATATCATGAAGCAATGATAATGGTGCAAAAGCTACTAAACAGAAGACAATTGCAGAGAGAATTAACCATCTAGATCAATAAATCACGATTTACATTTAGAATTTTGGATGTAAATTTGTGATAAATACTGAAAAATGCATTTTATTTTGGTTTCAATTATGAAAAATTTAGGAAGTTTTATAATGTATGTATTGTGATTATTGAAAAATATTTTATTAGGTGGGTCATGATGAATTTTTAAAAATTATGTGGTTGAGCCTAATAATGTGAATATATACCTTCTGTAGAAATAATATGATTTGGAAAAAGAATTATGTTTACTAGATTTTTAACAATATTCCCTGTTTATTTAGTTATGTAAAAATCACTGTTTTGTAATCTTGAAATAGTCTTACTCATAGATCAATAAAAAAATCAAAGTATCAAAAGCTTGAAAATTTGTTAATTAGGAAGTTATTAAATATAAAAGTTGTGATCTTTTCATCATTATTCAAATGCATTTCTTGTCAGTAGCATATCGGAAAAAAGTAACATGCTCATTGCAATGAGCAAAAACAATACTTTTTCAAAAATAAAAATAAATAAATAAAAATAGTGTTTTTAAAAAAAATTATGCTGTTTGAATGTAGAAAGTAAGAATTCAATGTTACACATTTTTCTCAATTCTAGGGATTATAGATTGATGAAAATTTTAAAAGATGATAATTACACACCTTTATTCGTGAAGTTTGCAGAGTTCCAGGATGCTAATGTTTTAGGTTAAACAGAGATAAATATTCTGACATAAGTTTCACAAAGATTTACATTTAAAGTAGGATGGTTCTAAAAGAACCTAATACTGCAACCGTAGGTCTATTCTGTTCCAAGCAACTAATTCCAACTCAATCCCAAACATTTTATTCATATAGATAAAAGCAATTAAATGTTCATCATTCAAACATAAGCAGCCTATCTATTAAATAATGATTTTTTTTTTAAATTTCATTTGGTTACTTATTTTATCTTGCCTCTAACATAAAAATATTTCAAGTTTTGAAATGTATTGAATGATTTAAATTAAAATACTTTTGTATTCTTATTTAAATATTAATTATTTTATTACTTTTCAAACAATTTCAGAATCATGATTTTCATAAAAAATTTGCCTTTTTTCACTTCTTACACAAGCTGTTCTTTATAAATCAAAATTTCCTAATTTTTGTATTTCTACAATACAATGTCATAGCAGTTGCTTATACCATCCCTTAGAAATAGTCTTCCTTATAAATCTTATTTGATAAGAATGTTTAAACTTAAAACATATGCTGACATTAAATACCAATGTTAAATGGCTTTTAAAATAAAATTTTAAAAAATGTCGAAAATACAGAAGAAATTTAATATATTTGTCTTATTTTTTAAAATTTCTAGGCTTATATTTGACTTTTTAATTAATATTCATTATATTCAGAATATATGACCCTTTACATCCAAAAAGTAAATTAAATGTGAAACTATATACAATGTAAACAATATACAACTAATTTTTGGACCATAAATTTTTAAAATGTAAAATAAGTATAGCTACTATATATAAGCTGGTTTTAGTATAATGCACACTTCTTACATAATGTGAATATAAAGTGAATCGACATTTATAAATATCATATCAAACCCACTAGTTAAAATTCATAACTTTTTTAAATATTAAATAGAATGCAATATAGAACTTTTTTCCATCTGGCATTAGTTTTTATTAGTAGAATTACTGGTAGAAAAGATAATATCCTACAGCTAAAATTTGTTGAAAAAATTTTACTGTATTTTTAAATGAAAAGCATTGTATATTTATACTTGCAAATAACAAAAAACTAGTAAACATAATTTTGACATTTGATAGCAAACTCGATTGTATACTTTTGTTCTGTGATTAATTACTTTAAGTATAATTCATGATACGCTTTGGTTTGGTTTGGTTTCTTTGTCGCTCAACGGTCATTTTTTGCACACGAAGGCTAATTAGACCGGGACTTACGGTTTAAAGTGGATTCCGAACCACTACAAACATCCACGCCCAAGGTGGGATTCGAACCCACGAACTGTTGAACCGAAGGCAAGAGCGCTAACCATTCGGCTGCCAGCTCTACATTCATGATATGCTTCTTTCATTTAAGTATATTATTGTGTAAATCATGAACATATAAAACTTTTGTCCCTTCAAAAACATTTGATACTATGAAAAATGCATAGCATAACATAAAATGGTATCCAAACAAATATTGAATTGTAATAAGTATTTTAATATATTTAAATAAAAAATTTTTGACTCATTTTAATTGTTACTCTAATATACTTAATGCACTCATTATTATTGATGTGATAAGTTTTTATTACTGTTTTATACAGCATTTACATAGAATCCTGAAGATAGCAAATATATTAAACAAATACAGGAATAAAAGAGTTTCTAATATATTTAATACACCTATCATTAATAATTTATAAATTTCATCTGAATATTTTTTAGGATTTCAACATATTACTCTATACATTTAGGCTCTTTGTTGGAGAAATTCCTAAAATTAAAAAGTTGATATTTTACAGTAAATATTTTACTTTTTACTTCGTACTGATAATATGATGTTTTGTTTCCAATACGTGACTTTAATATTTATATGTCATTTAAAAAATAAAATAGAAATTAATCAAAAGCTACAAAAGTTTCTTGATATTTTTTAACTATTTATTTAAAATGTCTAAAATTATTTGCTGTAGAACTTTTTATACAATTGTACAATCATTAAGGATTTATTTTAAATAAACTGAAAAGGTCAAACACTATAAACAAATAAAAAGGAAATCACCTAAATCTTATTATAAAATCACTAGAAGTTTTAGTGATTTTATAATAAGATTTAGGTGATTTCCTTTTTATTTGTTTTGTTTAAGAATTTTTTTAAAGGATTATTTCTTATTTTCAAATAATCTCGATAAATAAATATTAGATTCAGCTTTAACGAAGTGTATTTTTCTGATCCTTAACCCACTTTTAACAAACTTTAATGATAATATGAAATTTTACCTTATAATACACTTTATTATGAAATTTTACCTTTTAGCGATATCAAATAATTCACTATAATATAAACATCTAACAATCAATTAACAACAAAGAAAAGATTTCCTTGAATGAAATGAAATTATATTTAAGAGTAGAAATAGTTATATTGTCGTTCATCGAAGTTCCAGAATGCTGCTAAAGCTAAATGACAATGTTTACGAATACAAAATGCAGAATAAGAAAACAAAAACAAAATTAATTATGATTCAAGAAATCGCGTACTTAATTCATAATTAAAAAGTTATTACGTATAGTTCTAATTAATAAATTTTAAAGGAATGCTACCTGTTGTCATAATTAGTAGCCAGCAAAAAATAGAATGTCATTTATAATTGAATATATAATTCTATATAAGTTTCATAATCTAATACATAAAAATAAAGTTTATGGCACATTATTATAAGTAGAATAGTGTTAGTGTCACTGTGAGCACAGTAAACAGTGAATTCTTATGCCATCTAAAAACAAATGTAACAGAAGAAAATGAAATGTTATCCAGAATTTGAATACTTCAATAAATAAAGTAAATGATCATATAAATAAAAATTATGTAAAATTTCAGATTGAATTCATAATTACATAGACTGTTACAGAAATTACTTATTTGAGCTGCCCACTATTATAAGATTAAATTACTCTATTGAAAAGATTTCTTCACATCCAGTTGAAGTAAAATTATTCTACAATATTCATTAAGTTACGATTAAAACTAAGAAAGAGAGAAAATTGAGAACACAAAATACACATCACTATTAAAAACATTACAGACGAATGGTTAAAAACAAAAATTAACAGTACAATCGTTTACTAAGTAAAATGTTGGTCCTGTGTAGTAAAAAATAAGACCCAGCGTTAAAATCCCATAAATTTTCTAAGGAAATATAAAATTATTTATTTAGATTAAGCAATTGTTTACAATAATAACAATCATGGATTAAAATTCAAAACACGGTGAAATAGGTATAAAATAACATGTAGCTTCAATATCTTTAATTTATAAATTTTATTAACAATTAGTTTAAAATAATATTACCATATCCAATAACTACTTTTTGTTAGTAAACATTAAAATATCTATATGTTCATTTTGTGATTAATAATTTACTTACCAAAAGCCAGAAATAGCATTTCACAAATAAATAAATAAAGCTTTGGTGATGTGTTATTCTTTCGTAAAACTAAAATAAGAATAGGATGGTTAAATAATATGACATTAAATTAGAAAGCGACACATGCTACAGACATTTGTGTACATTCCGCCATCTTTTTTGTTTTAATTCTCTCGCAAGGGATTGTGGGTAGGAGCTCATGATCCAATATGGCTGCTGGAAGGTTCCTGCTGTGAGGGTGTCGCGTAAGTTGCTCTTAATTCATCTTATCTTTTCCTTTTGATAAATCCCATTTTACCCAATTAAACTTTCAAATCGTATTTTAAACTCCTTCCCCCAAGAAAAATGCATATTGCGCTTGTTTCCCCCGGTGCTATTACGTCATTGCGATAATAAGCCGCATCTTTCATCTGGAGGAGAGACGCTGAAAAAAAGAGAGGGAGCAAGAGAGCGCTCAGTGCGTTTGTATTGATGCGTTGTAGCCAGAACGCCTTTGCCATGACTCTGAATCAACTTCCATCGAATAGCGACTCGTGGAAAATTTTTCAAAAATTGCGTGGTGAAATTTTAAAAGCGTTGATTGGGCGGCGCGACTTCTTGGCTCCGCGAATCGCTAATTCAACTCGTCTGACCGCCCAGTTTTCGTAAAATTGTTTTAAGAGATGAGAGGAGAAGAAAGTTATGGTTTTCGTTTCGAGGTGGAAAAAGATGGTGAGCGGGTGTTTTTAAATGCTGGCGATTTTTCCTTTTACCAATGGTATCGATCAGCGATATAGTGATCGCCAGCGGCTAGCAGGAGACAGACTTGGTGTTTTCGTGCCGAAGCTTGTAAAGTGTTCTTCCTCTCTCTCTCTCTTCTTTTTCTTTTCTTTTTTCTTTTTAAGGAAAAATGCATCCAAAGTGCTCTTGTTACTCACTTTTCTCATTTTGGAAAATTCTCGTGAGAGAGGTGAATGAGAATGATCGGAGTTTGCTTAGTTATTGACATTTCTTCAAATCGAATCTCAGGAAACATGTGATAGACAATTTGGAAAAGTTTTCTTGCATTTTATGTGTAGTTGGACATGTTACAATTTTAGAGTAAGCTTTTCTTATGTTTTTGCTTTCGTAATTAGTTTTAAATACTACTTGTATTCTGCACTTAATTTATAATTCTTTAAATAATAAAAAGTTTTAGTTGTTTTATTTTGTGAAATAAATCAACAATTACCTTATTTTAATAGTTTTTTAATAAATTTTGTATTTAATTAATAATATAGAATTTCTTATTTTTACTATTTTGTGTTTCTTAAAATTCATTATTTTTAACATTAATGGGCTTGAAATCTATTAGCTCAGTTTGGTTTTAATGTATTAAAAAATGTAATTTTACAGTTTTATTATATTATACAGCAATAAAAATGGAATTTATTAAGCTGTTATTAATCTAATTTTAGTAATTTTACTTTATTAAATGTTTTACATTAATGAAATTTTTTCGAAAAGTTATTTTGTATTAGACTAACTGAATATATTTAGAGTTTTGTAGATTACTTTAATTGCTCCAATAATTTAGAGATATATAATTTTATTCATTAATTCAATAAATAAAAGTTAAATCTTGTGTATAGATATTGCTTAAAGTTTTATGTTTATCTTGAAATTTTTTAAAATTATTTTCCAATATATTTACTTCAAATTTCTTAAAAACACTTGTTTGAAACTTATTTTTGCTTGCTCTTATTGAAGTACATTATTTTGAGTACATGACAATAAGATGTCAAATTCAGGCATTCGAAATAATATTCACTCGAATTTGGCCACTGGAATTACCCATTTTATTCATAACAACTTCTTTTTCATTATATGAAATTTTTCTCTTTTAATGTTTAATAACTTGTGAAATATTTTTATGGTCCGTTCTAGATATATGTTCCATCATATTGACCAAATAATAACTGACTTATTAGAAATAACATTATTCAAAACTTTGAAGAAATAAATGAAATTAATATTTACCAAAAATAAGTTTAATTAAATAAGAACACATCGTGTGTAGATAAGAAACGTGTACATAATTTATAACTATTATATTTTTGATTTCCAAAAAAAAGTTAAATCTTAATATATTTATCTATATTATGTCATCAATTATGCCAAGTAGATATAATTAAAATTAACTGGAATTGAATTTTTAATTATATTATCTCATGTTATTTATATTTCCATATGTACGTTTCTTATCTACACACGATGTGTTCTTATTTAATTAAACTTATTTTTGGTAAATATTATGTATTTGTTAATTAATATAGCTGGCAACTTAAATTCAAATAGAATTTTTTCTCTCATAATTCTTGCAATTTTCATGGTATTTTTTGAACATAATTTTCATCCTAGTGTTTAGATTCATTAACTTAATCCATCTTGATTTACGTATAGTTGTTACACCTACTTAGCCTTTACTTGAGTTTAAAAAGAAGTTGAAGAGATTGAATTAAGTTATAACATGTATTTAAAAATAATTTTAAACGTGATAGAAAATATTATTTTCTCTTTGATTACCGTATTCGAAAAATTACTGAAATGAATTTCGCATTCATTATTAATTGGTTTAAAATAAGTGAACTTTTTCTTTTAAATTCTGATAACAACTATATCCAAAGATGTTTCATATTTTATGATATGGTTATTAAATGTCATATATCGAAATTTTCCTCCTATAAATACTTTTAATGCACATTTCAATTGATTTCTTCAAACAAATTAAATTTTTCTTTAGAATAAATATTTTTATTGGATTATAAAATTGACATCAATTGTTCTCACCCAATCCTTACTTATTTATTCGGTAATTTTTCTAGAATAATCTAAATTATTAGTGTTCTAATTTTATTAAAGTTTATGAGACTTCACAAAATATCTATAAAAGTATGACAATTTTTATTATAAGCATCGATAAAGCTTTGCTTTTAATCATGTAGAAATCATAGTCAATTTACAATTACATGAAAAATAAAAACCCGATTCTTATTCATTAGCAATGAATGTATATTTTATATTACAATAAAAAATAGACATCATTGGTAATGTTCTTAACCCTAATAACTTTAAGTAATAAAAAACTTTGCAAAACACATTACTAACTCATATTTTATGTAAAGTTAAATCTTATTTTTGCATTGTACAAATTACGTATTATTATTTTTGAAATATACATAATACTTAAATTTTGTATCAATAAGCGGTGTAATTGTAGTGATTATAGAACACCATTCCTCTTCTAGTCATTCCAAATCAATTTCATTCAAGTATTCAAAAACCTCATTAATTTTTAAAATATTGGTTACATTAGAGCTAAATGTTAAAAATTTACCTAAAGGAAAATTGATTTTGTGAATGTTTTGGCACTCTTACATGGTGTATAGATTACTAAAAATGATTTAAATAAATGTATCTCTTAAAACGAAGCAGAGTTGCTATTAGTGATTATAAAAATTATCTTAAATAATATAAAATGCTATTATACATACGTATATATATATATATATATATATATATATATATATATATATATATATATGTATATATATATATATATATATATATATATATATATATATATATATATATATATATATATATATATATGTATATATATATATATATATATATATATATATATATATATATATATATATATATATATATATATATATATATATATATATATATATATATATATATATATATATATATATATAATGTACATAAGTTCTGTAGTTCTGTTTCATGCTTTCTTTAAAAGTTCCTAATTGAGACGTGATTATTTGATTATTTTGAGGTATGATATATTTCACTCAATTTTCTATCCAGAACAGTATTAGCTTATAATAGCAATTAAAATTTAAGAAAAGTGACTTCAGATCAATAATTTGATACGAGTTAGAAATTTTTGTCTTTTGTAGAAAAAACATGTGTGCCAAAAGAAATTTATTCGACTGACACACCAAAACAAAAAAACAGACTCGTTTTAAAATATATTTAAATAAGATTGCAAAAATTTGCTTAATAGACATGAAGTTATAAGGATATTTTAAGGGTTATAAGGGTTCTTATAAATATAAGCCCTTTTTTTTAATTAGAAATTTGCTTTCACTTTAGATTATGAAGGTCCATAAGTTGAAATGAAAGTAAATTACTAATTCTTAAGAATCCTTATAATTATGAAGGAAAATTTTCATTCAACACATATTTGAATTATTTCACAAATTTGAAAATATTTTTTAGAGATCACAATTTCAAAATTGAATGGGATTAAAACTTTCAATTACTTTATTTCATTCAATGTATAACAAATTAAATCTAACGTTTTGATTTAGTATTATTAATGGATTTAAAGTAATATGTTAAAATGTCTATTTCATCAACCTCTCTAAAAAATTTATGATAATCTTAAATTAACATTTTTATTAATGCAATATTCAACAAACCACAAACCTAATATAACATTGTATATTTTTTAGAAATGAGTTGTATAACGCTCCTTTTTATTATGAGTTCAAAAAAAAAAACTCGAAACCACATATTTCTATTCTAAATTGATAGATTTGATACATTTTTATGAATTTGATATTATTTTATGTTGAATAGTATAGAGATTGATTTCCCTTAAAAACTTCCAAAATTCTCCGATTGTGCTTACGTTCCATGTTTTAATATTTATTAGATCATACAACAGAAACACACAATTGGTAAAATTACGATCTTAAGGAAACATATTAATGTAAAAATGTAAGTATCTTTAACGGTACTTCCAAAGAAAAACTGGAGAAATTTAAGTGGTACTTTAGTGATGAATTTAAAAATATATATAATTTCACAAAGAAATAAGAATTATTAAAAAGCATTTTAATTATGTCTTTCAAATATTTTACTTATGTTTCCAATGCTAGAAAGTAACTTATAAAATTCGCATTGTTCAAACTTTTCATATAAAACAGGTTTTAAGTTTTACTTGATTTATAAATTTCCATTATAAATAAACGACTTATTATTAATCCTCATTTATTCAAAAAGAATATTCTTAGAAAGGAAGTACTTTTATATCTTCTTTAGGTAAAATTAAACTTTTTATTTCTTAAAAATCTATTTTAAAAGCTATAAAAGTAATGATACTCCTAATGTCAGGATTTTCTGTATTATGAAATATAATTTAAAATGTACACACTTTTATGCTATACTTTATTTAAATTGCAATTGAAATAATATTATTTGACTGTCACAAAATAGCTGTCAACAGTAATATAGACAGTTATACTTCAAAACAGCATGTTAATAAATAGATATTCATGCTTGAATTTTGAATTGAATTAATATTTACTTTCACTGAGTATATATTCAAACCGTACCCTATTAATGATTCGGTAGTGAAACATTTTACATCTTATCAACTTGTTTATCCGTTTAGAACATTTAGAAGTATCACACTAAAAATGTAAAGAAGCAAGCAATATATTCATATATCGTCTTTTTTTAGTTTTTTTATCATGACGCTCTTTCAGTTGAGGTTAAATAATAAAATTTAAAATCGAATCCTTCTTTGTATTTTGATGAATTTTTTTATTATATATTGATATTTTTCTAAAAGAGTCTTAAACTTGAAGGCAACAAAATTTAATCCATATTATTACGAGCATTATTTTTCTTTTTGCGATTGTTGACTAATTAATATTATGCTTTTATAGTAGTTAAAATAAACTCTACACTTTTGATAAAAATTTTGTTCCTAATTAGACATTTTGAATAAAGTCATTTAATTACGTTTGAGTGAAATGTCAATAAAAATTAAGTAAGTAAGACAACTACGATCGTATTCAAAAGTTTCCTTAGCTTCATATGCTATTGTATGTGATTAAGATTCATTTAACTAATGTTGTAGAGCATTTCCTGCTGCTGAATTGATTACTTTTATGTTAAGTTTGAGAAAAATGTCCATAAAAATGAAATAATCAAGATAACTACGATCTTATTCAAAATTTTCCTTAGGTTCACATACTAGTGTATGTGAAATTGTAATCACATACAATAGTATGTGATTAAGATTCATTTAACTAAAGTTGTAGAGCATTTCCTGCGGCTGAACTGAATAATTTTATGTTACGTTTGAGAGAAATGTCCATAAAAATGAAATAATCAAGATAACTACGATCTTATTCAAAAGTTTCCTTAGGTTCACATACTAGTGTATGTGAAATCTGTAATCACATACAATAGTATGTGATTAAGATTCATTTAACTAAAGTTGTAGAGCATTTCCTGCGGCTGAACTGAATAATTTTATGTTACGTTTGAGAGAAATGTCCACAAAAATTAAATAATTAAGATAATTGCGATCTTATTTGAATTCTTCCTTAGATTCATATGTGATTAAGGTTAATTTAACTAATATTGTAGAGCATTTCCTGCTGCTGAACTGAATACTTTTATTACGAAATTGAATGAATTGTTATAGGTTAATTTTGCATTTCAATGAAACTCTTATTATAAAATAAAATTTTAACTATCGTTGACTAAGAAGTGTACATCATTTAATTATATAATTTATAAATGCTATTGATAATGATTAATTAGCATTTTTTTCTTTTGTAAAAAAAAGTTTGGATTGCAGAATAAAATTTTCAAAACTTCGAATGCATGCATTTATGTTAATTAATATTGCATCTCTTGCCATTGAATTTGAAAAAAATTTCTGTAAAACTTTTTACAATTTCTCCGGCCAATCGCCAAAAATGTGTGATTTATCTTTAGAATTTAAATTTACTCTTTAAAATTACTAAGTTAAAAAAAATTATAAAACTTTTACGTTAATAAATATCTGAGTGTAAATTATTTTCCTTATGAATGTTTTAAAGACAACTGAAGAAATATTATATACATGATAAAATAAAAAAAAATTTCCTGAAATATTCAGTTAAGAATTACATATGGTAGAATTGTATTTTAATTGACTCGTTCTTCTTCGGTGGCGATAAACATCCAGGGAAGATTAATAATACAATAATGCACATTAATATTAAAATAGTATAAGACATATAATGTAAACAAATATGTAGACAAAATTGCATCGGTCCCAATGAAACAAAAAAAAACAAATTCAGAATGGAACATAAACTGGAATTAAGTTAAAAAGATTTTTACAATCACGAAAACTTATATACACTTCCGGATCATTCGTAAATGTTAAAAATCTCCAGTTCAATGATAACGATGAATATGTGAAGTTTCATAAAGACTCCGTGAAAGATAAAGACATTGATGCTATTAAGTCAGATTAGCTCTGTCCTTTCAGCAAGCTGAGATATTGTAAACCGAACACAGATTTCCCTTTCTTAAACTTGATGCATTTTTTGTTTGCTGACATCTTATCCAATATTGGTATAATAAAATTCGTTAAAGTTATATTTTTGAACTAAGAAGAAAAATAATTATTGAATTTAAAGAAATTCAATCTGGTTCCTGACTTATAAATGATTTTAACTAGTAGTTAATTTTTTAACTTTTTACTATCGTGCCTCACTACGAAGAATTTAAATTTTTAGAACTCGTCTACCTCAAATATTTTCCTTGCGTTATGTTATGGCTTATTTTGATTATTTCTTATTTGTTTTTGTTAGCTTGCATTTATTATAGCTCTACGCTGCCTACTAAAATAATAAATAAAACAATAACATTTGTTATCAAAATATATAATTTAATTCAAATATGTAATTTGTCCATTCTCAAAAAGACTATTAAATTACTGATCGTAAATATTTAACATAAAATGAAAAACATACCATGTAACCAAGTTAAAAAGCAATTTATTTAAATTATGCTTTTTAACACCAAATTCTAATCTTTAATGGTATACATATTTGAATTTAAAATAATTTTGGTAACACGATAGAAAACATTTTTTGACTCATTATTAATATTTACACTTAAGAAAAATAGTTTAAAAATTTAATGCATATTATTACAATTTTTCACTTTTAAATCATTGTAGCAACCTAATTCTGAAGACTAGTTAGAGCACAAAAAATTAATCCGACACAAAAAGAAATACTTATGCTAAGAAAATTATTTAGAATATCAAAATAAATACTTTTATATTTAAGTATTAATCTATTGACTGAGTACTTGATCTTTAAAGTCGACTGAAAATTCCTACTTCAATTGGGGAAACGCTTATAGTAATCGGATAGAGATGAATTATCATGTATTTATCAAACACAATGATAAAAATTCGGTTTTTCGATGATTTAGAGAGAAACTGTGGATTAGTATTGATTAACAATTTTTTTAAAAAAAGAGGTTATTTTATATAATATAATGAATAAAAATGTTGCGCAAAACACAAAAATGAATGTCATCTTAAAAATACTTTATAAAAATACTAATATTCTGAATTCAATAAAATAATTTATGTTTATTTTGTGCTTTCATTTCTCAAACTATTTTTACGTCAATATCAATTTGGTTATATATATATATATATATATATATATATATATATATATATATATATATATATATATATATATATATATATATATATATATATATATATATATATATATATATATATAGATAAAACATGAAAAATATTGAAACCAGAAATACAAAATTGGAAAATTACTAAAATATACGATGCAAATGATAAGAAGAAAGCATAGGGACCACGTCTTCATCAGGAGGGAGATGGTCAGCTATGCAAAATAAACACTCTTTTCTGACATGCACAAAGGACAAAAGTCTAAAAATCTTCGAGCAAATCCCCTTCAGAGTGTTTCTATTAAAAGAAAAATTATAGATACATTTAGTTCAAAAATTAAAGTAAATATATATGTCGAAAAGTAAAAAAATATACACACAGTAGAACAAATACTTAGTACCAAAACCAGCAAATCAGATTGAATTTATATATTAGAATAAAGGCAGAGTTACAAAAGGAAATTTGAAATTGGAATAAATTCTATTTATTGGAATTTATTGAATTTATTCTAATATATAAATTCAATTTGATATGCTGGTTTTGGTATTATGTATTTGTTCTACTGTGTGTATGTTTTTTTCATCTACTGTGAGTATGTTTATATACATTTCGGCATATATATTTATATATTTACTTTAATTTTTGAACTAAATGTATCTATGATTTTTTTAAAAACGAACACTCTTAGGGGGATTGCTCGAAGATTTTTAGACATTTGTCCTTTGTGCAAGCAAGAAAAGAGTGTTTATTTTGCATGTCTGACCATCTCCCTCCTGATGAAGACGTGGTCTCTATGCTTTCTTCTTATCATTTTCATCGTAAATTTTAGTAATTTTCCAATTTTGTATCTCTGGTTTCAATGTTTTTCACGTTTTATTTTATTTTTACTGGCAAATCTTTTTTTTAGCTGCTTTTGCGCTGGCTAGATTTCCTATAATAAACTGTGGTTCATATTTTATTATTTTGTATTTTTAGTACTGTGTATTCACACATTACTTTAATATATTTATTGCTTATATATATATATATATATATATATATATATATATATATATATATATATATATAATATTTGTTTTATAACACATAATATTAGTAAATAATATAATTTTATAATACTGTCGAAAAATAAAATAATAATCGTGTAGAATTCAACGAATATAATTTCGATATGATAATTTGCAAATGAAAAATCTTTAAAATTCTGTAAAAATATTAATTACCTTGGAACAACATTGCTTTCTTTTGTTTTATAAAAATGTTTACCATGCAATTTTTAAAAAAAATCTAAATCAAATTTTCACAAATAACAGAAATTCTTACTTCATTATTGTTTCATTTAGCATCTTGATGATGATATTGCTGATAAATGTTACAATATATGATGTATAGTTTCACACAAAAATATTTGTCATTATCATGTCTTATTTCAAACATTTTAATCACAATCTTGTACTATATATTCAAGTAGTTAATATTAAAAAAATGAAATTACAAAAAATATTGCTTGTACAAATATAATTTAATTATTAAATTTTGTGACTTCCAAAAGTATTCAAGCAGTTATTTCAATTTCTTATAAAAAATTCACAATTTTTCCTAGTTAAAGAAACTGGCAAAGTATATTTATGTAGGCATATTGTTATAATTCAATTTATTGCTTCTTAAGTTTGAAATAATTTGTTTAGTTTAAATATAAGAATTATTTCAATTTTTCAACTTTGAAATATATTTTTCCCATTACTAAAATTTTGCAAATATTTTACAGTACTTATTATTAATTTAATATATAAGGTTATTAATCATTACAATGCGTTTATTTTTATAAAATATTTGTAATTTTGGGAAATTAAAAAATAGCTATATTTAGGATATTTTTTATATTTTACAATTTGATCTCACAAACAGCCCAATAAAATTTAAATGGATCAAAGATTTTTCATAGCGTTTAACATACATTTTCTATTGATTGTATTCATAAACAAACATAACAAACATATTTTCTCAATATTTCTTGATTAATTACAAAAAAGGTACATTTTTCATACACTGAATAATAAGTTTGGCATATATTATATATCAGTTTTAAAACATTTCAAATTTTCAAAATATTTTAATTGTGTAAAAGTATTGACAGTTTATTCTCAGAAATTTTGTGTTATTGTACTTTATAAAAAAATTATAAATAGGTAATCAGAAGTAGCAATTTAAAGCATTGTTCAACAATTGAATCTCTTGAATATCAACTTCCCAGGATCAACAGCATGTTCGAATTTCGTTATAATAGAAACTTTAAAGTATAATGGTTTCTTAAATAAACAAAATGCCATAATCGTTTTGTAATGAATCCTTTGAAATATCGAAAGTACGCTTTTATTGTCAAATTTGCATATGGTACATTTAAAATCAGTTTATATATAAAAATATATATCATAATTTTATTAAAGAAATTTGCTATTTTTGAAGCAATGTCTGATTATCTTAAAAAGAATTATTTGACTTTATTGTTAATGCTTAAATTTCATGAATTCTACATTGAAATCGATAAAAACAATATTATCAATATATTTTAATTTATCAATGGATTTATTCGAAAAAATTGTTTTTATTAAATAATAAATGAAACAGAAAATTTTTAAAAGACAAAATTAAATCTTTCTTTTATGCTGTACGATCCAATTACAATATGTATTTTACACTCGGTATATCACGTGTTGGTATAAGATCTGCATGCAAAAATCCAGTAATCTGAAAACGTTAGAAATTTGATGATTTGATCAACGTGTGTTGACAAAGGTAAGTAAATCGTGCATTTAACAAAAATAATTGTAATTTAGAATTGAGCATGTCAGAAAGAACTTCAAACTTTACCATTTCAAGTATTGATAAGATTTGCTTAAACTAAATTTAAAAAACAATGTAAATATGCATTGAATTCCATAACATTTTAAATACATTTTGAAGTTAAAATTTAACTCTCATAAGATTAATTTGTCAATTAAATTATTATTTATGTCAGTATTCAGTGTAAAAGTCAAAATTCTTACGAAATGTTATCTTAATCCTGTATTAATAAATTAAAAGTCTTTAATAAATGTTGAATCATGTATATGGGGTAAATCATAAATATTAGTATTACATTTTCCTTACTCCAATTAATTGGAAGCTGATGAGTGCAAATTCAAAGCACAGTAATATTTTCCTTAAATATTATTTTTCAATTAATGATTAATTATCCTAACATATTTGTTGCAGTTTTATAAACAGTATAATCATTGTAACTAATTGTTATTTTATGAATATGACAATTTAAGCTGATTTCCTCAATGCTAATACATTATTTACAAAATTTTCTGAGTTTGTCTAAATATCAAATGCATTATATAAATCAATCAAACTATTTTCAATTTATCAATATCCATGTTTTTTAGAAGACAATCATCATAAAAATATTATTGATGATCTTATGTTTTGAACGTGATCTTTACCTACTGCATTAAAGTAAGCAATTATTTTTCATTCCTTTACGTTAACAATTATGTAGGAAAAAATTATTAATGTAGAAAATTTAAACTATTAAACTTTTTGGTCATTAAAAACATATTTTTGTTATTAGTCATTAGATAATTATAGTCATTTTAATCTTTAAAACTTTATAGCAAAATTTTGACACCTTATTAATTGTTACATGTTTTAACTACAAAATTTTGTTCAATATTAATTATTCTTTAAAAATGAATGTTATTATCTCAAATTTAAGAAATTCTATTCCTTTCGTGTAGTTTACAGTTTAATGTAAGCACTATTTAATCTGAATTTGTCTGCAATTTGAAGTACGTGTAGACTTACGCAATACTAGCCAATTTGAGTAGTCGAAAGTATAAATCGATTCATTAACAAAATTTTTATGGATATTTTTAGCTTAAGTAGATATTAATCTCTGCAGTTAATGGTAAAGGAAAAATGAATTTCGTGGAAATAAATTTTAAAATACATAAAAATACAATAAATATGAAAATATAATTGGTTTGGAAGTTCTTTACATTTAATTCATGAATTAGTGAATCCTTTGTTGATAAAATAATAGGCAAATAAAAAGACTTTTCGTTTACGCATTTGTATCAATTAATTTTTTAAACAACTGTTCGTTAAAAATATAATATTTTGCGTGAAACAAATATATTGTCTCGAATATATTGAAATGAATCTTATTAAATAAACCTAAAATTCCAATGATCCATTTTCATGAAATATTGAATCAATTTATAGCAACTGGAATCCATAAAATTTACAAATATTTATTTTGAAATCGTTTTTAAATATATGATGAAATGACAAATATTTTTGTCGAGTTTAAAATGAATATTTTTAACTCCAAACCTAAAATGTTTAATTTTGTTTGCTCATATCAAGTTTTTAAAAACATGATTTATTGTCTTTTAATCAAATCTTTTGTGTATTGATTGTTGAAACTTTGAATGTGATTTGTTATATTGTTGAAAAAATATGCCAGAGAGATTCAATTTTATGAAAGCAAATGAATTAAAGTTCCTAATGTTTCTTACTTAATGTAATCATAGAAATATTTAAAAGTTTTATAATTTTGGTATTTTAATTTTTTGATGAAATCTCGGGAATATAATTATGTCAATATAAATGAAAATATTAATCATGAAAATAGTATAGGATTTATGCAAATTAACACTTTTAATTTTTAATGAATTAATTTATTTTACCAAGTAAATTAGATTTCGAATGAAAGACATTGAAAGCAAAAACCTAATTTTATTGTATTTTTAAAATACCCTTAGGTTGAAACTAAAATAAGAGCTTTGTTGAAGATTCAATATAACGTAATCATTCCGTATTGATAAATAGCTAGTAAATTTTATAATTTAGTTATAAAAGTTAACTAATTTATCCACATTAAATGGGAAGCTTAATAGTTCAGAATGGTTGACAAAACTTCTTGACACTCACAAGATATTACCTATTACTATAGATACCTTCAGTAAAGATATTTATTATTTAGAAACTCATATTTACCTCTTACTACGAAATACAATATTAAATATTAATATAACGATATTGAAATCTTTGCGATGTATTAGTAATAGATTATTATTACACATTGGTTCATTAGATATATACTAGTAATTACATATTATAAATAGAAACTTGGAAAAAAAATCATAATCTTCCACACCAAAGCATTAAATCTGAACAAAACTTAAATTCTATAACTAGCTGTTGCTATGCCTTAACAACCAGAATCAAACGAAGGGCTTTTATTGTAAAAATGGTAGTTTTACAGTGAAATTGAACTCTTTTTAAAATAATCAAAATTATATTGTAATAAACATATTAATGCTAAATAAAAATGAAGTAAATTACTTTTTCCTTTTTATAAGAGCTTCTTTTTATCTATCATATATCATTTGTTCCTTTTATTTTCATTTAATAAAACAAATAGGATGGTTAAGTACTTTGTGACAATTTGTTTTGAAGCGCAACAATTGTATGATTTTTTTTTCGTTAGGTGTGTGGTAGCCATACTGAAAAAGTGGCGTTATTCTCTTTAACGGAGAAAGTATATAGGTTCTTTAATTCACATCGGAAAAGTCGATCATATTTGTTAATAATCATTAGGACATGTAAAATTTGTCGAAGTTGCAATATTCCTCCACTTATGTAGCCTGGATGTGGGGAGGAAGGTGACATTTTAGATGTCGATCTAGTCACTTGCTTATGGTTCAATGTTTTGAGGCGATTGGTTTTGTTCTCGGCTGATCAGTGAATAGTCATTTCTACATTCTTCTAAACAAACTGTCGAACGTCTTAAAGAAATATTTGCTTTGCTGAACATTAATGGTTGAAACATTTTATTATTTAAGAAAAACCAGGTAAAATCATTTTGATGAAAAGAATCCTTTTGCGGATTCCTAATATGCGATAAAGTAGTCATATACCAGCGTTTCACTCTATAATTAATTTCACGCATTTGCTATAATTTTGATGAAATTGAATGAAATTTTTGAATTCAAAATATTTCCTTTTAATAAATACTCTTATGAAGAAAGGGATAATTTTTTTTAATTGTCATAATTAAAAAGAAAATATTTTGAAATTAATGATGCAATATTTTATTATATTTAATTTCTTATTAATTTTATTTAAAATTCGCTGTTTCTATTATGTATATTTTAATAGATTTATGATCTTTATTTCTACAAATTATTTAATACATTTTAGTTAAAGGTCCTTCGCGTGGAACATAAAAACCATCATGCATTCCTCCCAATTTTCCACAATTGTTTAATGTCAAAAAATGGCTTATCCTCACAAAATTGTTAAAAATGCACCTATATATTTTTAAAAATATAATAGTAATAAAGAGTAGACATATGAACCTGTGATACTTAAATCAAAATTACCATTAAATATACAGAAAAAAATTTGGTCATTCTATATAATTTAAAATTATTACTTTTTCTCGGAAAAAAATACTATATCACAATTGTATAATATCAGAAATAGTTTCATCCATTTTTCTCTTGTATTTAATTCATTATCATACCCAAGTTATTCAAAAAATAAAGTTTATTTATGAACTGAAATGTAAGCAAATCTGCCAGAATAAGTTTATTCTGTTAAAGTATATGGAATTATGTTATTAACTAGTTATATTCTACTATACAAAGTAAGAAAAATAATATGCAATTATATTGTGAAGAATTTTTAAATTTTTTCTTGACTCATCTTTGATCAATGAAATTTAAGCATAATTTGAATTTTTCGCCAAAATTATTGCAAATATGATTTGGAATTAATTACTACATATGCTTAATTCATCAGTATTATGAACTCTTTTTTTAATTATTACAGTTTTCAAAATTCTCATTGTGTCTAAAGTAAGTTACTCTATAATATTTGATAACCGTCTACTTACCATGACATACTTTTATTAGGAATATATGAAAATTTTCATCTGGTGAACATTTCTTTAACTTCTTATTTCAAAATAAGATTCAAAAAGTTATTCACTTTTTAAATACTCTGTATAGTAAGTAAAAATCAATCCTTTGCAACCAACTGTTCATCAAAATAATACTGCTGGGAATAAGTCAACTTTCCATTTATAAGAATGGAATTATAATATTGAAACTACAATAATTAAGTATTTGATTATAAAAATTATCATATTATAATCATTTCATTTTGCGTTCATGTGAAATTAACAATTAATACCAGTCTACATTCATATGACGCAACATAATGATAGCCAATAGCTTTTTCTAAATAAACATTCATCGATTGAAAACCTGTCAATCAAAATTGCAAAGTATTTCATTGGTGATCACTGTGTTGTATTTCAGTGCATCATAGAAATATCCAGCCTCATTATAAATATCTACCCTTACGTTAGCCATTAAGGCCAGCCCAGATTTATGGATCCTGATTGAATGTAACCAATTGATAGCTAATAACTTTTTCGCATCAGTTATCATACTTGAGTGTCTTAAATCAAAATCGCATAAAGTATTTCATTGGCAATAGCTATGTCTAATTTTATTGTATCATATAAATATCTATTCTGTGATATCTTAGAGTTAGAAATTCTAATAACTTAATTTAAAACATTTTTAATTGTAAACAAAAAATGCATTACGTCATGTTATTTTATGTTTATTTCAAATTGCTTTTCATGTTAGGGTTTCTGATAATGTTTTCCATCATATTATTTCAAATAACAGAAATGCTCTTAAAGAGTACAACAGAAAAACATATTTCTTGTAAATTTTGTTATTCAAGAAAACAAAAAGGCTAATGCATTTTAAGACCAGAATCTTTTAGTACCAGCGATGAAAACTGACGCATCGCTTCTCGCAAATGTTCAAATAAGATTTTGAATACTATAAAAACTTTTAGCATCACAAGTAACTCAAACCACGCACCTGTCATTTTTTATGACTTTTGCAATAGTTTAGTGTGTTCAGCTTGACATAACATTTACTTTTAAAGGTAAAAATTCGTGATCCGGATTTCTTACGATGAAACTCGTAATTTTCAATTGCTTTGGCATCACTCCGATCTTCTCAAATGCTTTACCTACCTCTAAAGGCCGAGTTATTTATCGTTTCTGTCCCGATAGTGAATTTATCAATCTTTGGAATTTATTCCTGGAGTTCCTGGATCAGGATATCTTGGGTGTAAGTATTTTGATCCGTTATAAAAGAAAAACATGATTGTTTTGTTTACAGGATTCTACGAATTACTAGCATCACACAAAATAGTGTAGGTCGAAAAAGATGATTTAATTTGACAGAATTGAACTAGGATTGACATTTTTACTTGGTAGATAAGCAGGCTAAGTTTCGTGACAGATTGCTTATTAACAGTATTTGCTTATCACTAAATACTCTAGCTTTTCCCAACATTTTTGGGAATAATTTACCCTTTTTATCAATTTAATTAAATTCAACATAAAATTATGTTCTTTTCTCAATAGAAATTTTCAACGAAATTTTTTTTTTACTTTTATCTTTCAATTAGAAATTATTTTGAAATTGCTAATTATAAATGATCTATGAAAACAAAATATCTAGTTAAGTTGCTTAATTAATCAATATTCTATATACTATCTATCTATCAATCGGATGCGTATTAATTTTTTTAATGTTTAAGCTTTAATCATTTATAAAATTAATGAAAAACGAGTGAAAATAACATCAAATTACTATCTATTGTAATCTTTTCTTGCAATTATGCCAAAATTTTTATTTTCTGAATGACTTAAGAAATTTAAATCAAAACAAAATAAGAGTAATCTTTTCTTAATAAAAATATTTTTGAGTATTATTGAGCATTTTGTTTAATTTAATGGTGACTCTTTTATTGTCTTTTTTATTGTAAGTTGCTTATTTATAAAGGTTTACTATAGATATAATTATCTTTTTTAAAATAAATTAAAAGTTTTCTTATGATTTAAAATTGTAATTTAATCATTTATTTAAATAATTCCGAAAGTGTTAATGTTTTGATTTTAAAAATACTTTAGCATCAAGCAAGTGAAACATATTTCGTTTTTAATATGCTATTAAAATTATTAAATGGCTCACAATTATTTATTCTATAATTGCTTATAATATTAAATTCATTAAATTTGATTTTGTTATATTAATTGTTAATAAAAAACTGGTTTCAGTTATTGGGTAATGATTTTTGGTACAAATTTTAATCTGAAAAAGCTTTATATAATATTTTCATATTTTATAGTTTCAATTGTGAAACTATAACATCAGAATCGAAACTTTCTTCTATAAAGTTTAGATTCTGAAAGTTCTTTAGCAGTAACTAAGTCAAACACCCCAGACGTTTGAATTAATTTTATTTTATTTTTAAGCAATTATATTTTTAAAAGTTTTTTAAGAAAATAATTTGGTTATAAAAAGGGAATGTATTTTAATTCGAAACGTAATAAATTATGTTTGTTTATAAACCAATTTTGTATTCAACGAATTTATGACTCAAAATAGATAATTTTTGTATTTTGTACTTAAATTTCAATGCATTATGAATATGATGTTGACAAACAAAACGAAATTTGCGTTTTCTCAATACCAATACTGATGATAAATTTGTTTAAATTTTGACACGAAATTTAACCTTATTTATCTAGTTGAGATATTTTATAACAAACAAAAACTTCGTGATAGTTTTAATAAAGTTTCGAGCCCTTCTAATTTGAAAAAAAATAAAGCTGGAAATACTAAAAATGTTGCTTTTATTAAATTTAATGTACAATATAAGATGATTTGTATCATTTTTCTTAATTGAAACTTACTTTCCAAAGTAAATATTTTTCTTTTAGTCAATCATCTTAAAGCAGAAATCCTTATAAAATAGGTCAAGCAATTATTTTTTGCAATTTGTTTTTAAAATTTTCGCAATTGTTAACTTAGTCATCAAAATATTTATCCCGTTACCTGCTTCAAATAGATTTGAAAATTTTGCGTGACCAACAGAAAAATAAACATTTGCATAACGCAAATAATATTATTTCAATGTTAAAAGACTAAAATGTAATATTCTGACTCTCAAACATAAAAAAAAGTTACAATCATTTTTATGAATTGATAAAAATGCATTAGTTTCCTTGGACACATATTAAATAACACCTTCCTAATTACATATCAATTATAATATTAATGATATTCACCGGATACTAATCACATCGTAATATTTACCACTTATTATGAAAGTAAAATAATGTCTCTTATTTTTATGACAATTATCATGATAATGATTAGTAATAGAATTTATGTAATAAAGATATTTTACTAATCATTATCATAATACTATATTTATTTATTATCGAAATTTAGTTATAATGAATATTAATTCTCTTTGAAAAGAAACTTCGTATTTAGAATATTAATTAATTATTTTAAAATATAAAATTGTTCTTTCATTTAAAGTTTACTATCAGCATCCCATTTGAAGTAAATGGTTCATATTTTAAAAAAAAATTTACTATGTTTAAGTTTTTTTATTCTTAGAGATATAATTTCACTATATTTATATAAAAATTTATAAAGAAATAACATGAGAATGCGCTTTGTTGCTGATCACTAATTTTGTTGAACATGAGTAGATGATAATTTTGTAAATCGGGTTGAATCTTTTAGTCATATATCGAAAAACTTTGTATGATAATGATTTCAGAGGTATCATGTCAGTTTTTAAGCTCATTGTCAATACATCGTAATGCATTTATGTATGAGTATAAGTTATATAACTGAAGTAAACTTTATGACGTTTCATGACGTAACACTTAAAAGAGTTTGTTTCCTGATTATTTATTGATGTCTGATATAATATTGACTATATGATCATGAAATTTTGACGGAATTTTTTTCATCTTAAAATATGCAGTATCACTTTTATCATTGACTTTTTAGTAAAGTGAAAGATTATGACATGAGAGAATTAAATATTAATTAAAAACAATTGGGATATTCAGAAATTTGAATTATTTTATCCTTCTCATTAATCCAAGTATTTCGAATATTTACTTTAAAAAGTCACTAAAAGTTTTAACTGAAAAATTTAACATCTAGTTTGGTTCACGTTTTTATTATTGTTGATTTAGAATACAACGTAATGCTTTTTTCACTAACATAACGTCTTTCTAAGCAAAACTTTAAATTAATACTGTCGTTATAATGATTGCATATATTGACATAGTATAAATTTAATGAAAAATGACACTTTAATATTGATACTTAATGTTTTATTGCGTTTATTTTTGAATCAGCTTCTCTCTTAGTCATCAAACTTTACACTTTCTCGAAATTTTCTAAGCAAACATTTAATATTATCTAGATTGTCATAATATTAATAGAAAAACAATGCTAATAAATATTATTTTCATAATACCTTTTGCTCAATGAAGAAATTATGCGCTATTTATCATAATTTTACTACTGAAATAAATAATGAATATTAAAATCAATGTAAACGTAATTTCTTATGATTTTCGTTTGATACGTCAACTACAAAAGTAAATTATTTTTTCTATTTTTAAATTTGACTGTAAAATTCCTTTAATTTTTAATAAATTATTTAGTATTTTTGAGAATTACAGTTATTTTTCGTTTTATTTGAAACAACTTCTTAAATTTTCATTTAAAAAAAAAAATTAGTGCAAACTATTTTTACTTGAAAGAATGCTGTGATTCATAGGGTTTAAGAATAAATTTTGGTATAAATTTAACTTTATGTGGGGGGAAGAATTAAAAAAATTATTTTAACATCTCTGAATTTGTTCATTAATTAAGGATATTGTAAACATACTCAATTACACATGACTCAATATTTGTCATTTTTTAATTTTTAGATTTTACTTTGTATTTTTGTAAATTTGATGGTATTATTTAAAATAATAATTAGAATAAGATAATTTGATTGCTAACGTTCGCTATATTTTTGAATCATTGAATTTATTTTACCCTACAACCATATTTTCTAAAATAGTTGTTAATATTGTAAACTGTTTCACATAACATAACATCACTTCACATAACAAAAACACTTAATTTATTAAATATATTATACCACCTTGATTGAAAAAAATTAACAAACGAGGTCCGAATCTATGATTTAAATTCATTGAATCACAGAAAAAAGCTTACTTTTATAACAATTGAAATAACCTTAACTGTACTCATAAAATTATGTATTATAATTTTCAACTCAAACGTGTCATATATTAGCAAGAATTTAATTATCTATAATGAAATTAACTATGTTAAAGTATCAAAATATATGTACATACATTAACGTCTCATTCAATTGAATAATAGTTATTTAAAAAATTTCTGTTAACCAGGAATCACTTGTTACAAACAAATTCATTTTGTAAGTTACTTTACAGTATTTACTCATAATAATTTTCAGTGACAATTTTTTATATAGTGTACTAATCGCACAGTTAATAGTTACTCTGTCATCGATTTTCAATTCATCTCAACATTAGTTTCTGATTTTCATAGAATAATCATGATTCGTCCAAATTCCTAAATTAACAATTATATTATGTAATATTTAATAAATATTACTAAGTGTTTTTTATTATATAATTAAAATATAATTTAATGAAAAGTAATTCGTAATATTTATAAGAACTTTTGTGGTAGTGGATATTATATCTATAAATATATTTTTAGAAATCAAATAATATATTATTTAATAATATTTTTTAATCATTGAATCATGATTTATATTTTGCAATGAATTAAAAGGATTATCGCTTTATAAAATATATTATTTAGATTAATATCTAATTTAAAAATAGATTTAAATTTAATTCTAAATTTCATTTGTACATTTTCAAAATATATGCGTTTTCTAAAGCCTTATCTTATAGGTAAACAGTAATTTGAGTTTAATTTAACATTTTTATAAAAATAAATTAACTTTATCTTAATATTTATTTTTATGATTCTCTCTAAAAGAGTGAATTTGTTCCGGAGATTTGGAGGTTTTTTTTTTCATTCAGATTTAAAAATTTAAGATTCATCCTATCTTTATAAAAAAATTGAGATTTCAGGAAATAATTTATAAAGTATGATTATTATGTATTGAATATATCTTGCAATAAAATAAAACGATTATTGCTTTATTTTGCAAAATAGACGAATCATTTTTTATTACAAATATTTCAAAATTTGATATTCATTTTAATTTTTCACTATTTTTAAAGGATGTGAATTAATTATATTAGAAATCGTTAATTGATTATTTAGAAATAAAAAGTAATAAAGAGTATATTTTCTTGTAAGTTTATATTAATTTTCATCAGTCGTTGGATAATATTATAATTAGATTATGTTTGTTTTGTAAAATATGTCACTAAATTGTTGGATAATACGTTAAATTAACTTTAGATTAAGTTAGATTTGTAAATTTCTTCCAAAAAGCACTAATTTTTTAGTTACAAATTATTAATTATATCAATAAATATAATAAGGTAATTTAATAAGAATATATACTTGTGTGTGAATAAGGAAAATGTTTAAAATGCGTCATATTTAAAACATACTTTTTGATTGAAATTTATATCTACAAGAATTACTTTAAAGATCAACTATATATTTATGCATTATAGTTTTTCACAATAATTATGCAAAAAAGTAATAGATATGCAATAAAAATTTGTGCATTTTTAGATGAGGGTAATTTAAACAAAGAATTTATTTGTAAAAAATGAATATATTCTTTCCTGAATGTAATAAAAGTATAAAAACCATTTTTTTTATTCTCGCATCAGTAGCTATGTATCTTTGATGATTTATATGAAGTTTTCGTTTCTAAATCTTTACTGATTTTGTTATATTTTTTTAAATTATTTCCATTTTTTACGTTATAAATTCCGCATTATATTGAGAATTATTGATTACTATGAATCCTTTATTTTCTGTGACGATATGATGTAATGTATGCATAGAAATGAGAATTTATTAAGCACTTCATATTTTACTATACTTTTTATTAATTTTTGTACTATTATTAATTTGGAAATAAAATGTAGTCACACTTCTGATTTCAAAATATATATTCTATATCAAATTCAGAATTAGTTTTGATTGATTTGTCATTTTACATCTAAGATAATTTTCATCAAGAATATTCTTAATATGAAGATTAATAAGAGAATTTTCATTTTACGACTTATTATTTTTAAATTAATTTTAAATTTTTAGATAACAAGTAAGTATTATCCACTTCTTCCTAGATAATAAGTAAGTATTAGTTTTAAAAAATAGATAAAACGCTCACACATTTAGCTTAAATCGTCTGATTATTATTTGAAATGTGAAAAAAATACCTAATTAACAAAAAATTTATATATGTTTCTTAAAAACTACTTCCAAAAGTTATACAAATTATAATAAAAAAAGCAAAACTTTTAAATGATTAATCGTATATTGTTATTTATAAGACAATTAATTTACAAAATGTTGTAAAGTGCATTTTTTTTTATTTCAGGTTTAAAAATGCACTTCCTTGTTACAAGGACAATGGATGATGCGTACTTGGACTCATAGACACAAAACGTTATTGAAACACAAATAAAAATGCAACAAGGCTGTTGTGATATGTATGGATTGAGTATGGAAAAGTCGATGGTAATGAGAATGAGTTCCGATCTCATGGAACCCATTGAGCTTATACATCATGGCTGCTCAAGTGAACGAGCCTCTCCTTTGGAGAGTCAGACTTGTTCCGGTGATGAAGATGGAAATAGTAGCGAAAACCAAAACAGAAGCCCTCCAACAAGTTGCGAAAACAGCATAATGGAAGAGTCTAAAACAAAAAAGCGACGTAAGCAAAGCAACCCTTTGAGATACCAGACAACACCTGCAATGCCTTTGCTCGAGAGCGAAGATTGTAATCCGATAGAGGAGGAACACAGCGATGAGGTACTTGACTTGCAAACTAAACCAGAAAACAAACTTGATGAAATGCATGCTTGTTTGTACCGATGCCATCACTGTAATTGCGAATTTGAGAATGAAGACCATTTAAGAATCCATTTAGAGGAAGAGCATGTTCAGAAGGTCCTGGAAAGGCAGCTCCAGCAGCAATCTTACAACAAAGCTACCTCAAACAATAGCAGGGAAGGCAGCAGTAGCGAAGCAGCCAAAGAAAATTCTTCTAATAAATCAAATGACATTGGACTGCAACAAATAATTCCTATTGACCAAACAAGAAATAGTCCACCAGAAAACATGATGCAAGAAAATCGTGATTTCAAAAATCCACACTTTCCATTTCCCCCAATGCCTCCATTTATTCCATTTTCTCGAAGTGATGAATCGAAACCTGGAAACATTCCTGTTCCACTTTCCATGTTTCCAAATCCAATGGCACCATTCCTTTTTCCAGTCATTCCTCAAGGCCAAACACCACCAGTTACTAATGGCAATTCACATTCCGGTCAAGGCGTTAGAATTTTTAACTTGGAAGCCTATTGTGAGCTTTGCAATAAAGAGTTTTGCAACAAATATTTTTTAAAAACTCATAAGGCAAACAAACATGGAATATATTCTGTTGAAACAATGGTTAGTTCTCCATATGCTACTCCTTATTTATCACCAAGCCTAAACAGTCCTATCCCCTTGCCCCATTTATTGCAGACGCCAAATTCTGAGCCTATGCAACCACGAACTGGATTAATGAATATGGAATCATATTGTGAGATCTGCCAAAAAGAGTTCTGTAATAAATACTTCCTCAAGAAACACAGACAAAAAATTCATGGAATAATTGAACCCGGTCAAAATATATCTCCAAGTACAACACCGTCACAAGAAAACAAGAGTAATTCTCCTGTAATGACGACAAGTGCTCTCTCTTTATCAGCTCTACCAAGTTTCACTGATAAACTTCCAGATGAAAACAGAGAGAGCTCAATCTCGAAAATGGAATTCCCTTCGCTTTTCAGTTTGCAAAATCATAAGCCATCAACTCCTGTTGCTTCTTCTTCTGGAATTATTTCTAATTCTTCATCTTCCAATCCATGTCCTCCGGTTACTTCTGGTTCCATGCCTGTGAGTCTTCACTCGCCTGTCCATCAGGGATCGTCGAGTGAGAATTCAGTATCTCATGTATTCACACCAGAAAAACTAAGAGAAATGGGAGTTATCAATGCTGATGCATTTTGTGAGATTTGTTGCAAAGAATTTTGCAATAAGTATTTTCTACGAACCCACAAATTGAATAAGCATGGAATTAACATGCCAGAAATCTCTCCAGGAAAAGTACCATCTGGTCCGCTACCACCTTCTAGTCATAACCAAGGTAGCCAGTCAAACGAAAAAGGCGAACTGAATTTTGACGAGAATCGCATTTCAGAAGAATTACTCCAAGATCACCAATCAGGTCTTACATTTGATGGTTTGAGTGGCGAACTTTCGTGCGATTTCTGCAACAGACCCTTCTCTAGTCTCTATTTGTTGAAAATGCACAAATTTTACACTCATAACATTCCATACATTAAAGAAGAAAGCAAATCAAAACCAAATTCTCCATCAAATGAAAATAATCAAGAGAATAAAGAAAATGAATTTACTAGACCTCATTTACCAATTCCTCTTCCACCTACTTCAATGATGTCTGAAAACCCACCTACTTCCTTGCAAGAAGATGCAGCTAGTCAAGATTTACAGAAACTTCAGAGCATGATCAGAGAATTAAATGCTTCAGCTGGCTCTGAAAGTAGTAAAATAATATGCAATTTATGCAGATTGGAATTTGATAACAAATACTTTTTGCGAGCTCATATGATGAATGAACATGGTGTTCTTCCAAATGAAGACGGCCATGTACCAGGCCACAGTAATTCAGAATTTAATCTCCAGTCTAAACTATCTGAAACAACATCTGACTTCCAAAGATTAAGCTACACAAATAACTCATCATCAATTGATTCTGAAGCATATTGTGAAATTTGTCAAAAAGAATTTTGCAGCAAATATTTTCTTAAAACACATAAACAGAACATTCACGGACTTCCAGTTGACATGAGTTCAGTTCCAAAAAAGTCACTTGCAGAAGAAGTCTGCCAGATTAAATCCATTGTTAACAATACTTTATCATCATCTATGTTTCCAACATCTAATAGCACTTCTTTGACGTCAAGCGTCAATAATTTAACAACAACCATTAATTCAACTATTCAGACATCAACACAAAATCCTTTTTCACCAATAAGTTCTCATATCCCAGTTATAACGTCTGCCAATGGAGGAATTCCCCAAAATCCGATTTCTAGTCCTTCCACTCCTATTTCTGTATCTATGACTTCATCATCTTCTCTTGCAACAACCCAAACGCCTTCAACTCCAATGAGTATTTCTGCTGGAAGTACTATTCTTACTCCGAGTTCAACGCATATTCTTAGCCTTCCACCAACTTCAAATATGATTCCTTCATCCAATGTAGGGCATTTACCTAGCAATCTCTCGGTTCCTAAAATTTCATCAATGCCTAATCTAAATCACAGCTTGAATTTGTCAACCTCATCTACAACTACATCTTCCTCTAATATAACTAGTAGCTCACAAATGACAGTTCACCCTGCTCACATTCCTGGCCTTCATCATCCATCTAATAATCCTCTGTGTTCCCTCGACAAGCCTCGTAATTTAACTGGAAGAAACTACTGTAATATTTGTAACAAGGAACTGTGCAACAAATATTTCATGAAAACTCACATGCTTAAAATGCACGGCATAAATTTAGATAGTCAACCTCACGAGGCAGCTCGAATAAGCACTATTGGTGGTGTTCAATGCGATATTTGCCAAAAAGAATTGTGCAGCAAATATTTCCTTAAAGTTCATAAGCAAAATACTCATGGCATTTTTGAGGAAGGATCACAAGGAAAAGATTTGAGAGATCATCCTTCTTTCCTTGAGAAAGAGCAACCTTTGCAAGGCTTGGATTTAAGTGATCCTAGTGGGCGGTACTTTAGTCATTATCCAGAAATTTGCCCTGTTTGTAACTGCCGGTTTAAAAGCATAAAATGGCTAAAAGCTCACATGATAAGTGATCATGGCAATATACTTAAAGAAAATTTCTCCCATAACACCCTTCCAAGTAGTCCAGAAAATAACAGTAGTCCTTTAGATACTAGTTGCTTATGTGTTCTCTGTGGTCAAGGATTTCAAGATAAAGTTGCTCTCCACGTCCACCTGATCAAGGACCATCACTCTCCATCGGAAGAGATAGGGGTTGTTGCCAGTAACTCAGGGATAAAAACGTCAACGGCTGACTCCTCCTCAACGATGATGGTCCCGGAACAGGCTAGAGTCAATGGCACTACTTCTCCTCGGAACGCAGCAACACCGAACGGCAACCATCCGAGACCGCACCCGAAGCCTCATGGTGGTGGTGGCAGTCGAATCTACCATTGCTCCTTTTGTGTTTACTCCACTCGATGGCTGTCCAATCTGTACGCACATGAGAAAAGGCACACAGGAGTGAACACCGAAGGGGAGAAAAAATTCGTCTGTCGAGTCTGCCATAGGGCGTATCGATATAACCATTCACTCCAGCGCCACTTCTTAAGCCATCGAGCCGCTGGCCTTAATTTGAAAGACATGGCTCAGCCCCTGATCATGACTTCGCACTCACCGCATCACCTGTCTCAGATGAATAGGCCTTGGAACTCCCACTTTCATAAAAAAGGGAGTGACTTGGGCCTCCATGGCAAAGGCGTTGGAAATAATCTTGGACAAACAAATAATAAAATCAAACGCTATCGTTGCAGCAAATGCAGCAAGAAGTTTCGTAGCAGGGAGCTGTGCCTAGCCCACATCCATGCTGCCCACAGTGGGGGCAAGCGAACTGGCGGCTCGATGCTCCAGAAGAGCGTCAAGCCGTTCCGCTGCCGTTTTTGTGGCTTCCAGACCAGAGTCTGGAATGTGCTGAGAATACATATCAACAGGCAACATCAAAATGATCTTTTCGATTCAACTGAAAAGCAGCAGCAACAACAGTTTGAAAATCTCTCCAATGATGATGACAAGCCGACTTCCACTGATTTGTCTCCAGTCGCACCGGAGCCACCAGCTGCTGCTTCCCCTTGCACATCTTCACCGAAGTCTGGTATTCCGGATATTTTTCCAGCTGGGATGCCGCCTCCACCTCCAAACAGCCCTCATCTTCCGATGACTTTTGCCATGCCCCAGAATCCTCCTACTGCTGGTTCCTTCATCATGCAACCATTTCTGCTCGCCCAGCCGGAATGTGATGGAGTCACTCGAAATGGTACGTTTGTGCCATCGCTTGTCTACCTCCCTGTGTGCCAGAAAGTATCTCAACCAATGACTGTAGCATTTACGCTTACACCGGCATGAGGGCGTGCGAGGAAGCAAAAAAAAAGCCATTATCGCTTTACGATTCGCAACTCATCGTGACTTAACTTCTCTGTAAAATATTTTCTGTGAGAAAGAAGTTCGGATCCCGATGAGTTCTGCGAGCCATCTCTAAGCCGAAAATCAAAATGTAATGAAGAGAAAATATTAAGCAGCTTTAGTAGCATTTGCGTTTTATTCCTTGTTACTTTAATGAACTTATATAGATTTTAAGAAAAAATTGATTATTCAAACATAATGAAAAACAAAAATCAAAATGGTTGACAATTTATTGAACAATTTGTTTCACAGTGTGTATAAGTGTATTGTAAGTCATATCACTAAAAAGTTGAACTCCGGTATTATATAGCATGCAGATTTATTTACAAAAAATGCAAAAAAAAGTAGTTTCTAGTAAGCCCTAAGATATTCCATTCAGCCATTTGGAAAATCTATTTGGTTGCCTGAAGAAAGGGACTTGCTCAAGTACAATATCCTCTGCTTGCGACTTGTTGAATATTCGTCGGCTGTATATATCGGGTGGACTTGTTTCCGATATGACCTAGTAACTCTTTGGTGACTGTCCTACTTCTTACTCAGGGTCTTTTTAAAAAATATAATATAAAGAGAGAACAAAGTACAATGTTGCCATGGAGAAAACGGAAGATCTCCCCCCTAAGCCATTCAGTCGACGAGTAAACTGGTGTGCAATTACAGTCATCGGCCTGTGAAATAACAAGCAGTTTGGATCATTGCAATACGAGGTAAAATAAAATAAACAAGGTCCGAAGTCCCCTGCTGGTAAGGTGTTTTTTGTTGCAACACGTGGGCCTTTACCTCTCAAAAGAGGATAAAAAAATAAGTGTTAATTCCGAGCCTGGATGATTATTTCAGGTTAGTTAAGGTTTGCAAAAAAAAGAAAGACTTTTTCAGTTTGTTTTCCTTTCCGGACGAATCTGTTCGGAAAAAAACTTGCCCCAGTATCAATCAAAAAATCAAGAGAGGCTTTTTAAAACCTTCTCAAATCCATTCAGGGAGTAAGATTTTTAGACACTAATACTACTGTATGCTTCAAGTCTATTTATTATTAACGAGAAAGATATTATCTTGTATTATTCTTAGCTTAGATGTCACAATGTATGTAGATGTGTAATTATTTATTTGTACGGTAACTGTATGCAGGTTTTCCAAACCAATTTGGACATGAAAAATATTCCATTTAATTTGCCTATTCCTGAAAAGGACTTCCTTTTAATGGAAGCGTCATAACATGCACATGTTCTATTTTATAGTTACAGTGCAATATGATACCTAGTCGATTTATTTTATATTTGTTCTTATTTATTTTCCTATTCTTAGAAAAAAATTATCTTTTCTGCAGTTTTTCCCATCATTAAATTGTTTATAATTCCCATGTATCAAAAAGTTTCTGTTTCTTTTTTATTTTTAACCATTAATAATCAAAATACACAATTATTTAGTTTATTGTTATTGTTTTCAGTTAAATGTATGAAAAGCTATTTTAATTGTGATTTTTTTTCCGCGTATACAGCTCACTGGGTTAAAAATGTAGCTACAAGAACATGTGTCTGTTAGGCGTTACCGGTTTTCTGTTAATGTCTAATTTTTTTCTCCTCAGTTGTCTGATGGCCATTAAACTGTTTTAAAATCCCCACTCAGAAGTTTGTGGGACCATCGTTGCTGTTACCGAAAAAAATATTAAGGAATATTTAAATGACAAACTTAATTATTTAAAAAATAATGTGCTAATTATTAGAAAATTATAACTGCAAGTGATTTTTATATAGTTTTATTTATACCTCTCTGAGTGGGAAAATAAAAAAGCATATCCACAATGCTTTTTGATATAAAATCAAAATACGAAGACATTTTTGTCTTCTTGCACAGTATTTGAACGGGTAAAATTAAATTAGTATTGTATGCTGTAAAATCGTATGCGATGATGAACTAAATCATTGAAGTGAATAGATTTAGAATTGCTTTTTTTCATTGTTTAAAGAAAAATGTTGCCTCTATTGTAAATATAAGACTTCGATGTTTTCCTTGTGGCCGCACTTCGCTGTTTTTTGCTGTCCTTTATTCCGTTTTTAAAGCGTTTAATGTCGTACTTTTAATGAAAACTATTCTCTGATCCGTTGATCAAAATCTTGGTATTCCTAGTCCTCAATATTCTTCCAGTTATATATCCTAATTTAATACTTCAAAATGAATGAGCAATATTGATACTGGTTAAGAAGAAATACAGGTATTTTATGCAGTATGATATTATAACAGCATTCATTCCTTAAGTTTTGTAATTGTTTGTATTTGTGCCATAACAAGCCTCACCTATTTTTTCGTTTTGCAGTACAAATTCTATTTTTTAAACTTGCACTGCTTTTTTGAAGCTTTTGTTTAAAATCAGTTAATTGTGCAACAAAATGGTTCTTATATAAAATGAATTGTCTAGTGTTAATAATTTTAATAATGTTTTTACGTGTGATTTTAAAAGAAAAACAAATACTTAATTTTTAACAATAGCGTTAATGAATATAAATGATGTTAATAGCGCATGATCATATAGAGATCCGTTTTATTTCATTTCCCGTTGACATTGTATATTTTACATTCCTCTTTATTAGAATTGTTATAATCAATTGCAAAAAAAATTGGTAAATGAATTATGTCATTTAAAAATTTATGTAAATGTATAAACTCTTCTTTATCTTGTTTTATTCAGTGACAAATCAAAATCAGAATAGTTTGAAAAATATTCAAAACTATTCACCGGTGTTTCAAAATCAAACAAATTTACAATGAAATCAAAATGAATTTTTTATGCATCTGTTGAATATTTAAAGATACAATTTATTATGTTTCAAAACAACAATTATGAAATATTTACTTTGTTAATTAGCTGTTATATAGCATTCATTTCATTATATCATAATGTGTACATATTTGTACTTAACCATATTTAATTTGGTTTATGAAGTTTACATTTTTTATTTAAATGAAGGAATTTCGCTTTTAAGAATATACAAACCACAACATATTTTTGAACTAAATGTCTGTGTGTTGATTTTTTGCTGCACACTTAACTTTATTGCATAAATAGATATGTTTAGCCATTATTTATTTCTATCATTGTTTATAATTTCAGTTTTTAATGCATTTTTAATGTGTTGCTTACTTACAAAAATCAAAATGGAGCATGTGTAATATAGCTTTATCATACCATCTGTGAATGCAATATGTTTTTGTATTTTGTGTTCATTGTTATATAGAATTTTTTGTTCTGAATGCATGATTTTGCAATGAGTGCATTATTTTTTTTATTTGCTCTTTATTCTTTTGTATAAATACTCAAAATTTATTTTCATAATCAATTTCTAGTCTTCAAATTACCAAAGTTGTGAAAATAATAAAAACTGTTTTGGTAAAAAAAATAAATGTGCATGTTTTTTATTGTTTCCTTTCTGTGTAAGTTTCTTTTTTTTATTTTTGATTTTTCAGCTTTTGGAATGGTTTTAATGGTCATCAGATGCACATTCTGTAATGACTATTAACTGTCAATTCTTGTCATTATATACCAGACACGTCACCTAGCAGTAAAACACAATTTGAGCTACTTGTGCTTGAGAATTAAAGTAATTTATATTTAAAAAAAACTAAAAGCGATTTTATTCTAATGAAAACAATCCCCTTAAATTTTAATCATTCTTATAACATTAACTTTATAATTAATTAAACGTGAATTTTACGTACATTCTACATTTTTATTACATGTTAACTTAATATTTGTTGTCTATAAATTCTATACAATTTATTATTCAAATTCTAATTAATTTCAATTATAAGTTTTCATTATGTTTCTAAGCTAAAATATAAAAAAATTTAATGTGAAATTCAAATTTCAGTTAGTATTGCAACAGAACTAGCCAGTTATATTTTATTTTAATACAAAATCAGTGAAGGAAACAAATCTATTGGTTTTTATGTCATTTTCTTTATTTACTCTGAAAATAGATCGTTTAGTTCAGAAATTAATACATGTGTAACAAACAACATTTATATTTTTCAATGGTATTTTAATATAATATTAGTTACATAATTAGCATATTTTTGAAAGTATGATAATTTCTGTCCTTGTCTTCATAATCTATTTTCTTTTCTCAATGCTTTATTTTAACCTGACGTGGAAAATGGTGAGTACTTTATCAATTTTTACTGTAATTCAATGTTGCTTTGGCTACAGTTTTAATCAAACTTATTGAGGATATAAATATATGAATAGTAGTTCTAAACTTTATTCAGTTTTAGAAATTACTTTTTTTTTAACAAAAACTAAGCATTTTGCAGTTTATAGAAAATTTTTTTTAGAGTGATTGTGTGTTGAAGGTGTATAAATATCATCAACTTTAAACCTCATTTTCTTCTAAACACCATATTAACTAATCACCATTTTAATCAAAATCATAATTTTTTAAATATATTATACAGAAAATTAAAATAAATTATTTAAAAAATGTAAATATCTTTTATTGTGAAAGAAAGCATACAACAATCATTTATTTTATTCCTGGGTGTTACAATTTTATAAAACTCTCTCTTTGCTACCTCTTTTGCTTAAAATAAATATATAGAAGTCAAAATCACTATGCAGGCAAAAATTTTTATTCCCAATAAATTTATCATTGTTCTCTGTGAATTTTTCTTTTTAACTGAAAGTCAAAATTATCAAAACCTAATTATATAAGTTACAAAGTAAATTCGTAAAATGCATTCGTTTTAAATCCTTTCTAAGTATTAAATATTGCATTTAAATTTTTTTCAGTTGCAAAACATTTTACGCAAGAAAAATACTGAAATAATAATATAGTATCTGTTTATTTAATATGCAGTTTTGAGGGAACACATTAGCATTGTAGTGCATATTCATTGTAATTCTGAAGGTTAAAGAGGAAGATTACGTAAAAGTAAATTTAGTTAATGATTCTTTCCTAATACATTTGCGAAATTATATTAATAGGTTCGTTTTCAGTCGTGCATGAAATACCACTAAATGATGTCTGATACCATCATCTTTTGTTTTTCATATTTTGTTTTCGAATGAATTTCCGAAACTAAAATCAATAGATATTACATGGTAAAATTGGTCATTTTAAAAAATATTCTTGGTTTGAAAATACAAAAAAGAAAATCTTGTGAAAGTAATTGTCATGTTGGGTTTATATTTCTATGCTAGAATGATGAATAATATTCTGATTGACAATGATACGTCAAAAACAGTTTTGTTATAAAAGAATGAGTTGGAAAGATCTTCTATCTTCCAGGCAGGAATTCATCCACAAAGATGCTGTCACTACTTCCCTAGCGGCTTAACATCAAAGTCCTCACGGTAACTTTTTGGGGGATGGGATATGGTGACTGTTTCAAATGGTAAGAGAAAGAGCATTTCTGAGCATTCTTGTACTAGTGTTCTGGTCACGTGCGGCTAGGGGAATATTCCCTCCCCTTTGTGACGGTCAAGTGCTTTTAATGCTCCCTATTCCTCTTTGCAAAAGGCTGATCTCTCCAAAAAGAAAGACGAATCATGTTCTCGACTTAGAAAGAGATTTGGCGAGGTTTTGTTGACTGGATTTTGTGACCCTCTTCAATTTGTGCTTCAGTGTCTTGTGTTCGCTGTCTAGCTTGGCGTTAAAGGAAAATCATTTCTAATTCAATTATGATTGCCCTATGAAAAACAAATAAATATGTTACATATTTATGTACTTTTGTAATGGCTTATAAATATCAAATTTATTGATAAATAAAGGATGGAGTATTTTAATTTTATTTATTTTCAATTCTACATTATTGTTTAACTTTTTATCTTTATTTTTGTTAAGTTTCCTACTTTTCTCCAATCAAAAACAGCGTATTTTTTTAAATCCCTGATATGAAGCATAACTTAAAAATCGATCACCTGGATTAATATAACCTTTTATTATGTTATATAGTCCCAACTGTTTTATTCTTAGCAATTTCTTTAAGATATTTTAAGTAAGTTGAACCAAATTTGCCAAAGTCACTATTCATAAAAATAACTAAAGTACAATTTCCCATTGATATATTTTGTTGCAATTTCTACAATTTCGAGAAAACCAGTTTTTTTAAAAAGCGAATGTAATTTATGATGAGTTGATACTTTATATTTGTCCAAAATTATCTTTAAATAATTTCAAAATGAGAAATTTGAATAAACTAGTGAAAAACTCCAAAATTTTATTATGCTCTTTGTTCAGAGAATGATATTAAACCGGATATAACATCCGGCTATTATGAAACATTAATCCTATTGCTCTAAAATAATGGCCAGCCAACACCGTTTCCAGGACAAGACAAAAACTGGACATTATTTATGACCTTGCTCGCACCTAATTCGTCATCACGGACATACATGGGAGAGCCGGACTGCCCGGACCGTGATTGGGTCCGGGATCCCATCCTTTAATTTTCTCTTCTCTGTCTTTATCATTCTTTTGCGCTCGGAGCCTTCTTCTTCTTGTTCTTTCTGCCAACCGTTTCCACTTCTGTGGGCTTAAAGGAGTTTTGCTTCCGAGTCTTGCCATCCCACCCCCTCTTTCCATACTCCTGCTGGACCATCTTTCTTTTCGTACCCCACCCTCTATCCTTTCGTTATCTTTCTTGGGGATGTGTAAGAAGGGGGACACCTTTTGATGACGGGCTGGAATGAAGGTTTCCATGGGGAGGGGGGAGGACCCTGGCACCCGATCATATTTCAGTTAGGATGACGCCTCCAGATTGGAAGGCGGCTTTACCACTCTACCAAATGGTTTTGGACAGTGTTCTGATTAACAGACCTCTTGCCTAAAAAATGATGGCCTGCCAAGGTATGAGACAACTAACAGATTCGGACAACTAACGATCTTCTGGACCCAAACTAGATGGATTCATAAAAGTAAAGTGCGAAAAATTTGAGACAGAGAAAATATAATAGAAATACCGCGAACATAAATTTTCAAATAAAATATAAATTTTTACTCAACATATTTGGAAAATATTAATTCTAAGGTTCAGCTAGAATTTTAGTAATTTTATACTCTTTCCTTATTGTAATACTGATTCATGAGCCTTAAAATTTCAATATTTCCAACTTAATTACAAAATGACAAAATTAAAAATATACTTCAATTCCAATCCACTTTAATTTGCTTTTAAATTTTATGCTCAAAAATTATTGACAAATAATATATGAAGAAAATATCTATTCTTTTATCAAATTTTTCATGTGCAAAGATTGGTTTTGAAAAGAAATATTTTAAAAACATTTCAAATTCAATCATTACTCGTGTTACTACTTTTTTCTTTAAATATATAAGTTTAGGCAAAAAGTCATTAAAAATTTAAATTCATATATATATATATATATATATATATATATATATATATATATATATATATATATATATATATATATATTGTAATATCTAATTGCAATAGCTTCTGTACTTAATTGTATAAGATATGATCAAAATTTTTAAATATCAATTATTTCTTGTAAATATAATTTCACCTATCTTGGACTTGAAGTATTTATTTTTTAGCTAAAGTAATTGATGCAACCTTACTTTATGGCTTAGCTGACATCAAATGCATGTCTGAGAGGATGCTTTTTTTTTTTGCCTTTGGAGGCCATGGTCACAGAAGCTGTGAGTTGTCTGATTTATAGGCCCTGCCCCCCGCGTGATGATATTTAAGCCCCTAACGCCCAACAGCTTGGTGGAAGAATAAAGATTGCTGCATTAGGTTAATGGCTACACAGATTCATCATTTTTTATATTCGTCGGATAGAAGGGATGGAACTCCCATAGCAACATGTCTTCAGAAGGTCTAAGAGAGGGAGTCAGATGAAAGCCTCTTTTGTGTTACTTATTCTCGACCTTTTGTTTTCTGGTTCTCCATTTGAATCTGGTGTTGTTTTAAAAGTTAAAGTTGGTTTAAATCTTTAACAATTCTTGCGCTTTATGGACAAAAAAGATATTAAAATAAACCTTTATAGTTATGAAAAATGATTTCAGTATTACATATGTAAATATTACTGCTGAGTTGCTTTACGTGGTAAATCCGTAATCCAATCGACCTAATTATGAATAGAAGCATTTGCTTTTTAAAATATATATAAACGGTATATCATGAAACTACTAATAATATACACAATAAGTTAAATAGATGAATTTAAACATGAGTTAAAAATAAATATCAATAAATAAAATTTGATAGCAACTTAAAATTAAATGAGAAATAAAAACATTTATTAACTAGTTATAAAAATTTGCATTGAATTAAGAAATTTAGCTGCCACTCTAATTTCACATGATTTCCAATGACAAACTCCAGAAATATATATATATAAGCAAAAACAAACTCATTAGATTATTATATATATAAGAACATTATTTCATTACATACATACATAAAGTATGAAATTATTATATAAAAAAATCAATTACATTTTTTTTCAAATATTTCAAAAGTTTATAAATACAACCAGGCATTTTTTTTACTTATTTCGACGATGAAAACACAATCATAAATGGGAATTAATTCTTAGAATTCCTGAATATAAACAAAAAATTGTGAAGTGCTGTTTAGTAGATTTAGTTCTGATCAAATAATAAATAAAGAGCGAAGCAAGTGAATTGACATCTTTGTCCCGAAGCCATCCAAAAATTGTGTATTAGTTCAGTTCAATAGCCCTCATAAACTGCATTCATGGCATTTTGACACAAGAAAATAAAAGCTTTCTTTCCGTCTGTTGGAACTACTGTAAATCAAAAGTCAATAACAAAAAAGAAATATGACGAAAATGGCTTTTAGTTATATATTGGACTTAGTTTCGGTTTAGCAACAAATTTTCATTTTTACAAACATTTTCAAAATTTCGGAGAAAGTTAAACATATACATTTAATTGATGCTTCAGTATTAAGTGATATAGATTTAAGCTATGTCTTTATGGTGATAATTTAAATATAATTTTATTTTAAAATTTTCAATGATATCTATATTTAGTATTTCAGTGATACGTGTTTATAAAGAAGTAAATAGTTTAAATATTTTGAGTAATATAAAATGAACTATCTAGTGTAATGTTATTAAAACAACATTTCAATAAAGTTAATTCGGCTACGTGTTTTTCATTTTATAATTCCATTTATTCCAGACTTTTTGTATGATCTCTTAACTTTAAATATAAATAACATTTTCAATCATATGGCGAATTTCATTATTTTTGAAGTTTTTGCAAATAGAAAATCCATTGATTATTATTACAAATTAGTTAAATAGCCTTTTTTTTACTTGGTGCTTAAAATAGATCCATTAAAAAACCTAACAATTTATATTTATCTCAAACAACATTTTAAATTTAATTCATATCATTTTCCAATCTTTTGGGGAATTTTACTTACATTATTCGATACTGCATTTTCGAATATTTAGTAAGATCAAAGACTACTGAGTTTTCCACTTCCTAAACTATCAACTTATTTTTTTTAACGAGGTAAATAATTTTAAGGAATTATTTAACACGAAAAATTTAGACTTTATTAACTTCATACTGTTTTGCTTGTTCCCAAACTTCATTTCAATTAAGTTATTCAAACTATATTTTAATCAAAATAATCTCTTATATATCAACAAACATTAATCCTTATTCAGTTTTTTTTCCTATTATATATATATCTACTAATAACATAGTAGCATCTCTTATTCCCTATAACCAAAACATAGAAATATTAGATATTAAGATTATCCATTCCTTCACAACACCGAAAACTCATCCCAAAGTCATAGGTCGAGTTTTGTAGGTAGTCTTTCTCAATCGGAGAAGGGGTGCCCGGAGAAAATAAAGCATGTATAAGAAGGAATCGATGACATGGGAAGGTGTATCGGAGCCAGGATAATCCCGCTTCCAGCCATGCCTTTCCTCTTCTGCAATTCTGATATTATTATTAGTGGTATTAGTATTTGGAACGTAAAGGTGGCTTCATCAATACATGGGTTAGAAGCACTTCCCCGGTTAACAGGATTCCACCCTCTCTACATTGATTTGGAGACTAAGAGGTAGAGATGGAGTTCGCCACTGAAGCTTTATTTTTTGCCCTTTTCTTTCGCGTTCAATGCATTGAACTATTCGTCTTTTCAGATTCGCTTTTTTGTCCTGATGAGGGTTGGGTTTCGTCAATTTGTGGTATTCAAAGGGAATATTTAAGATTGAAAAGATAGGCGAAACTAGGGGTTTTGATTTCTGTTGTGAAATTGCGTTTTCTGATAATATATCAAACAATTTATTGATATGTTGTTTATTTATTATTATTAATAGGTAAAATGATTTAAAAGTTTGAATCAATTTTTTGTGGGTTTAGAACTTTTGTTATTTATGTTCTTGCAAATAGGAATTTTTATCCAGACATTTGAATAATATCTTCTTACTGGTCGTTATTACTTAGTATCTTCTGTGCTAGTAAATGTTTAGATTCCAATTTATATTGTTTTTTTGTACAAATTGATAGTAAAATGTCAAAAAATAATAATGAAATTATGTAACCAAATGTGTCTGTAACATAATTTAACCATTATTAAATCGAACTTTAATTAGAACTTTGCCCTGCGATGCATATGCTAAAGAATCTTTTTCTTAATATGAAATTTATTTTATACCTTTACACAAAACTATTTCAATTGTTCGTAAAAACTGATATAAAGATATATTTACTGAGTAGTAGTAACAATTTGGGTTTAAAAATTAAGTTTCTTACAAAATGAGAATAGTTTGTGTAAAAATCAAATTGATAATTTAAATAAATGAATTTTTTGCACAAAATGAAAGAATGGCCAATAACCTCTGAATATTTTAATCTTAATAAATTATTACTAGCTCGAGGGAAAAAATCTAAATATTGAAAATGGAGAAATTGTATAGCTTTATTTAATATATATTAAAAAGTTAACTGAAATAAAGTAATTAAAATTCAAAATTAAAAAAAAAATGTGCACCATTGTAACACTTTTATGAATACATTTATTGTTAAAATTTTTAACCACACATGTTTTTATCATTTTTTATTCTGAAAAAAGTTTATATCCTAATTTGTGAACTACGTTTTCAAAAGTAAAAGAAATGAAAAACAAAACTTCCGTTAAAGATATAAAAAAGGGACTTTAATTTAAAGCCGGAAACGGATGTTTACTATGTTACAACGTTTCTGTGTGTACTCGTTAAAGAGACGTGTTTGACATCCGCCCAATTTTTAACATCAAAAGCAAGTTAATTCTAATAAAGTAAAAAGGTAAACGCCCGTATTATTTATTTTTTTATTCATCTTTCATATACAATGTCATGCAAATTTTTATGAAAAATGTTAGTGAAAGGTTAATACACATGGACACTGATCTGTTAGACAATTGTTCCCTCAATTGCTTGGAACAAATAATATTGTTTAAATTAATATTATTTTTAAATTTTCCCTTGCTTCAGAAAATGTCAGGAAAATAGAAAAATAAATTTTTAATCGGAATATTAATTGAGTAATTTAACAAAATCAAACAATTTACAAGGCACAATTCCATTTATTTTATCATTTGTACTGATTTCGGGTATTATTCTCTCTTTCATAACATTTTCAAGTTGAATAGTGAAAAATAAATTTTATAATTGGAAATTATAATTCATTTTAAACCATACTATTATTTTTATCATATTACTTATATATATATTTCCTATTTACCTAGATAAATACTCGTGGAATAATATAAGCAAAAATATATTAAAGTATAAGAAATCTTAGTTTCATGGAGGCTTAGAAAAAAACTGATTAATTTTGAATTAATATAAAAAATATTTTCCCAAAATTTGAAATAGAATATTTATTGCTATGTGTATATGTCTTATATTATATTTGCATGAATCTTTATCTTAATTTCTCAGTGTAAGAAAATTAATTTATTTAAATAGTAAAATGTAAATTCTTTTTTATAAATTATTAAATAAAACTTTAAAATATACAAAAAATAAAAGGTAATAACTTTATATTTGATTTCTTTTATGGTAACTTGAGAGAAATGGAGATATTTATTATGAATAATGGGATTTAAAATGCAAATTTAATAGACTATCAAAAAATTCAAGTCATTACAATAATAAATTATTTAACAAATCGTAATGTTTTTTAGTAATTAAAAAACATAAGTAAAGCATTTTATCATTTCACTTACTTTGATTAGAGAAATATAAATTACTTTTAATCATTAAAAGCATCATGTTGGAGTTTAAAGTATTAAGCCATGTTCCTCAATCAAAATTAACTATATATTTTATAATTATAAAAATATTTATGGAAATAATATATTTGCATTATTGTCAGGTAATTTGGTATTTTTTAATGGATTCATCAATTATTGAAACATGAAAGCTTTCAACACAAGACTAAATGAATGAAGTTTCTTTTTCTGTTCATTTTGATAGTAAAATTCAACGTCATAAGAAAAAAATTACGTTTAACTTATGTAATATCTTATAAAAGTATTGATCGATCATGTTTGAAAGATTTTTTTAAACTTCTTATTTATGAAATTTTGAAATTAAGGAAAAAGTTAATTTATAATTTCAATTCATTAGTTATGAATCTAACCACGTTTGACAATTGTGACTTATTGCAACTCATATTCATAAGTTCCTGATTTTGGACGTGGCTTACAGTCGTCACTATTTGAAGGTTACTTGGTAGACAAAATATAGCAGTAAGAACTTGAAGACATCCTGGCAGCTCAACCAGATAGATAAAAAGACACACTCTGACAAGGTGACAGGCACCATTTGCCACCATTAGTAGGACCGGCGCCCCCTCCTGTCAGGACCAATTTCACGGAGCTGGACTTCTTGGGCCGGACTCCGGTTGCTCCCCGGAGGCAATGCGCTTCCAGTTTCCGTTAAGGAAATTCCCCCTTCTTTTAGTTGCTTAATTACTAAGCTTTCTTGTTACCGATCCTGGTGTTCTTTCTTATTCTTCTTTTGTATGAGCACGGTGTCCTGCCACCGCCTTCTTCTTCCTCAGTCAGGTGGAGATGGCCTTCCGGAAATAGCCTGTGCAGCGGCGGAACTGTTTTGCCTTCTTAGATGACCCTTGAACTGCCATCGTTAAAATGTATAATTTTGCAGATTTCGGTACAATGAAATAGTTTTCGGTTTATTGAAGAGTTAGAAACATGCAACATTTATTTAATAATCTGAATAACAATTTATTTCGAGATCAGTATATTAAAAAATGTAAGTCATTATAGCATGAAGACTTATTAACATGAAAAAAATTATATCGTTATTAATCTGTTATAATGTAAGTATATTTATTATTAAAGTATGAAACACAAATTGAAAAAAATGGGCTTCAAATGTTAAAAAAAAAATTGAATTTCCACTAATAAATATCACAAAAATTTACTTAAAAATATAATTTATTAATTACAGAAATCAGAATTATGAATGGGTTCAATCACAAAAATAATTAATATTCCTTTTTAAATCAATATACGTGCTTGAACAACTTGAATTAAAATTAATCTTTTGAAAACCTACCAAGGAAAATGTTATTTATCTTTTAAGAAATCAATTTGGAGAAAAAAGGCATAATTACTAGTTAAATTAGTAGCAAACCTTTGATATCAACAAATTTAACTTAATTTGCAAATTATTAATATTCACATAATTGAATAGAAAATATTTATTTGTTGGACTATGCTTTTTCCCTGTGAAAATGTTAGATATTTACAGTAAAATATTTAGAAAAATAATCATTTAATTTCAATAATAGAAATAAATAAGTAAATAAAAAACACGTAAATCACTAATAAATGTGTTAGTTAATTATTATTTGTTTATTAATTAACGTAAGAAAGTGCGAATTTATTTTGCGGACAAGTAATATCTGGGCAAAAGTACTTGATATTTTTCTAACAAAAATCTTCGTTCTTTTTCAAAGTTATTTTTATCTCTTTTGAATCTGAAGTCTCTTTTTAACCATGTCTATGACCCCTTTATTCTTAAGAAAGTTCTGCCAACTGTACTCATAATATCCAAGTTAAATCAAATGAATGCCGTTTTCTTCTTCTAATGAAAAGAATGAATAGTAGGAGAAACTCTTGAATTTGTTGAATGCAGTTGCTGAACAAGCGAACAAATTTCACACAAAACCGGAGAGTATGAAGATTCCCTCTTATAATGAAAGGGAATTTATGCTGAAGGAGAAGTGAAATTTTCCCCTTTTTTCAAAGGCTGACATGAGAATGACCATAAGAGTGACCAGCTCCAAAGAAAAGGGAAAAAACGGATACAGAGAAACGAAAGGACAAAAAAAAAATATATAAAAAGACTCGTATGACGCGCGGCGTCAGCTTATGGAACATTTGTTAGCCCTGAGGATACAAATTCAATTCCCATACGAGCTGACGGCGTATTCCTAATCCTCTCCAGATGACCCTTTCCTCGATATAAAAATAGGAAATGGGGTAAGGTATCCTATTGATCTGCCGTCAGAATTAGTGCTCATTCCCTCCATTCTTTTGTTATATACTAATTTTGTTTTCTATGAAATTAATTTTACTAAGAGGGTCAATACTTGAAATATTCATAGAAACTACCTATAAAATCATTCATATCAGAATGTGTATTAGTAGTTAGATCTTACTATTATTTCAAAGCAAAATATTTAATGAGCATTTCTTTTCTTAAAAGATATTCTTTCTTTCATGGACTTTCTAAAATACGTATAGGAATAGTTATTAATAATAATAATTGATTGCATAGAAATGTAACAACAGCTTTCTTTCTATTTTTCCAAATTTGGCATTTTGGACTAATAACCCAGTATTTTTATTATAAAAATTGAAGCTTTAGTAAAGGGATTAATATTAAAAATATATCTATATTGTGTTTGCTATATGTATTTATACAGCATACATTTTGTCTCCTGTAAAGATTGGTATATAACTAAAACATTTTGTGCCTTATCATAACTAACTTCCTTTCCAAATAAATGCATTTATAATTCGATTTGCATGATAAAATTACTTTTGAAAGTTAAAAGGCATTAAAACTAGATGTTTTTTTTTCTATAAAAATGTTCTTATAATTTTATTCATAATTGAAAATATATTAAATAAACTCTTCATAAACATTTCATTACTTACCTATTAGTTTAATCGACTTAAGTGATTCTTGAGTTTGTAGGTTTTCTTAATTCAATGGATGATTTTTATCACTTCAGCTGATTACTTAATAATATTTGCCTGTTCAGAAGCCCTAAATAATGAAAAAATATTTCTCTTTACTTATGAGCTCTTCTTTGTTTACCTGAATATCGTTTTAAAATTTTATTTTGGTAAATTTTGCAGGTAAATAAGAATTGTGTGTTTTCTTCTATTTATCTGAAAATATTTATGGCAACTTCAAAATAGAACTACTGACATCTGTTAACTTAATACGTTTGATCCATTCGTGAGCACGCACGATTCAGCCTAATCGAAATAATTCCTTTCCTTTAGGTTAGGACATAAACCAATCTTTTAAGACCCGTTTATCTCTTCTTATATATATTTTATCACTCCTAATCACTTTTGTGTATCGAGTTAAAAAGGCTTACTTCTAAGAATATATGATGTTTAGAGAATGTCATACTTTTTCAAAGCTTAGAGAGAGAAAATCTAATTGTTGTGTCAGTTATAGTATTCTTTAAAAATAACTTAAATGTAATCCGAGTTATATATTGTCTTAATTTTTCTTTTGCTGCATGTAACTGATATTTTATTTGACGTTTCTCTGTATCTTTCAAGGATATATACCAAAAGTTTGTCTTTTTAAAAAAGTTACATCAAATTTTAGTATTGACCTTTAAAATTGTATACATGTTGTGTCCGATATTTTTGTATAGAATTTAAAAATCCTGCTTTTTCGTTTTCAACATTAGTATTTAAGTTTTTCTCTCTCTTAAAATTCAACTTTAAACTATAAATAGGCTTAAACTCGTTCTAAAAATAATTGAAAATGGAGTTATATCATAACATTTTGTTAATGGTGCATAATGGTTGTATATTATGTATTGATTTTTGTACCAAAGAATTGATGCAGAGATACATTCGTGAGAATAATAATACAACTACTATAAATTTTATTCTGCTACAATAGACAATTAATTACAATGATGATGATTATAGCCATTTTTAAAGTTAAAAGCGCAATTGAGGGTTTAAAGTTGATAAATAAAAATCATAAGATAACTGTTATCAGTTGTTTCTCAAAAGACAACAGTAGTATTAGAGTTGGTTAGATTAAAGGTTTCATTTCATTTTTTTCTCAACAGTTTTTACGTCTTTTATGTCTTTTTTTGTGAAAAGTATTGCTTTATTGCCTTTCTCAGAAAGAAACCTTTGTTTCTTGTAGTAGTTTGTACTGTATTTGCTTTAAGATCTTTCCTTCATTTCTTAGCATATGTTACAGAAGAAAAGATTTCATAAATGTAAAAAAAGATAAAAAGAACAAATATGCGTTTCTTGAAAAAGACCCCCTAAAAATGAAGAAGTTTCTTGCACCGAGAGATTTTTTTTTCTTTCCCCTTTATCTAATCGAAGCCTATATAATTACATTTTGAGCAGTGTTATTGATTTCTGATATATAACAGGGCGAGAAACACTCATAATTGTTTTGGAAAGAAGATAGAGATTCGATTAGTGTCTGTTAGAAAGGCCTTTTTTCTTTACTTCTCTTGATGTTATTACTTGAGCAGAAGGTGATGGCTTGTGCGAGGTTTGAATTAAAGTTGCCTATTTCTTGAAACGGAAGGCGAGGACCCAAAATGGCTAAATGAAAACCGTTTTTCACGTAAACAATCATGTAATTGTTTTCTTCCCAGATCCGGATAGTAATGAAATGTTGGCTAATGGAATTAAATAAGCATTCAGAATTGTTCGAAGAAGAAAACATTTCAACAAAAGAATCTTTTGAGTGCGGTTGTACTTATTTAACTTTCTAAGCTTTTAACTAGATGAACGCTTTCTAAGAGTTTTATTAATTAGTTAAGAAGAAAGCGTATCAATAACCTGATAAAGAACAAGAAATCTGAAGCATTCATATAGTTTAATAGTATGACAGTTCCGAAAAGAATTTAATTAATTACAGAAGAGACAATGTAATTAGACAAATTAATTTACGTCGTCTTTTTGATTACCTGTTATATTGAATTTGGATTGGTTTATTTTATTTTGATGGGAATATTACTATCATTTTCACAAATTAAAGGATCTTTTAGTTTTAATTTATTAAGTTATTGCTCTCGCTAATTTATTTTTGCAATACATATTTCAGAAACTCTCCCTTTTTTTAGAATGATATGCGTTGGATTACTCTTTAATAAAATTTATGCAAAAAAATTCTTGATGATAGCTAGAGTTTTGCATGGATGTGTGGAGGTTGGTATTAGACAATTCCTTGTAGATCCAATTCAATTAAAGTTGGGGATCAATATATACATTTTCAGCTGTTCAAAATTAGACATTAGTAATTTTTGAAGAACATTTTATTTCTAAAGTAGACCTCTCAAAATATTTTAGTCTCCAGATGAATTGTTCAATTATTCAATCTTTTATTTGTGAATCTTGTTCATTAATGTTGGTACGCTGGCTTGAATATTAGGGGATACACCCATCCTAAAATCCACGTTTGGGATAAATTCTATTATATCGCTTTACTCTCCTAAACGGAAGAAACCGAAAAAATAAAAATAATAAATAAATAAAATAATCCTAACGGCTCCGCCCTAGAACATAATAACAGCATGTTCTCGTCTGCGTGACGTCATTGGAGGCCATTTCCAACAAACACCGCCATCGTTTTCTGTCCCCGCTCTGAATTCGGAAAAACTCCCATAAAAATCTTCCTTTCCCTTTTCACCCGGGTACACAGGCAGTAGCAATGGCATGAACAGTTCACCCGTGAAAAAAGAGAGCGGGGTCTATCTGCGTTTTCCGCATTTCCCGTGATTCGAATGTGTATTTGTAATGGGGGTGGGGGCAGTTCTGATCGGGGGTCTCAGGGGTTGCTTCTCTCTGTTTTTAGATTCTTGTGGATGGTGGGGTGGGTGCAATAAGAATCGGTGTTATGATGAGTGAATCATAGGTCATCATTGCTTTTGAAGGAGGGCTTATTTTGTACAGGGGGCTATTTTTTGTTGCTTTTTACTATTTTCCCACCCCCGCCAAGTTTTTCACTTAAACACCAAAAATTGGACTCTTTTGTGTTTGTGTGGTGAAGTGGAAATGCTTTCCGGAAGAGCGATTCTTTTTCATTCCTTTTTTTCAATACAATTCGAATCTTTCACAGATTATATAGTTCTTAAAATAGACTCTTCTTTTAGTTACTGTAACTCACTGTAACCCACGCATGTGAATAACTTTCTTCCAACTTGCAGTTTAAATAGATTAATGTGACTCTGAAATTAAATTTCATTTCAGTGTTAGGCATAGCTATAATTTTAAGCTTTAACTCTTAAATTTCTTAGATCAAATATAATAATGATTAAAAATTTATAAAAATAACAACTTATGGCTTAGCAGTTAGACTTGAATGATAATTAAGTAAGTATTTATTGAACATTTAAACGAAAACCTATTTATATGGATCTGAAACAATTGCTACATCGATAAAATATGCTATACAAAATTCGATAGTTTTCAAATTCTCATATTTCAATTTTTGTTTTCAAAATTATTTATTTATAGATTATCCAACTTTAAGGATAGAAAAAGTAAATATTTGAGAATTATATATTTTCTAATAATAGAAAGAAAATAAAAACTGTCAAATTGAGTAATAATAGTAGAGTAATACAGATTTATAAATCTAAAGTAACTATTTTTTGTTTATAAAAATTATTTTAGAATTATTCATATGCATAGAAATCAGGAATATGATATAGCATAGCGGTATAAAACAACTATCAAAGTTTAACATATATTTAATAACATAATTATGATGACATTGCATTTTTACTCGACTATTAATTGGGAAATTTCATATCATAATTAATGGCTCTAAAAATAAGTATGCTGACATAAAAATTAAATATAATGATTCAGGCTCATTAATTAATCCATGAATATACAACTTGACATTTTGTATAAGTTAAAAAGTTTTAATCACATCATTTTGTGCTATGAACATAGAAAATAAGCTACTCATGATATATAATTAATCAAATAAAAATTGTCATTAAAACATAAATTTACGAGAATTTTTTTGTCATATTTTTGTCAAATAGGTATCAAAATTTACCTCCCCGGGGGATCTATAAAAAGGAGGGAGGAAAATTTAGACAGTGTAATATGTGGCTTTCTATAAATCTCTTCCGGCTGTCATAATGCAGCTGGGTACACGTGCCACACCATCGACGACGCAGATGGAAAATGGCGATCAAACGTCTCAATGGCTATCAATAAGGGAACACGGCCTTCTCCTTCCCCTGCCTCCTCTGCCACCCCCACACACTTTCTTCTTTCACGGTGCAGTGCCTTCCCCCACCACACAATCATGTGACTGCTATAAAATTTCTTGCATTTTACCACCCACTTCTTTTTTGCACAATTGGTTTCTTAAAAATTCAGTTTCTTCAATTTAAGGATATAAAATTTAAATTATAATTAATAAATATGATGTTGACAATTTTAAATAAAATTTTCAGTAAAAATTTAAAAAAAAAAACATAACGTTTTGCTTAAAGAAGTAACTGTTTTAAAACAATCTTTTCTACAAAAGTGCAGAGTTCGCTGCATTTTTTTTTCTTTTTAAAAAAACAATGTTGGAGTCATAAAAATAGATTTCAGTATTTTAAAATTGAATTTCCAGAATTTAATAATTATTATAATAAAGTTATTGAATGAAAATAAGTTATTTAAAAATGTATAAAATAACAGGATTAAAAAATAAAAAAAACAAGATTAATTTAATACTTAAAATTCCTTATACTGTAACAGCAATAAATTTAGCAATGTTTATTTTATATTTGAGCTGTATTAGGCAGTAAAATAAAAAATACACTTCCATGTATATGTTTTTTATCATTTCCATTAATCTATACAAATATTGTTGCCTTAAAAACTCTTAGATTTACAATAAGATGTTATCTCTTCTTAATAAATTTGTAAAAATATTTCCTTTAAATAAAAATTTAATAATAAATAGTGCAGCAAAACATCTAAATAATATTTTTCAGTTTTATATAACAGAACATTATTTTACTCAAATAATTCTTTTATTTTCTGTTTTCTATGCTTATAATTTTTCAATTAGACATCGTATCGTATAATAATTTGGGTACGTTTTTTCTTAACAAATAATGAGCTTATATTGCGTGAATTTTATTTTATGAGGAGTACCAGCTTGTCGTTTAAAGATCTCTAAATTAGCGGAGTTTGGTTCTGATTATCAGCACCTGTTAAATTTTTGATAAATATTTAATATTTTTTATTCTACGCATTATTTTTTTTGGAATTTTATGTTATAATATAAATTAATACACTTGAATTTTCATTTATTTAATATCGTTAATAAAAATTAAAAATACTGTCCAAAAAATCAAAAATTCCTTTTTTTAAACTATTCGTCTTGGTTCTACATTTTTTGAAAATATATTAAAAAATTTTCTTTAAAAAAGCTAAAAAAATTATTCCTCGCCAACCAGAAACCAATGCTTATTTATCTATATATTTATGTTTGAGGGTGCTTCCCTAGCTTTGATTCAGTTCAAAGTCAACGCTCTTTTTAATCCAGGTTCATGTTAGTTAGTGTTATTTATTTTACCACCATTTCTGAGTGAGAGCTTTTATTTCTTTTAATAGACGTTTGCCAATATCGTAAAATCGTAACAGCAGTTTCACAGAAAGCGGGAAAAAAACAATAATAAAAGAACTGTATATATATATTTTAGGTAATTTATTTTTCCGATACCCTTGTGATTTTGACATGCAATTTTACACTTAACATCCTGTAGGCTACCATAAAACAATGCATTTTAGCAGCCAAAAAACTATAAAAGTATCTGGATCCCTTCGGAGGGGTAGTAAGCAAAAAATATATTTATGTATAGAACGAAAAACTGAATTCTATCTTTGCTGGTACAAATAAACATGTCATATGGCCTAATGGAATACGTGGAAAAAGGGGCCGCGGGGCACATCAAGCAGTGGTGCACAAACAACAGCTGGAAGTTCGACTTAAGGCACAAATTACTGGCGAATTCCTATCCCAAACCTGTGTTTCTACATTTTATTTGCTATTTCATTTTTCTTCTCCTCCCCCCTTAGTCATATTATTCCGTAAATTTGCTCTCATTTCCCCAAAATTGTTTATGCTGGACACTCGCATAATTCTCCCTTTTTATTATGACCCCCTTTTTCCCTAAACCCCTCTTAGTCTAGGCCTTCCCCCTTTCCTACGCCGTTATGGTGCTCCCCCCATCCACAAAAAAATCGTGACCTTATACTAAAAGTAACGTAAAATAAACAGGAAGAGGTAAAAAATCCAGTGGAGTCTGAAGAGAACTGGGGAAAAAAATCCGTTATTTATTTTTATTTGCTGAGGATATTTATTTTCTGTTTCTGAGAATGCATTGGGAATAAAAAAAAATTTTTTTTAGTCGTTTTATTCAAAAGAGTATGAAAAAAAAAATTTTTTTTGTAAGTAAATACAAAGAGAATGAGAAAAAATTCTCAAATTTGTGGAATCACATCTGGTTATGGAAATTTCGTAAATACAAACGAAAATAGTATTCGGAAATGGAATGAAGTTGATGACCGCGTGGGGGGATCATGAATCTTAGTTTGAGGGTGAAAATCGTAAATTCCAAAAATAAATCCACAAGGGGACAGATGAATTATTTTCATTTGTATCAGCCCCCGATGCACGTGGTACAGATTCTTATTTGAGTTCCAACAACTTCAATCGTTGACTAATCATTCGTACAAACATGCCATTTCATCCACATAAAACGAACTTCTCCGCTTTGAAAGTTATTTGTGGTACGTGCCGTGTATAAAAAGATGTGATTTTCATTGAAATGCAGTCGAATAGGTCTGTTTCTACTTCAAAGACCCGTATTCAAATGTCTGTTGAGTTCTGATTGGATTTAAGGGAATATATCCACGAAATAAATCGAACAATAACATCGAATACCTAGCTATTTATAGAACACTAAATGCAATTTGTCTGTATCGTTTGCCAAAATGGTCTCTTAAGTTTTATTTTATCTAAACGATTTTTTCAATAAAAATGACATAAGACGGAAAATAAATATAATCACAATTTAAAATTTTTGACATAAAACAACTTAAAATGTTTATCATTGAATAACATTGAGCATATTACTGAATTCAAGAGAAAGCAATTTAATTTTAAAGGAAAAGAAAATCACTACTGTGTTATCATTTAACTTTCTTTTTCAGTAAAATGAATTGCTGTTTTTAAAATTGTTCTGAAAATAATGCTAAGTATATTACAATATTAAGTATATTACATTACTAAGTATATAACGATATAGTATATTACAATCTTTCAATATTTTCTTACAACAACGTAAAATGTTTCATCTAAATTATTGAAACGTAGCAAAAAGTAATTTTATAGATATTTCAGTTTCGAACCGAAATCTACATTTAAATAAAAAATTTGAATTTTTACTGGTTTACTTACTAAATCTTATATGCTTACCTTAAATATAATCAAATATGTATTTAAATTTTCTTTGTACAAGAAATCATTATAATAAGCAGTTAAGTATTTTCGTTACAACTTTTAAATCATGTTTTTATTATTTATTTATTTTCTGAAAGCTTAAATTGGGTTTTTTTCCTTAACATTTCAGAAATGGATTTCTAGAATCGAGTGTGTTTTACTTTTCAAAATTTTAATAAAATTATTTCATTTCAAGTATTTATGAAGTAACTACATGAATTGTCAATGAACCAAGAATTAAATGAAATATTACTAAGAAAATAACAAAAAAGTCACATTTATTTTTTGAAAAAAAAATGACTTTAATGCGATACATTTTTTTCATTTTTCGATTTTAATTTTTACAATTTATTTTACTCTATGATATATCACATCCTATTTTTGTAAATGAAAAGAAATAATTCATTTCTTGCTAACATTATTGAAAATAAATTGAATTTATTAAAATTTCAATATCTTAGTTTATTATTTCTTTAAGGATGGTTTGTTTTTTGAATATTTTTATAATAAATGCATGAAAAATCATAGCTTGAAGTTCTACTACATTTGATGTTGTAATTTATTTCTTAATTAGAAAGTTAATTTCTAGTTTAAAATATACATTATTATTCGAATTAATAATTAATATTTGTAACTTAAATTTTATCAGTTTAATTAAAAGTATTGTTAAAAATAATTACATTTTTCTCGTTGCTTATATTTCCTACTCTTTAAATTCTATATTTTATAATTCCATATAACCTTAAGTTAACCTCTCATAACTTTTACGATATTTCAAACCATGTTTAAGCATTCCGTGAAATTATAGACTGACATCTGAGTATGCTAAAAATCTCGAATTTCCATTCCATAATACTTACATTCCAGTATTTGGACTCAGAAAAATCCTAACCAAAAATGTTAGTAAATAAATATTTTAAGATAACTTACTTATTAAGCAAACTATTGCAGAAATTTTTTGAATCGTTATTACAAAATAAAGGATCAATAATAGTAGAGTATACTTATGGATGCATAATTCAATAAGTGTTATTGAATGATAAATGATATAGTATGATCATTTGTATAACACTTAAAGACATAATTTTTAAATAATTTTTTAATTTTTTTTAACAAATTGTTTTTTATTACAGAATATTTTTAGAAATAAGTAACTTTTCAATGAAAAAATTCATTTTAATATGAAAAAGAAGTTTTATTAATTTAGAATAGTTAAAATAAACATGATCCATATAAATAGGTTGATATTAAGGAAATGTATTTCAACAGCTATCAGAATTCAATGAAAAAGAATTTGTGTTTAGTGTTACCAACCAATCTCTTATGATCTTATGTTAACAATCAGTAATAAGCAAAATCTTGATTTATATTTTATTTCCTTTAATACTTATTTCATTTTTTAAAAATTTATATATCACTTTTCTTTTACACTAATATTGTTAAACTTCTGAATTATATCCATAGCACTTAATTTTTACTTTTCATTGCTAGCCTTGTATGAAACGATTCAAAGAGATATGATTGATTTTTCACAAATCCATGTTCTGAAATTTTTTATTTATTTAAATTTGATAAAAACCAAAAATCCTCTATTTTATTCCAAAAACGTGAGCAAAACTTGAATTGTTCATTTTTTGTGCTCTTGTACCCGGTGTTCGAAACTCTATTCCATGTCCAGACATCAGAATTTATTTAAAACTACTCCCCCGCACCCATGGGAGAAGGAGCACTTTTCGATCTTGTCGGTGTTATTTGTAATTTCAGTAAATTTACCCGCTCTTATTCTTTCCCTGTAAAATGACCTCATACCCCACACAAATTTACCCCTCCCGCTGCTGCTGCTCCCTCCTACTCACTATTTTTCCAGCCCCCCCCCTTTCCCTGAAAAGTAAGTGAAATAAACAGGAAGTGGACGTGGCCGTTATTTATTATTCAGAATCATTTTATGAAAAACCCTTTGTGTTTATTATCCTAATCTCGCTTGGGGACGTGGAGTGCTAGTACAGTCATCCTTTGAAGATGATTTACCGTTAGGGATCCATTATTTTTAGAATCATCATTTTTCATATTATCTTTCGGATATTAGGCTGATGTAATTAATTTATCTTATATTGACATATCCTAAAAATGTTCTCTTTACTGAATTCGTATAACGGCTATATTATTATATAAATAAGTTATTTTTGTGTTTATAATGCCCGATAAACAACTCATATGCTATTATTTGCTTTATCTGCTAAAGTAAACTTGGATCTGTATTTTTAACTTAATTTCACTTATTTCTATTTTTAAGATTTTTCAAACTAAAGTCCTATTAAAATATATAAAATTTATTATTTCATAATTTTAATAAATATCTAGAAAATACTTTATCATATACAACAAAACAACTTTCAAAATTTTAAGTCTAAATTTTATATGATTTATTTTTCAAAATTTATGCATGCAGCATTTATGCATAACATTTGCACATCTGAAAAGCAAAATATAATTTGTACCTTTAGAAATTAATGTAATATACAACAATGGGTCAAAATTATTGTAAAATTAAATGAAGGAAAAAAAAAACAATTTCTCTGTGTTTCCAGTGAACTAATGAAACATTAAGAATAATTTTCATATGGATTCAGTAAATTAAAGATTTACGACTGAATAAAATCAAACCCGTAAATACTTCTAAAAATTCACGCTTATAAAAAACTGTTTGCATAGTCTCAAGTTATAATTCACTTCGGTTATAATAACATAATACTATTTAAATAATTAAAATCAGAATGCTTGGTGGCATTCGACTGTCTGGAACCCAATCAAGGTACATGGGTAACACTAGCTCCCCAAATCCACATAAATAAAAGAGAGAAAAACTCCCCCCACCCAAAACTAGATTCAGCCCCCCCCCTCCATAGCCGTCGTATCGAGTCCCTGATGCCTACCGTCGATAATGAGCAGCCAGGGCCGTATGTCATAAACGACTACAACTCGAACGATTAATGGTACTTTCTATGGCGCAGACCACACTAATGAAGAGTTCCGTGGCAATATTTATTTATTTTTTCTTTTCTTTGTGAAGGAGCGGGTAGGGTGACTGACTTTCACTTCCTTTCTTCCCATAACCCCCCTAACCGAGGTTTAGTTATCTGAAAAAAATGATAACTATTATATTAGACATTGAAAGCTATCTCGTTACCATTTGTTTTCAAGTTTTCAGCTATATTACACAGAGCAAAAAAGCAGATCTTTTTGATTAGTAAGGAAATGCCATTGCAATAGGATGAGAGAAGTTAATTAATTAATTAATCATGAATTGTGTTTTGGATGTGTAACAATATTCATTATTTTCAATACACCGAAAAATATTATGTAATAATAGTATGGTATTTTTCTGTATATTGAAAGCATGACTACAGTATAACTACTTACATAAGCGGCGAAATAAATTCGGTTTTTATTTCTTATAATACTTTCTGTATTTTTTAATAGAATTTATAATTTGAGCTATGGGAATATATTTGACGTTTTAAAGAATGATCAAATAATGTTTTATTTCTCTTTCAATACAATTTTTGGTAGTTTCTTTCTTCTTTTAAGTGTGGTTTCATTTTATTTACATTGTAATGATTTCGCTTTATCTATTAAAAACTTATTTCACTGTGAGACCTGTGAGTCAGGTTAAGTCAAAATAAACAAACATCATCCCTAAAAAAAGAATATTTGTTTTAAATGAAAATTAATTTTATTATAGTGTTATTTCATTCAGAAATCTATAAATATATTGTAGGGAAATGCAATATTATCCATAATATGCTAAATAAACTCTAACGCAATGATTCTCAACTTTTTATTTTTATTTTGTGGCACTCTTTTAACGATTTCAGAATTTGGCGGCACAATTTAAAAATTGCTTACTTACCTATAAGACACTGCGTAAAATAGCTTATGATAATAATATTTTGAATGTAAAATAATATAATATGTTACAGTAAAAACAACAGTATGTTTATTATTTTACTCGTAATAAAAAATGCATTATAATTTTTTCTAAATACATTTCTAAAATTCGATGGTGCCGCAGCACAATGACTGCGAATACCGGCTTTAACATATTAAAATTTAATTGTTATTTACTCAAAGCATTTTGTCTATTTTAAATAAATTAATAAATTATATTTAACTCGACTTTTTATTCAATTGAACGTTAGAAATTTCCTGTTTTGCTGTTTTTCGGAACCAAAAAACTTTCAGACTTAACAGATTTCAGAGATCAAACAAATTTTATAGAAAAAACTTGCATTTGTATTAAATCAAAAGTATCAAATAGGTATAAAAATCTTTTTTAATCATTAGATATTTAATTGTAAAATATATTTTTATTGAAATAAAATTATTTTAACATTTATTTTTACGAAGCAATGAATCTCTAAGGTATGATGAATTTTTTTTTGCTTCTATCTATCTCGATTTTCACAAGCTTCGACTCTTGTTTTTTTCTACAATTGTAATCCATTCTAAAAATGTTATTTTTAAAAAGTATTATAAGTTATTTGCTTTAGAGAATTTTGGTTATAATAATTTTATAAGGAAATTTCTAAAAGTAAATCTGATTTTTTTATAATATCTACAGCATAACTTTAATTAGTGATCTTCTTAACACTTCAAAATTTATACATTTTTTTCATTTGTAATAAAAATAATTAGAAACAGCAAAAAAAAATATAAGATGTAAAAAACACAAACTATGAGACATGAATTCTATACCTTGATGGAAAATTTAACTTTTAATTTTTGAATTATAATAATGAATTTACTTAAATCAATCGGATATCCTTACGGAGGAAGAATTTACGATTGATTGGATGGGAAGAAGAAGGTAGAACTCGGAATATTAATGATTCTTTCTTTTTTTCCCCTCTGGTTTTATTGCTTGCATGGCTATTGATATTGAAATGGTTCATGACGTGGTCTGATAATAACGTCTGATATATGAAATATTTATTCAAATGTTCCTCTTCTGTTGCCATTTTTTCCTTCAAATTTATAATCTTAATGCCCAGAGGGTGGCCGGAACAACTTGCCGAAAGCTGAATGATATGTGATTGTGCACGTAATTCCATGCACAAAAAGGTCTAAACAAAAAGGGAAAAGTCATATTTTTCGCTTCTGATATAAGCAGTGACTTTAATGTTATATTTTCTTTTTTTTATCATTGATAGAATAGGCAGCATATTCACAAATTTAGTTGTTTAATATTTTGTTTAAATGCATAACAAAACGTCAAGAGATTTTTTATATTAATCTATTGTTTTTTACGTTAATCTCTAAATCTTAACAAAAATAAAAAATAAAAAAAAAACAATGAATTGGTTAACTTGGGAAATATTTACGAATTATTTTTTCTCACTATGCGTAGAAAATAAAATGATAAAAGGAAAGAAAATTTATATTACAAAATTTTACAGAAATATAATTCTAAAATTGAAAATGTATAAGAGTGCGTTTGTAACTATCATATAGGCTGAAATATGTTGATCTTTTAATAACAACAAATCATTATAATTTATTTATTAAATACATATTATAATATGAAATATTTAACAATGAATTTAATACATTTTATTATATAATGACGCAAAATGTTTATAAAGTGTAACTATTTTCCTCATATTCATATCAAAAATTATTTTGATCAATTTTTATATTGATATTTATCAAATTTGCTATTTTAAAGTAGGGCTGATATTTATATTTAAAAACTAATAACAACCTAAAAATCATAAACTTAAATTTTAAAATAATTTTCTTTTTTACAAACAATATGATATTTATAAAACAACGCAAAAAGGAGGTTGTATGTGTCATTAAGGTAAGAAATTATAAGAAAACATTGATGATTGTAAGAACAAAGTTTGCAGTGTTCAAACAATCGAAATGTTATAGTTAAACAATTGCTTATATGAGCTGCAAACCATTAAGTAATTTTAAGAAAGTTATAGGTACAGCTGAAAATCATTTTTTTTTATTTGTTGAAAAGACATGTAACTCAATATAACGTAATTGAAGTTTCCGCTGTAAAAAAAATTAGAAAATCATGATGAGTCCATTTTTTATAATTGAATATCTTTGAAATAGAAAAACGAAATATCCACAACATAAAATATATAATAAAAATCAAATTTACTATACACGCTATCTCTCTCCTGTTTCTTTACAAATATATATAAAACTTAATGATAAAAATTTGGGATGAAAACAGTTTTTCTATCGAACAGTAATATAGTTGATGTTTAAATTGAAAAAGATAAATGTTGGTTTCCGTTAGAGGCGAATTTTAAGCTCAGTTTTATGCGTCGTTTTAAAATGATCAATAATCCTAAATATTTCTATAGCTTGTAGAAAAGAAAAATCATTTTTTATTTCAAATTTCTGTGCATGGCTCTTGGACATTATACTAAATATAATGTTAATGTTTCTTTTAGGTTATTTAATCAAATTCCGTATTGTTAGATATTTTCCTTTTAAAGTGTCAATAGGACGATAAAATCTTTGTTATTAATCCTGTTTAAAGAGATATTTTTAAGCAAAAAATTTATCTATATTTTGTTGCTATAATCATTTCTTGTTCCTATTTTGTTTATTCATATAAACGTAAAAATTATCCTATTGTTTTTATATTAATTTTTATGCATATATATTGACATTGTTTCTAGCTCTAATTTATGATTTTGTGAAAATAGTAAAAATTTCCACAATCACAATTGTTTTATTAAGAAAATTTATTTCCAATCTTGTTAACAATTTTATGGGAAGGACTTAAATTATTTAAAATTTTATAATATTGAAATATTTTATTTCATATTTCAAATAAATGAAGTAGTGTTTATTTACTAGAATGATTAATCCTTACATTCGAGATATTAAAAAAATGTATCTCAGGAAATCATAATTTAAATTACCTTTCTATTCACTACTTCCACACAATAGTATAATTTCTTAAGTATTTTGAGCATCTTGGATCGAAATCGAAAGCAATGTAAGAAAAAAGTCTAATTTTTTAGCAACACCAACTTTCCCATCAAAGTAGTATAAAACTAGTTTAATCCAAACTTTTTCTCATAAAGCCCGTTTTTAATTCAGAATTTGTTTCCTACCGAGAAAGAAATTAAAAAGAAAAAAAATCTAAGCAAACAAAAGAAAAGTTGAAAGGAAAAATAAGATTCCACTTTCTAACTAACTTTTATGATTACTCCGCAATACGGACGGAGTTTTTCAGGATTTAAAGCTTCTAAAAACCAATCGCTTTGGCAAGTGAAAAGGAAAAGGTTAAACGCCGAGCATCATGTTAGCTGAACGGCTAGGGGGGAGGGTATCTAGCGGGGTACCTCCGAAGGATACCCCTAGACTTAATACTCGCAAAGTGCTTTTTCATTCTACCAGTAACCGTTAACGTAACATTAATGACCTATAGTCCCGTCTCCCTGCTATGGCTTGATGGGAAGGCCGGATTTCATTAATAAAGGATGCGCGCCGTAAATGAACTTTCCACCGAATTTCTTTCATTTTGAGCGATATATAGTTCTCTTGTCTCGCAGTTTTTCCTCTTTAGATTTCTCATTATTATATGGTATACTGAGAAAAATGAGCAGTCAATTTTTATACCGATTAACAGTGGAATTAATGGAGGAGAGAGGGGTTTTACACGTGGGCATTATCGGAAAATTAAAGGACAATTGGAAGATGTGCGAAGAGTTGGTTTTTATCGCTGGTTACTCATATTGAGAATTTAATAGATGTATTTGCATGATTTTACAGTAGTTGTATGAGATTCATGATATTATGCTTTTTTAGAAAAATGCATATGAATTTTCTGAAAGAAGTAAAGCATCGTTTCAAAATTTATATGCATTTTCAAGACCAGAACATATATTTTAAATTTTAGAACATTTCCATGGTTTGGTCAAATGATTTACAGAATTATCTTAACAGAAAGTTGAAGAAATCTACCTTACGAAAAGTTAATAATTCCACACTAATATTCATGATACTAAATTATTCATTTATTTGATTAATGAATACGCGCTGAATATTTTAAATAATATGTGATATTTTACAGACGAAAGAATTTACGACAAATTATTTCGTTTCTTTTTTTGCTCAGTTTATAAGATCAAGATAACAAAGATTTTTTTTATTCTTTTTAAACCATATTAATAATTGCTTTAAGAAAGTATAAATACAAATAAATTAAAAAGATTGTGATTTAAAAATGATCAACTTTAAACTACATCATAACTTTTATCAAAATATAAACTATATTTCAAACGATGACATTGATAATCATGTTTAAAAAGTATGGAATTGCTCAATAATTAATTTCTGTGTGAAAATCAAAAGTTAAAATGTCTTTATCAGGATATAAATTAAATGTTAAAAACATACAAATTAAATTTTTGATTTGATTTTCTGTTTCTTTTATTGGTTAGTAATGAAAAATGCAATATCTTTTAACTACATTTTTATTAGTAAAAACTGAAATCACAATTTGTATTTCTTATGTTTCTTGTTGGTATAAATTTGGATTAATTTATTTTTCAAGAATCACAATAATTACAATTAATTGAGTTGTTTACTGATTCAATGAAATATTTCATTCGAATTCGAACGAAGAAATAATTCCTCATATTACAGATTTTCGACAGCTCATAACAATTGATTTTGACAATTTTTCAATAGTATGTAATCTTAAATTATGCTTGAAATATTTAAAAAAATTATATCAATTAAATTTAATAACAATAGTTATATCTGTGATGAAATTTAAACAGAAATTTTTCTTGTGTTTACTTTATCACTGAATATTGGAACAAAACTAGCAATTGGATGTACTAAAGTTTAAATTGAAAATATGAAACAACAAAAGAGTATCCAAGTTTTATTGTAAATTTTAGAATTTCCATTGTGGTTACAAAAAGCTATTTTTTGTGAATTCTATTTTCTGCTTTATAATATATAATTAGCACTGGAATATCTGTACAACTATTAACTTATATTTATTAATTGATAGCTTCTCATAATTAACTGAAATATATGTTTTCTAAATCGAGGACTATAAAGCACCAATAAAAGGAGGGAAAAAAAGAGCCATTCTGCTCTATTCCTATTTAGATTGTTCTTGCTGAAGATGTTACCTTGCTCTATTTTTTTCTCTCTTAACCTAATGTAAATTTCTCCTTTCTTCCTCTCTTCTCATTCCACTTCTTTCTCGGTAAGTGAGCAATACAGGAATAATTGCTGCTAATGTAAATGCGAGTTAATATCAGCCCACCGCAGAAGCTAAAAGTTATTTTTTCCCTTTTTTTCCCCTATCTACGGGAACTAAATTTTTTTTCCCTTCTCAACGTTGTTCTCTTGGTCCGGCATTGCATTTTCGCTTGTTTGAGTCTTAATTTTATTAGCTGGGTGGAATAGGGAAGTTAATTATTGCAATGGGTAGAAGCGAAAAATATCGCTTGGGTGCACGTGAGAAAGAATATTTCCGACCTTCGCCTAATGTACCTGCAGCAAAAAAAAAAAAAAAAAACCTTTTGTAGATAAATAAAGATTAATTCTGAATAAATTTTATCAAAATAATCGCCAAGATATCGAAAGCTCTAAACTGTGCAAGTTATTAGAAATCACCTTGATTTAATATCCGTTACCATCAGATTGGAAATAAAATAAAATGGATTAATTCATTTTAAATTGTGAAGTATTTTTAACTCTAAATATCATTATTCCCAAAAAACTTTAACTCTTCGTTGTTAAAAATTTTATGTTTTTGTTTAGAAAAAATATTAATTTGCATTAAACTTTAGGGCTTAGACGATTTCATCTTAGAAAACGTGAACTGTTTTCATATTTTATAGATCGTTTTTCATTATTTTTTTTTAATTTCTCATTTTTTACTTGAATTAAAAAATTTTTTTCTAAGTCCTGACACATGTGCTATTGTCATTACTTCAAAGGTTTTACATTATTTCATAGTGAATTTATGTTAGTTTACAGCTAATTAAGTTATCTGTTATTATTTGGTTTAAAATTTTAGCCCCTAATTAATTTTAAAACGTGAAAATATAACAAAGTTTTATTTAAGAATTTGTATTTAATAGTTAAATAGCTTTATAAAAACCAAAAGTGAATTTATTTTAGGAAAAATGAATGCTAAATTAGTAATTTTTCATTTCTACACACAACTGAGAAATATTTTAATCATCAATTGGTATATCATCGTAATGAAATAGACATTTGAAACTGAATTACATCATGATCACTTTCAATAACTATATTATTTTATATTATAACATTATTATCATTATTAACTATATTGTTTTTACTTTTTAACGCAATGTATATTTGAAATTAATTGTCTAAACAGAAAATTTTGCCTACAAATAACCGCATTGTTAATAAACAAAATTTAATATTTGAAATAATACTTATAAAGTACATTGCGAAATATATAAATATATTTCACTTTTCAGCAAATAACATAAAATAATTCTTTGTTAAAAAAATTTTGCCTAATTTTTTTCTCCATCTTCGTTTTTATCAATGTTGAAGTATGCCATGTTTCATAAATAATCCCGATGACGATGATCACGATATTCATCGTTCATCAACGATATTCTAGCGAATATATGAAGAATAACATAACAATTATTGTTATTAGGAATTGAAAGTTGACCATATAAAATGGCTTATACATTTAAGTTTTCCCAAAATAATAGTAAGCTATATATGGAAGAAGGGGGGAACCAGGTATTTTCCTACGAGTCCGTCCACTGCACTAATAATTCAATATGTCGGGAATCATCATGGAAAAAAAAGAAGAGAAAAAAATAAATGGAGGGGCAGAATCCCAAAAACAACATCCTCGATTGCATGATACTGAATACTTAATGCCTTTTTCCCAGAGAAAATAAAAAGAAAAGCATCCAAAGAAAAAGGATAGTTTTGGAATGACTTGGATAACTCCGAATAATACATCAGAGATAGCAAAGAGATCGACACAGCTTTTGCCTCTCGGACCAAAGGAAAAAATATTTGCCCGGCGCAAACGTGGGACAGAAAATTATTCATCATCCTTGGGCAATGTAATGTATCCTACTCCTATCCAATCACCACTTGAGATTGACTAAAACGTAACCGACTGCGTAAAAAAGAAGATGAATTCAATTTGTTTCACAGCCATTCTAGGAAGTTAGTTTGCAAAATAATACCACCCCATTCACTTTTCTGTAGTTTCATCGTCGTTTCTCAATGGATAACATATTCAGTTGATTCTTTTCATTTAATCTTTTGAAAAGGAATCAGAAAATGATGCATGTAGTTATTTTTCTCATATTTCGTCGTATATTTCTGAATGGATAAGAAAAAATTCTATACATGTTGTTTTCAGTAATATTTTGTCATTTGAAAATCGAAGGTAATGCATTTGTTTGACAATTTAATAATAGTAATATGAAATATTTAGTTACATAATTTACTTAAAGAAGTGTTTTCAAAAAATATTTTGCACATAAGCAATGTTATAGGCGCGAGTGAAATTCAGTTTTCAAAATGATAATCGGAAATCGATGTTTTTTTATTACAGAATTCATATAAGTTTCGATGAAAATGTTAACATCTTTAAAAGTAAGTTTTGCATTTAACAAATTTCTGAAGATCAAAAGTGATTGATAACTAATTGATTATATTTTGACAATTTTGAAAATATCTTTCTAATACTTATCAAACTGAAAATAGACTTATTGACATTGCGTGCAAAATTTTAGACCATTTTTTGAATTGTGAATGCATATAACTGCTCCAAAAGGTGATACAAGTTGCATATTTTTATTCACATATTTTTTTATTAAATTTTAAGTCAAACATTTTTTTACAAATTATTTTGTTTAAAAAGCAACTGAAGGTTACGATATTTGAGGATAAATTTTAGTGGTTGATTTTTATAAATTTTAAACATTAGTTTATTTAAGTATAACGGCTGTTCTTGTTAGACGGATAGAAAATACCCTAAAGAAAAATACATTTTAACAAATGAAATACATTATGACCAAATTATTAGTTTGACATGAGTGTGTGTATATATATATATATATATATATATATATATATATATATATATATATGTGTGTGTGTGTGTGTGTGTGTGTGTGTGTGTGTTTAAATTAGTCATATTTTTTTTGGAATATGATTATTTCATAAAATTTTAATTAATACTTCTCACATTTACTGTCTTTAGGAAAAGGCCATAATTTTTAAAAAATGTATTATTGAATTTTTTTTTATCAAAGAAATTTTTTGCGAGTGAAATGCGAACTCGATTTTATCAAATCAAAATTTTTGATTAGTTTTTTTTTAAGGACGGGAAAAGGAAAATTGTTTGAAAGGAATCTTAGCATCAATTTGCTCTGGACGCCGCACTGGCGTTAAAAACCAAAAAGTAAATAAAATATAGTATATCACGCCCCTTTAAATCAAGACCTCCGCTGGGTCGAAAATTTTTCTAAGGCAACGCCCCTAGTTTCTGTGGCGCATGCTCTGAAGAGAAAGCAGGGGGAGAAGGGGGCCGTCGACCAATAATGCATTTCAATCATTTGAGTGGAGCGAGTGCCTTTGGAAAAATGACGTCTTCGGTCGTAACCATGACAACGGTATTTTCTGGAACTTATCTTGTTTTACCTGCATTTACGATGTCCAGATGCAGCTAAATCGCATATCATTCGTTATTTTTGCAATTTTGGGACAGGCGAAAATACTGCCATATATTCATTTTTTGTATTACATAATATTGATCTTGATCATTTTTGTCTCATACAAACAAGATAAAATAGCAAAATAGATTTTCTTTTAAGAGAATTTTCAATCTCAAAATCTCAAATTAAGTTGTATCAATCTGTCTGTAATATATACATAATATTACATTTTTATATAAGTTTTCATGTAAACCAATATTACTACATCGGCAATAAACATAAATATAAATGTAAACCAATATACAAGCAAAATTATTTTATATTGATATTCAAAGAGAGTTTAATATCTGATTTCTTCACAAACTTTTATTAAGGTTCTTAAATTTTTGTGTTAAAACTGTAGCCAAGCAAACGGTAACTAATAATTTAAATCCAGGTAATTATTCAGAGTAATTAAAAATTTTAATTAATTAATTTATATTGATTCATTTTGCAAACTCATTACAACACCCCTGCTCATTTCATTCCCTGAAATGATATTATTTAAAAATGAGTGTATCTTATAAAGAACTACACTAAATTAAACACAAAATATAATATAAAAATTCCTCCAACTTTACATATTTAACATAATTGAAGTTAAATTAAATTTTTATTTCTCGCAATTTCTTTGAAATGTCTAACAATTTTAATTTTCCTTTCTTATATTTAGCTATTTGACAAGCCTCGTAGCTCAAATTGTGTTGATTGTTTTTGTACATAGTGTAGCACACATTTTACTCTACAGCATGCAACCAAAAACACGTGTGTGACGTTCAAACAAGTATGTGACGTCACTAGAGTATCTTTAAACCAAATCATTAATTGAATTTATGAGATATTTATATAAAATGTCTAATATCTTTCTTTGAAACATGTAGATTTTAAAATTATTGCTAAAGAAAAATGTTACGTTATTTTAAGTTTATTGAAGGATACTAAACTTTTCCATAAAGATTCTTATAGCTTTCATTATTAAATTACAAATGAATATTAATTTGTTGCACTACAATTTTTAAATAGTTCAATAAGAAAATGTCACAATTATGAATATAGTTATGTGTGATACATTTTAATGTATGCAATTATACTTTATGAGTATATTTCCAAAATTAATACTTTTATTGTGATGATTTTGTATAAAATGTACTTTTTGTGGTTCCTGTATTTTGGACTATCCTTTCAAGTAACAGGTATTTGCAAAAATTTATTTTATAGTATATATTATAATATTGGTTGTAAAAACTTATGTAATTATAAATGTATTTTATTTCCTTTTGTTCAGGAAAAAAGCTCAATTTTATTTTAAAATGAATTTAAAGCTTATATATACTTCTTAATTCCTTATTAAGATATTTTAATGAAAAAAATGAGTTGAAATGTATTGAATTTAATTTTAAAAATGAACTGTCATTTTTTTAAATGACAAATATTTAAATTTTTTCCTTAATTTCAAAGATTTATTTTAAATATTTGTTTTATCAGCATTTTTATGTAACAGGGATCTGAATTTAATATTTGTTATTAAATAAGAATGCAAATAACAATTTGAAAGCAAAAAAGATGCCCATGCTGTTAACAAATATTATATCTATGGTTTAAATTATCAATGTTATTTTTGCTTGTAAAAGAAATTTTGAAGTTTTTATAATTTTCAAAATTTTTTGTACGAAATGTTTATTGATTACAAACAAAAAAATATTTCTTCACTTTACATATTATATCATACATACTAGAGTGATACGGTATTTTGTTTTAAAACTTTGTTCAAATTCACTGTTTGAGTCACACATTCCAATTGTAAAAAGTACTTATATTTTTAAAGTGGTTTATTTTTAAAATGGTTTAATTTTTAAAATGGTTTACTTTTTAAAATGGTTTATTTTTTAAAATGAATTTTTGTGAACCTGTATGGAAATCTTAATTTTTCTCCTTTGAAATATCTTAAGGGATATTTTTACTTAATTCTCATGACCATATATTTGTGACATTTAAAAACAATATTTAATCATCCAGTATCTAATATTTGAGGCACATTATTTCGATGATACTCTGTGTACGCACGTATGAATGTACATTCGTATCCTTCACCACGTGCTAAAAAATTCCTGTATTCATTCCTTGCCTGTGTAACGTGGTATGTTTAGCTACTTAGTTGACAGCTTCTCTCATTTCCAACTTATGCTATTCATAGTCCATATTTTAAAAGGACTATATCATGCGTAGAATTTGGAGGTTTGCGATGTAAAAATGAAAAAAAAGAAAATAAGTAAAAAAATAAATAAATGAGAAAATATTAAAAAAAAAAACAAACAGTAAAAATCTCAGGGTTTTCTTGTTTTATGTCGATGTGTAGTCATGGTCCGAATTTTTGCCTTTAAAACTAACTGCGCCCTAAATGTAAGCAAAAGTATAATTAATAAAATATATTTTTATTTAATGTAGATGTTATCTATCACAATTATATGAATAAGAAAAGACATGAAGCCATTTCCGCTAGATTCAAATTTCAAATGAGTTAAGAAATTAGTTTTAAAATGTTAAAAATACATTGTATTTATTTCAATTAACAATTTTACATTGACGGTTTTCAAAATATTGCCTTATAAAATGTGTTTGTTAAACCAGTTTTACAAGAATATTTCACTGAAGTAAATGAATGTTATTTTATAAAGCTTTACCGGTGGATGAATCAAATAAAAAAATTGCATTTAAAACTCAATTAACATCAGTAAGGAATGTTAATTTTAATGTTTACACAACACATATTTTATAATCTAAAAATACACAACTTAAAATATTATGAAATATGATATATATGCTTTATAATTCAATAAGTATACAACATATGTTTCATATTTTAAGATACATTGAAGATATAACGTAAAAAGCAAACAAATTCGTCAATACATCTATAATAATTTACAGTAAAATATTTACAACAGCAAATATACAAAATATTTATAAAAAATATCAGTCTTAAAAGTCAAATTTTTAATGCACTCAAAATTTTAGAAATATATTTACTCAGGAGTCCAAACATTTCATTTATATTTTTGCTTACATTTGGAGAGTGGTTCTAATTAGCACCCCCCAAATTGGTGGGTCTTCGGAAGGGGAGACACCCTACAGATGTGATATTTCATCCCCTCATCCCTACGTGGACCACACCTACGCCATGCCTCGTCTTTATTCCAATCGTCCGTTTTCAATTATTATTAGACAGGCAAAATTTGAAAGTCGGATAGAAATAAAAAAAAAATTCACCATAATTACATAGCGCATTTGCTATTTAAAAATTCTTCAAAAATAATTTTAAAACAGTTAATATTTGAAATTTAATATCAAAATTTGATTAAATATTTTTAATTAAAAAATTTTCTATTAAATATAATTTTACTGTTTTTAATAATTATAAGTAATTATAAGTTACATAATAAAGGATTGAGGAAAAATTTGCATTTTCTGTAAATTAATTTCCGGAATAGTATTTTTATTATTCGGATTAAAAATAAACAAAAATTTTATATATATATATATATATATATATATATATATATATATATATATATATATATATATATATATATATATATATATATATATATATATATATATATATATATATATATATATATATATATATATATATATATATATATATATATATATATATATATATATATATATATATATATATATATATATATATTATATATATATATATATATATATATATATATATATATATATATATATATACATATATATATATAAATCAGCACAAACTTATTTAATAAACAAAAATTCGGCTGATTATAATATACATCTTGTATTAATTACAATATGACAAACATATTTTTTACTAATTTAGTATATCTCAATGTTTTAATTTTGAATAACTTGTGGTGAATTTTTTTTTTAATTTTTTCCTTCCGAACTTAATTACATTTGCTATTTTGAAGTATTTGAAGGATATTTTATTTTATTTGAATTAAATATTTAGGAATAGAAAAGTAGATGCGTTGTCAAAGCTCCCTTTCAAAAAAATTAACTGAGGATTCTGGAAAAAAAAATCTTAGCCTCGCTCACGGATCGGATCATGGCGTCCACCTCTGGCGGTCACCGAATCGTGGTCACATTTGAGGAACCACTTTCCCTTTTAGTTCCTACGGGTGATACGTGGCCGCACTTGTGTGACCGCCTAGGGCGTAGGAGGCCATATGGCGGGGAGGATGTCAGGTTTTTTAATTCTGTGTTGCATTTATACTACTAAACTTCATCATGTCCTTATATATATATGACGTACATATTATATATATTATATATAAAGACCACTCTCTCTCCAATCCTATGGGATTGGGATCAGGAGAGCATTTCCTGTTTATTTTTCGATTCGTTGCAACTCCGTCTCTTATCATATCTCTTTGAAAATATTACCATCGGCAATTCAAATTTAAGAAACTGCTTTCTTTAATTTCAGAATATTTTTAATATAACCAATTTAATATTATTTTAGAATTAATACCTTGAGGCAAATATATAATAATCAAAATTATATTGTGCCTTGGAAACTTTTTTTTAATGAAAAAAAAAACCACTTTATAGGCGCATTTAAATTAAATATCGTATTTTTCATGGTTTTTGCACGGGATGAATAATTAAAAATGATTAATTTACCACAGATAAATAATAAAAAATATCATGAAATTTCATAAAAATATGAAAAATTTTTACTAGCTTTTTTATGGGTAATTTAATGTTTTTAATAATTACTTGTTTTTTTATTGGTAATACATTCTATTCTTTTAAATATCATAACTGTAATAAATTAGCCCTTTGAGAATGAATATCATCAACATTCATGATTTCATTGAGAACAAATTAGTACATAAAATGCGAAGGTATTGATCTAGATATAGTGTTTGAAGTAAATGTCATATTTAGCTTTTAACGTTAAATTCTGCAAATACTCATTTTATGAATTTTGAAGCTAATTTAAAAAAAAGTGCTAAATTTAAAGAAAAATGGCTGATACAAAAAAATCCTAAAATATATTTTGAAGTAATCAAAAATATATAATAAGAAGTATAGACAAATTACTAAAAAAATATGAAATAGTCAAAATCTTAAGCAATTTAAATTTGAGATTTAAGAAAAACTCTGTCGTTTTCTTTCAAAATAAAACTGGCTTTTATTAAATTTGAATCATATATTTAGAATTATTTTCATGATTAAAGCTATTAACTTATTTGTTATATTTAAAGTAATTATTTGATTATTTGTTTTTAATAAATCAATTTCTGTCAACGAGATATGATAAGAAAGGGGTGGGCGATACTTAGAAAGGGAATTGCTCATCAGGTTCTCTAGTTCAGATTCGCAAGCTTCTGTCAGTTCTGTATTTGCCGTGTGATTTAACGTCATTTAAACATTTTAGCAAACATTATAACTAAACAAAATTTATCATTATTTCGCACTTTTAATCAAAACATATTATTTTAAATATGCTAATTTATAATTATAAATATTTTTCCTTATATTATCGTGGTAAAATTTATTTAAAAAAATGATTTACCATCTTTTATATATATTATGTATTATTGAAAAATAATTATTTAATTATCATTTCTTAAGTTAAGTCAATCTTATTTTTTTTTTCAAAGTGTGAAATAAATCTCAAAATCTTTATCTAGAATGTAACTAAAATAGAATCCTCAAAATATTTTACATCCTATGGAATGGCCGTATCTTCTCTCTCCTGTTTTGTAAATACTGTACAGAATTTGGCGTCTAACCTGTCTTACATTTGGCCTTCGTTCCTGCCTCATCTTGTAAATTGTTGTTTCCGGGGGCCAGTGGAGACTCAGAGGGGCAGAGAAAGTAACTGGTCATTCTTTCCCGTTCATCCAACAGCTTTTGAAATGAATAGCGCTGGAAAATAAAAGTCATTCAATTAACTCACAAGTTCTTGTAACCTTGCAGTTGACACCCACACAAAAACCCTCCAGGGTCTTAACCACTGAGTGATAATGAGCTACATGTCACTGTAACTTTACAATAATGTGATGTTTTTGACGACTAGTGCTTCTGCTGGGTCATTTAATATTTTGAATCTAAAAAAAAAAGAAAAGTAATAATTCTGTTTTTATGATTTCTGATACAATATAGAAATTGTTATTCCTCAATTTGTAAAATTATATTCCAGCGTTATGGATTCAAAGTACAGACTTCTTCATGCTGAGTACTTAAAATATACTTTTCTCCCAAACTGGAGCTATTTTTGTACTGTGCTAATCAAAACTAGAGAAAAGTATACTTTATAGTCAAGCACGGAGGGTCTCTGAGCTTTTAAAACTTGTTTAATGATGTTATGGATCCAGCAGTTGATTGCAACAATTAATTTATATTACGTAAATTCAGATTGATGAATTGTACATTAAAGGAGAAGTATTTTGTACTGAACTCACCAAAATGACGTTCAAGAAATGCCGGCGGTGTAACGGTATTAATATTTTGAATTTTTCTACTACACAGTACTGAGTGATAACTGTAGGCCGTTGCACCGTCGGCCCCTTAGCATGGTTTTTTTTCCTAACTTTCCCACAGAATTTCGACGGAGTTTTCAAAGGTGTACATGAAAAAGAGCCTCTCAAATGAAATCTTATATTAGCCAATGAAATGTTATATACTTAAATAGATGTTATGATACTATAATACATCAAGAAGTATATAGCAAAACTAAATTAACAAACAAAAATTATTATAACACTTGCATATATATTAAAACGTGCTTACTTACGCGTAAAATACTTTAATATATGTATTCAATTTTACTTAAGAAATTTAGTTGCATACTAAATTATATATATTTATGCTTTTAATATTTGAATTTTAATACATTAATTAAGTGAATATGTTATGGAAATGTATTATGCTTTTAATTTTTTTATCATTTAATTTAGGTTTACGTTAATTAATTATTGTTTTAGAAGTAAGCAATTTAATAAATTTATAAATCTCCAGCAAAATCTGGAAATCTATCATTCGAGATCAGTTGTTGATGCTCTTTTTCATTGCCTGCGAGTGAGCCTTATGTACGGCAACCTTCGGGCCTTTTTAAACTGTAAATAAATATATCTGCACGTAGTGGCAGCAGAAGTGCCAAGGTCTTGAAGGTTGTTCCTAATATTTACATGTAATCTGACTGGAGAACTTGTAATTATTTATTATTGTTTTAATTCTTGCCATTATTACTACTAATATGACATAAATGTCGTCACTTTTTCCGTGTATAATGTATTGATGATAAAAAGGTAAATGAAAAAATAGTAAAAAAAAAGAAGAAAAAAAATCAAATTTTTCTGTTTACAAAGGATAAGATGTGTGTGTGCGGTTTTATATAAACTGTTGCTGTACCTTTTTACTGCTTCTGCTGATTTGAAATAATTCTTTTTGTATTGCGGAAGTTTTCAATGAAAACAATCAAAATGGTAGGAATTTCTTCACATTGCAATTGCTTTGAAAATATATATAAATAAGATATATTATATAAATATATATAGTGTTCTGTTATAAGTTTTTTTTAGATCAATGTATTGTAATGGTCTGGAAAAAATGTTTTTACGTTGTTATGATTCTGATTATTATTACTATTTATGTATTTATATTGTTCTTTGTAAGTTGACGTTTCTTAAATCATTAATTCATTACCTAAAAAAATCAAACGAATCAAATCGATATGAAGCATCTAAAGAATTGTTGTGTTTTTCTACGACAAATTCATGTCAATTGGATGGTTTGAGGTAAATATCTTATCTTTTTAGCTGTCCTTTAGTCAGTGGAAACTGAACTCAATGCATTACTTGTGTCTGTCTTGTGTCCAGGCCTCTTTAACCCAGTGTTTAGTATTTGTCGTGTTATCTTACCTTTGTGTTAACGCCAATAAAAATGTGTACGACGAAAAATGTGTCTCTTTATTTACTTCCTTTGATCACTCATTTTACCTTTACAATTCAAAATGAATAAGTTACAATACATATTGAAAAAATAGAGAACATTTAATTTTACTTCAAAAATGCATCCCAAAGGGCTAAATTGTTTTTATATTTTCCTATGAATCTTTTTAATTTATGAATTAAATTTATTAACAAATAAACATAACATAAAAAAACAATATACTTACGAAATATATATTTTACATTCTACTTACAAAATTAACACAGTTCATATAAAATAAATACTTCACATTCTTATATTTAAAATGATTTTCTGTTTTACAATTGATTGCTATTTTATAAATTTATTTTAATTCGAAAGAGTGGAGTTATTTATTCATTTAAAATGCTTGCAGAACATGTGATGTACAATTTAACGAAGGTTTGATAAAAAATTTATTTTTTAAATTCAGAGTTCAGTTTTATAATTTTAAATTTATTTGAAATTACATTATCAAAGAATTTCGCTCTGTGAATATATATATCTTTATCAGAAACAAATTATTATTGTAGCGCAAAAAATGAATTTCTTATTATGATGTTTTTTATTTAATAATCTATTATTAAACACAAAATGATGAAATCAGCATGTAACAAATAAAGTTATTTTATGTTCCTTAAACATATAAAATAATTATATATTTTATTTAAAGAAAACAAACATGATATATAATAAAATATTTTATATATCACATGTTTGTTTTCTTTTATTTAGAAAAAAAGAGCATTGAAATATTTACTTCTTTGTATTTCGTTTCAAAATTTATTTTTAATTAGTTTTTGAACTCCAGATTTATACAATTGTTATTTATTGAGACTAAATAGCATATAAAATAAATTAAATAAGTGAAAAAAGTAATTTACCCAATTTGATATAACTGAAAAATTGTAGTTATTTATCAAATGGATTTCAATTTTAAAGAATGGGCTAATGTCCTAAGATATAATATATGTAAAAAAATAAGTGGCAAGTATTTAAATAAAAAAGACATTATTACGTGAATGGAAATTTTACAGGTTTTGCATGCATATAAAATAATAATTCTGACATTTCCAAGAATAAAATAATATTAGAAAAAAGAGTAAATATTTAACTGACATTGTGATGAATAATATTCAGAAAATTACATTAATACTTTTATGCTGATAATATGATTAATTTTATACACACTGAAGTTTTGATAAGTTATATGATCTCTCTATTAATGATAATCTGATAGTTGTTCATATTGATGATAATAGAACGTTAAAAATGTTCATATATAATCAGAATTTCTTAACTATTTATTAGACATCAATAGATTCAACACCACAATTCAAAACTTATTTCTAATACGCAACATTCATTTAATATAAATTTATAGCTTGTACAGAAGTTTTTGAAATTTGAGACAAAAATTACAATTTTCTTTAATTATACTTATTTATTACTTTATGAAAAGGAAATATGTTTTTCTAACTAATTTTATCAACAATACTTAACAAATTGTAAAAATCAAAAGAGTAATTTCCTTTTTCATAAGTTTAAACATGCACCTTTTAACGTTTTTTTATTGGTTTTTAGAAATAATTATTCATATAACTCAATCATATTCGCAAAAAATCAATTTACTTTTTAGGCAAGATATTTTTAATATTTATTTAAAATCTTATTATTTAAATTTAAGGTTTAGATGATAGGTAAAAAATTGTCATAACCATTTTGAAATAATTAGCAAAATAAAGCTTTCAGAGACTTTCTTTTCCAAATTCAGAAGATTCATTATAACAAGATGCAAATTTTACAAATCAATAAATTTACACATATTTTAAAAATTTTAAAATTATGTTTTATATAAAGTTAATATAAGCGTTTTGTAGTATGTCTTCAAAATAATTTAATAAATGCACACATTTGATTCAATTCTGCAATGAAATTTATATTGCTTTTCAATTTATTTCATTTATTCAGTAGCACACTGATAATTTCAAATTATGTATGAAATAATGCATGAGTACTTAGCTATTTGGAAATAGACAGTATAAAAATGCAGTATACAGGAATTAAATAAGTATTCCTTATAAAAGATATTTTTATGAGAAAATATAAAATGTTTTTCTAGACTTGTTTTTCGAATTTCTGCAATTTAACTTTTATGAAGAAAAAAACTACTGAACTAATGAAAAAAATTAAATAAGTAACTCAAATGCTTTAAAAATTTCATTTTTCGTAAAATGTAAGGGATATTCTTTATGATTTTAAATTTCATGCATACACAAATTTAGTTTTTATCAATATAAGAACACAAAACATGAAAAAATTTTGAATGAACAGAAAAAAAAACAATGCATAAGAATAAATGATGTACAAATAAAAGTGCATTTAATAAAAAAAGGAATATTAGACTGTTAAATAAGGCAATTTTTCTGCATATTTTTCCTACATACTACTTGAAAATCCGTCAAAAAAAAAAAAAAAAACGAAAACATAAATTGCATTTATTAAACGAGTTTACAAATCTTCAAAAAATGATTGATGATAATCATCAATTTCATGAAAACTGCTATACTTGAGACATCATATTTACTATGAGCATAATAGAATATGTTTTCTACAATAAAATAGAAAAAGATGCTTTTAAAGAGTGCATTTGGATGTCACGCAAATGGATATGTAATGCCTTTATTTTTATAATTCAACTTAAAGAAAAAAAAATGTGAAACATGTTGATCTAAAATCAATTAAAACAAAGAAGAAAGTTGCATTTGAATTTTTTGGTATCTGAAGTAGGTTTGATTTTCATATTACTTTATAGACAATGTATATTACAATTTAAATTATATAATATAATTCTCTGAGAGTATTTTCACCGCGTAATTATATAACATTTCAAACATTAAGAGAGGAATCAAGGAATTTCGAAACAAAAGGTCTTTCTCGATGAAAACCTCGTTAAAGCTAGTAAATAGTGACAAAAAACGAAAAAAATAGAGCTACAAGATCTAATAGCAGAATGAGAACTATAAAGCAACAAAATTCTTGCGCAATTACAGCACAGGGGCATGATGGTATGATCAAGGGTTTAGGGGAGAGGGTGAAGGGAGGTCTGGAATAGGAGTTCCTTGCAACTTGTAAAGATTCAGCAATGCAGCGTCACCCCCTCCCCCAGTTGTGCTCTGGAAGCTGCTCTTTTTTTTCTTTATATTTTCCTTTTCTCCAGATTTCTTCTTTTGGATTTTCTTCGATTCTACTCTCAGCTTTTGTTTCCTCTCGATATTGACTTCGGAGCCATACTTTCATCTTCCATTTATTATTATGCCAGAAATTTTCTGATTATTTGTTTCGATTTCTTCGTAGCAGAAATAAATTTTCTTATTTGAATGCATAAAAATAGTTTAGACAGTTAAATATACTTATATGTGTATGGAATTAGCTATTCAATTTCATTAGCCATAGGATATTTTCTTCTTCTATTCAATTCAAATGTCTCTTTTGTAATAAATTTATCTCCAATACTTGGAAAATTTATTTACCATCTAGTATTTTATTGAAATTTTAAACAAAAATGTTAGAAACGTCAGAAAAGGAAAAATTGGATATTCAAATTGCTAATTTTGGGAAAGTGTAAAGCTCAAACATACATATGGCATTTTTTAAATAATTTAAATACAATAGTAAAAAGTGTAATACTGAGGAAAAAAGTAAAATTTTTTTGATACGAAATGGATGTTTTCTTCTTATTTCAGGATAAACATGTAAATATCTTCTAGATAACAACATGATTTAAAACATGGTAATATTTTGACATAAAATGTTTTCTTTATTTATTCATTTTATGTTTTATTATTTTGACATAGGTTTTCTGTTTTCTTATTTAGTGATATATTCATACTGGGACATATATACAAATTGTCATTAAGTAAAACTACAAACATTTGCAGATCAATAGAATTTCATTATAAAATACTTCAAAATTTTGGAATAAAAATATTACTTAAAATTGTTCTAATTTTCAATTACATATTTGTAAATAGAAAATGAAAGTAATAATATTTTTTAACATTATTTTAATATATTCTTAAAAAATGTCAAAAAATATTTCTCTGCCCAATAAATAAATCAAAATTTATACTTTCTTATGATGCTTTTCATCCGAATGAAATTTATTGTAATATCTTCGAGTAATCATTTTTTCTAATAGTGCACATATAATTACACTTCCATTATTATATTTAAGGGTCATATACTTGAAATTACTGTTCATATTAAGAGTAATCAGAATGACCTGTAATGAATTATGGAGCTAATTGCATTTTAGAAGTGATATTAAGTATTACTCTTATAATTAAGTATTCATTTTCATAACTTGATTATATAAAAAAGTGATTCAGAAAATTTATCATGAATTATTTCAAGATAAAAGTTAATTTAAATATTTTTCGTATGTAAATGTTCATTCTTATTATATTTTCACGAAAATATTTTTATGTGTTAATTAAATTTGTCAGATATAATTTCTACTTCCATAAAATGCTTGCATATTTACGCAAATAGTTAATAATTAGTTATAAAAACTGACACTTGATGTTCCATAAGCGAAAATTAATAATCTTTTGGATATTTTTATTTTGAAATATTATTTAACAAAAATTTTAAAAAATAGAATTTTTCATAGAGTTTGTGTTTAAAATTTTCAACACAATTCAAAAATAAGTAAATAGTTTTCACATTTTTTGAGCATGTTTTAATATTTTGACTACAATGACAGTAAATCATAAGATATATTTTTATATAACTATGTTAAAACTGCTTCAAGCAATCAATTTTAGAATTTATGAATCCTTTACTTATTAACTGAAATCAAAAGTAATTATGCTTTTAAAAATTCTTAGAAATATTTTAGTAAAAAATTATTATATAATTAACTTATTTCCAAGTAAATGTGACATTAAAGTAACTCATTTAATTAAATTACTGTAATCAAGTTTATTGCGCATTATTCAAGGAGCTGCAATCAAAAACAAATGCATCAAAATTTTCCCCAAAATGAACAAAAACAACAATATGATTCTGCCTAATTAAATTTAACATGAAGCAAGACTTAATTTAATGTAATTTTTTTCATTTTGGAAATAATTTAGCTGATATTTTTTTTTATAAAAGGCATCAATTATAAAAAAAAATTATCTAAAGTATTTTATTATTTCATCTTATAATTTATTAAGCAAATATTTGATTAAGAAATAAATATCAATGGAATGAAAAAGAACAGTTATTAAATTAAATTATGATATAAGTAAATGATATGTTGTCTAAATAAATCACGAACAAATGAAAATTTTATTTTATTATATTATTTTTAATGCACATAAAAATATGGCATATATAATATGCATTTCAATTTGAAATTAAAATTACTTTACTGTTAAAATAAATCGGGACAAAAAATTATTTGTTAAAAAATTTTCTCATTTTATCTGAAGAACACATGGCAATAATTTTAGACGAAATGATTATTTTTTGACAGTTGGAAACTGAAAAAAATACAGGTTATAATTTTTGTAAATAGTGATAGACAATATATTCTTTTAGAAATTTGTCAAAAAAAGAGAAAATCTTTGTTTTTCTTTAATATACTAAATCTTCAAAGATAAGACTATAAGGTTAGACTTCTAATAAGTTGAAATAGGTATCTTATTATTTATCCTATCATTTTTAAAGTGTTTACATACAAATAACTAAACATATTAAATGTAATCAAAGTTAATTACATTACCCAATTTATGAAATTTGAAAACCTTTTATTTAAATCTCAAAGTTAAAAAAATTGCTATATAATAATTAATGGTTTTCATATCAATTTTAACTATTGAAATAACTCATTTTAACTATTATTGTTAAAATTGTATTTGAACCTAGATAAAAAAAATTAGCTTTTTGTCATAATCAATCAAACTGATAAAATGATACAATTTTTAAAAATAATATTCATATTTAATTATAAAATTTTTAAAAATATTGTAAGTCTCTTTTAATCTATTATTCAGATTAAGAAAAATAAGATATTTAATAAAAATACCCGAAATATATTTATTTAAATATAAATAAATTCCGTAACTTTTAAATATGTAAATAATATAAATTTACTTTAAGTACTATAATATATTATATATATTATATAATATATTAAGAGTACTATAATATAATATTTAACTTTACAGTTTGGAATATAAAATACATGAATTTTTTTATTATAAAGCAGTAATATACATTTCCATATTTTAGCTAAATTTCATTATGGTTAGACACCATAATGGTTTAAACATAAATAATACTAGATAGCATAAGAAAGCTGGTGATAAAGAAATAACAAAGTACTTTTAACAAAAATAATAAATATAAATGGCACTATTTTTAAATGAAAACATTTTGACTCTTTATTAATATACAATAGAATAGAATGTGTTAATTTTCAAAGGATACACATAAATAAATAAATATTAAAATTTTTCCCAAATGTAGATATCTTAACGAAGGGCACTTTAGATTATTAATAATTTCAATTTTATGATAAAAAAATCAAAAATAAATCATTACTTAATTCATTAAAATTTAAGAACAATTTTTAAGTATAACTGAAATTTCTTTAGAAATGTTTAAAATACTAAAAAAAATTTAGTTAATTTATTTTGAAACTAAAACATAATTTTTAATTTTGTAAATATAACATTTTTATATATTTCTGCTTCAATTTTTTTTGTAAAATAATTATTTGTCAAACAAACAAAAGAACATTTGGCCTCATTCTTAATTAAAAATTATTTTTCGTTCATGAAACTTAACAATTCATGAAACATTCAAATCAAAGTAATGGGAAAATTTCATAATCATTCCTAAAAGGAAAGAACATTATAATTTACACCTGGTTTTATTTTAATGAAAATACTTGGTGAAGAAAATCACGAATAACTTGCTTAGAGTTTATTTTACAACATGTGGGCAGACTTTTGAATAAACAAAATATTTTTGTACACTTTTTTTATCTGTTCTTTCACAAAATCATAAAACAAGATAGTTCTCCTGAAATTTAACTTTAAAATAATAACACTTTGGTTATTATTACGTAATAATATTTTGATAATTAAAAAAATGTTCAATGATTTTAAAAATACTCCCAAATTCTATTTTAACTCTTTTCCAAAACTGAAATGAAAATTTTTATCATAACTTAATTATCAAAAATGTGTTGTTATTGAATAACTCACCGAATATATTGCATGAACAAAGAAAAAAATAAATTTCAAAATCAGAATATTAATAAAAACTAATGAGAGCTGAAACAGTAAAAATCATTACTGTTTCAGCTCTCATTGGAGTATTTAATTCGTCTTTAAAGATAAAAATTTTGTGTTGAAAAATATTTTCAATTTTATAATTTATCAGTTGAGGAATCAGTTGTAGTTTTATGCGAATCAAGAAATTTAACATGTTAAATAATTATTAAATATTTTGTGGTATTTAAAATTTTCTAGATGTATGAATAAATTACACCAAAAAGAATTAATCTAGTATTCATAAAATTCAAAATAATGAAACATAGAATTACATTATTTAAACCACATTTTTAAACTTGTTGTTTAACGTTTTATGAAATTTTGGTGACATTTGCAAGTATTTATCTCGTCATATTTAACAATTTATTTTCAAGAAATATCAATTTATTAATTTAAATGATAACTTAGTGAATAAAAACCAATAAAATCATATGCATTTGTAAACACAGAAAAATTTGACTACTTCTCAAATGATTTTATAGTTTAAATAAAGTTTCCATGGATTATACATTTTTATAAATTTTATTCAACAGTGTTATTAATAGAAATAATGTTATTAATAGAAACTTTTAAATTATTTTCTTATAAAAAGCAATCTAAATTACAAATATATCTCACTGAAAAATTTTAGATTAAATATTCAATTTTTATATGAAGTATCACAGTAACAATATTCTTGATTTTTATATATGTAATATATTGCCAGTTTAGTTATAGTTAATATCATGCTTGTAAGTATTAGATTAAAATATTTTAAAAGGGTTATTCACAGAATATTTTATGGAACTAAAAATTAACTATTCGTTGCATAGGACATAAATAATTTAGAAAGTGAGGCAAAATAATTTAGTGATTTCTGATGTTGTTTATTCATGAGCAACTTTATCAACAAGAGTGGTCTTATCATAAGAGCTATCATTAATAAAAAATTATCAGTCAGATTTGTTTTTTGTAATCTTACAGATTATTCAAATTATGCCATGGCATTTCAGAACAATCAAGAATGAAATACACTTTCAAAATATTTTTTACATAGACAACAGAGTACTCAGTAAGGATCCCGAATTAATTAAATTTTTAAAAAATATTTGAATTTTGCAGACAGAAAAATGAGAAAATTCACATTTATATATCCTATATCTGTTTCATACAATATTATAATTCATCAAAATACATTGTGTGAAAAATACATAAGATAATACAGAAAATTTAAATATCAGTTATATAAATATTAATTATAAGTTTAATATCAAAAACTATTTAATACATTATAGTTTAATTGCCTAACCAACAATTTTATGTTAAATTGATGCATTTAGCGGAGAGATGTTGATAGACATGTTACTTTCTGGGGTATACTCCCTTCCGAAAGAATTTTGCTTCAATAGTAGGCCATATTCACAAATCAAAAGGGAGAAAACCCAAAACAAATCAGTATTCATCCGGACGGCTATGTTTGCCGAAAGCAAAATAACATCCATCTCTTTCTGTGTAACAATCGTTGGAAATAATTTTAGAACTTTCATTTTTGAATAACGTAATCCTATTTTGGTCCATACAAAACATTGTTATTTAATGTCATTCTGAGTTAAGATATTGTCACGTGAACAATAAATCTTGATTTATATGATTTTTTTGGATTATTTTTCTTATATTTGTATATGAATGAATCTTAGAAGTTCATTCACATACAATGAAGAATGAATTAAATTTTTGTCATTCTTTGCTTACATAATTCTTAAACTGATGCAATACAGGAAAAGTTCTAAATTTTGAATAAATAATTATGTTACATGAAACCATGAATTTAGTTTAGGGTTTATTCTCCATTACCACAATTTTTACTCTGTTATGTCTCAGAACATGTAATTAACATTTATTAAGAACGTCATGCTGGATATTAGAGCTTTGGAAACATTAATATCCTTCAGAACAAAACGCTCTCTCAAATTTGGAGCGTGAAGTAATTTTAGGCACTCTAAATAAAAAAAAATTGAGTCACACAAATAAAAATCAACAATTGCCGAATTTACAAATTGACAACATGAGAATAAATGGGAAAACAAAAGTGATATGAAATTGAAATGCAATGAATCTTTATGTATAAGGAAATACGAATTTGAATGAATATAAAAACATCATACACAACGCATATTGCCGAAATCCTAATGCAAACAAAAGTCGAGTAAGAAAGTTCACTGCATTATCATAACAGACAAACATCTTACTTAAATAAAGTATATCTAGTGCGTTCATATAAGATGCCATTGTGATCTCATTTGCATAACTCAGTAATGTATATATCCAGTAATGTAGACTTTCTCTTATTTTTTAACATGTTAAGTCATAAAATTTTGCAGAGAACTGTTAAATATCCTTACTCAATCAGATAATAAAATTCAATAGCATTCGGATAACCTATTTAAGTTCATTATCAATAGGATCTAATAAGGATCAAATTCTAGGTGTTTTACAAAATATTCATTGAAAAAGAGATCTTCCAGCGACTTTTACTGTAATATATCAGAGTTTGTAAGATCATACCTTGGATACAGTTTAATCTATAAGTATTTTAATATAACTTGATACCCTGTTTTATATTCCTAAATGATAATGGATTTTTAATATTTTAATTGAAATCAGTTTTAAGTTTTATATTTCAACAATAACATTCAGACGAAGAAATTTATAACAGAATTCTCAGCAATATTTTAGGTTTCATTTTTGAAATAATTGGGAACACGCTTGTGCTTAAACTGACTCTTGAACAATATTTACTTCTACATCTGGCATTCATGGATCATAAGCAAAATAGAATCCTCAAATCATCAAAATTCGCATCTAAAGAATTAATAATAAAACTTAAAATATAATCATTAACTTCAACCCCCCTAATATATTTTCAGTGAGTCATAACATTAACAATAGTTGAATATATATTTCTTTTAAGTAGAATTTTTAAAGATGGAGATATATTTATATATATATATATATATATATATATATATATATATATATATATATATATATATATATATATATATATATATATATATATATATAACATTTTCTCTCGCTCACTGTTAAGTATTTGGACCGGAGAAAGTGATAAGCAAGTAAGGTGGTTCGCTTTTCGAGTGAGGAGACTAGACAAGAGGGTGATTTCCGTTTGATCGACCCACAGGTCACTGAGACTCACAGTACCTGTCACTCTTTTTCCTGAAGACAAGAAAATAACAAACAAACTGCGAAGGAAAAAGACAGCAAATGTGTATACAGTACGTACTAATAATAACAGTAATATAATGTAAGGAAATGTCTAATCTTGGGCCGTGCATCTTGACAAGATGCGATGTCCCTAATCGGCAGAACGCGTCAACGCTCTCAGGATGGGGAAACGAGATCTTCTAAGTGGAACATTTTCTTCCCATTCTCCTGGCCGGATGAAGAGGAGTTGAGATGTTTCTTTTGACTGTTTTCGTTTAATACAAACAGAAATTTCAAGCTGAGAGCCTAAAATTAAAAGTTACAATCGCTTGTAAATCATAATTATTTTTTTCATATTATTTTCCAATAATACCATATTCTATCATATTATTTTTTAAAAAATAATTTTGGAAATCGTATGTGCGTTTATATTGATTATAAATGTAAGATATATGATTCCACGTCTGTATAAAAAAGTTCTGAGTTAATAATTATAATTTCAGACCATATTTTAGGAATTTATTCTTATAAACTGTCTAAGCTTTTTTAACTTTAAAATACTTCCCATATTTTATGATGACATTTATCATTACTTATTGTTCGTTTGAAATTGATTTAAAATATAATTTTAGTATTTGGTTAAAATCCACTTAGGGATTAAAAGTTTATTCGCAAACATAATTTTATAGCCAAAATCAGCTCTAAAACTTTTGAGAATAGGTTAGCAATTTCGAAAATGAAATTTATTTATCACATATTTTTTTAGCAAAACTCAATCATCAAAAGTATCATATCAACACACTATTAATAAAATTTTTGAAAAATATTTTTATTGATTAAAAGTTTTGAGAAATTATGTACATTGGATACTTTTCCTAACTGCCAAAATAGTTTTTAAAAGAAAATTATTATATATATATATATATATATATATATATATATATATATATATATATATATATATATATATATATATATATATATATATATATATATATATATATATATATATATATATATATATATATATATATATATATATATATATATATATATATATATATATATATATATATATATATATATATATATATATATATATATATATATATATATAATGACTAGTACAGTATTTATATACGTATGAAAAGGAAATAAATCGCAGAAAAAATTCAAGATATAAACTAATTATTTAAAAAATTTGAACATAAAGATAATTACATAAAAAAGTGAAAACAAGTACAATTTTTAATTGTTGTTCCCTTTAAATGAAGTTTCAAACTGTGTAATATTATGACATACATTTTTTATGATCAGAGAATTATATACATGATAGAAATATTTTTCATCTTAATGAAATTTGTTACAAAGTATTCAATTAAAATAGAAATTTCAACAACACAATAGACACAGTTTATAAAGAGGATTCTTAGACACAATTCATAGAGAGGATTCTTACATGTGTATTAAGGTTTTCAATTCTTGTTTTTAAACCTTTTCCGATATTTTAATCATATTGAGTTTTCAGTTATATCCATATAAGATCTTAAATATAACTTATTCTGATTAGAATGGTGGCTGACTGGTTAGAACTTCAGCATTGCTTAATAGCTCGTTGATTTGAATTTCAATTTGGGCTTGGAAGCGTAGAATTATTCGGAATTTACTTTACGCAGTAAATGCGTCGAATTGGTTGCCTATACGAAATACGTATATAACAAATAAATTAAATTATAGCATATCACGCTTACTGAATCTTTCAATTATGAATTTCTGAAAAAATAGTCACAAATATTAAAACTTTTAGTGCAAATTTATTAAAAATTTTTGTATCTATCTGTATTTATGTAGTTAGAATAAGTCATGAATACGTGTATGCATATATGATGAAATAATTTAGTAATTAAATAAAATCATTCGACAGATAAACTTGTAATTATGTTTTCGTGTTGGAAATTTAATCTTAATTTAATGACTTCTCATTTGTGTGCTTAAATACAATAATAAAATTAAAATATTTAAACAAAGAAAACCCATAAAAAATCTATAGCTAAAAAATAAAATACAGAGAAAAATTTTATTAAAAACTGTCTCCTTAAAATTTATTATTGTTTTTTTACATTCTAAATTTCAAAGTTTGACTCAAAATTAAAATGGCATCTCTGAGAAACCAAACTATTATAAATATTTTTAAGCTTTTAAAAATTTATGTGATATGTGGATATTAAAAATTGATTAAATGTTATACTTGCTATAAATTCCTTTTTAACAAAGACGTCTGCTAAATTGTGAATGAGTTTATGTTCTCATTTATAGTGATTTCAGTTCCTGGACTTAAGGTGGATTTCAAATCATTCATGTTAGGTGTACGATTCAAAACCCATAATTGCTGCCTTTGTATCCAGAATGCAATCCATTCACTAATTATATCATCTATTTTTTAATCAGAAAAAGAAAATTAATTTAGGCTTTTTGAAACTTATTTAGGTTTTTTGGTATCAAAAGACATTATAAGTTTATTTAAAATGTGTTAGTGCTCTTGCTGATTTTATAAATATTTCACTCATTCTAAATTTTCATTTCTAGCAAATAAGATTTATAATTTAGGTATTAAATTGTATTGTATTGATTATAAGTACTATATCTTGCATCAAAAAATTATAGTCTCTCGCTCAAAATGGTTTTTTCAAATCATTCTCAGAAGAGTTTTTAAATTTTTTAAAAAATCTGTTAAAAATGTGTGAAAAGTTAAGATTATAAAATCCAGTTCAAG